>CM066248.1:4869507-5274507 GCA_033675135.1 Frankliniella intonsa
CCCTTAACACTCCGAGTTTAGGACTTGCGACGAATATTTAAGCCAAGTATCTGTGGTTTAGCGTGTAATTTGTTTTTTCCTCGAATATTTTTGCAGGAGTGAATATTTTCAAGTCTCTCGTATTTTTTTTTAAGTAACGCGGTTTTCCTTTCGACCCCCTTGTTTCTCTTTCGCTGGCCGCTTCTTGAGCTCTCCCGCCCCACCCCGCCCCACCCCGCCCCACCCCGCCCCACCCCGCCCCACCCCGGCGCACGCCGCCCCGCCCTGCTCGCCGTCTGAGCTTTTCTTCCAATCCAAACTCCTGCAAACTCTCCATCATTAGTTTACTTCACGCAATTACGGGGCGTCGGAAACCACTACTGATTAAGCCCTTTTTACCATTAGTCGCTGCCGGGAAACGGTAGAGAAAGAGAGGGGAAGAAACATTTATTATCGCGAAGAATAAAATAGATGGGGCTAGACGTAAAAGAAATGACTCGTCGCTCGTCTGTCTGTCTGTCTGTCTGTCGGTGCGTGTGTGTGTGCGCGCGCCCTGACACCTGAGGTGACCCCTAGAGCTTGTGGGCTGGGGCCGGGCGGGCGAGGGCGTCGGGTGAAGACAAAGCGATGGTGAGAAGTGCGCGGGCTGCCTCTCTCCGCCCTCAGCCACGCCAAGCCTCTCTGGGGCAGCCACCTCATACAGCCGCGCCCCACCAATCCATCAAATCATCCCAGGGTCAAATAACATATATATATACTCACGGACAAGGACAAGACACAGCTTTGGGCGGGCGGCGTGCATAAAAAATGAGTTATCTCACTTTGGGGAAATGGGTGGAATCCCATTTATTTATCGCAAAACAGGGCGCGCGCGGGCCGCAATGAAAAAGAGAAACTGTGTGAAACTGGAACAATAAGAGAGCGCGCACGAGAGAGAGAGAGAGAGAGAGAGAGAGAGAGAGAGAGAGAGAGAGAGAGAGAGAGAGAGAGAGAGAGAGAGAGAGAGAGAGAGAGAGAGCAGGCGATGCAGAGATAGGGCCCTAAGGAAGTTAGTAGTGGAAAGTTCTCAGGACGCCGCAGGCCGTACAGCTCGCCGGCGTATGCAACCGCGAGAGTGTACCCGCGGAAATATGTACTGCCCTCCCTAACCCTAAAAGGCTTGCCTGGCGCGGGCTAAAGAGGCTCTATAGACACACAAGTGTCGCACACTTTAAGGTGTGTGTGTTTCCAGGCCAGGGAACACAGCATTCCGAGAAGCACAGCGGCATCCCGGCATCCTGGGCGTCCTGCCGCTCTAAAAATGAAAAAAAAGAAAACTTTGGCCCATGCAAACACAAAGTGAAAGGCACACGGCCCCGCCCGCCAGAGGGAGACGAAGCGGCTGGCAACGAGGCGGGCGACTTGTGCTGGTGCATCTGCTAATATTTTCAAGAGGACGGCAAATATTATATCTAAAAAAATATGAACTCGCAGGGGCAAAGTTTTCTCGACCCGCACGAGTAAATGGAAAGCACGGCGTCGCGTCGTCATCGTCTGCTGCAGTCGAGACGCTCCTCTTATCCGCAAAGCGTTGAAAATGATCATCAAGGCGGGCTTGGCACTCGCAGCCTCCGGGAGCGAAAAAGAAAACGCTAACACAGAACGCAAAAAACGAAACTGTGTCACGGAAATTCATGCTACTGTGAATCAATGACAACATTTTTTTTGTTTAATGTTTGAAATAGATTACGTGTTGGATAGTTTCAGTTTGCGCTCACCGCCATACCACTAGGCTAATGTCGGCCGACGGGCCGGGCCGGGTCGGGCCGCGCGCATTTCCAGTCATCTTATTATTAATTCGCACAGGCGGGCGGGCAGGCAGAGGCAGGCTGCAGGCCCGGCTGCCTGCCCCGCTGAACTACTTTTGCGGCCGCAGTTTTGGCTACAACACGCCGCGCCGCTCCGCTGCCGCCCAAACTGTACGCGATAAATTTTAGCCGGTCGCTGGTCTACAAGTTTTACGGTTTTCACAGCTAAACGCCCTTGCATACCATCAGGGAGTGAGGGTAGGTGAGGGGGGGGGGGGAGGCTCGGCACAGAACTGAACTGGGCTCGGAGCAGCGGTGCGGCGGCGCTAACAGGTCGTCTACCCGGGGAAAAAGGTGAAAGGCGAAATAGAATAGGGAAGAGAAAGAAAGCAGGCAGCAAAGGAAAAGTGTGGACGGGGTAGGAAATAAAAAAAGAAAAAAGTTTGAGGACAAAGAGTGATCGAGGAGAGGGTAAAGAGAAGTGCCCAACCCCACAACCCACCCCACCTCACCCCGCCCCGCCCCGCCTCGGGCGCCTCACCCCGCCCTGATCTGCATGCCCCAGAGGGCGTGGCGGGGCGGGGCGTGGCGGGCGCGAAGGTGCAGCCCAGGTGTTAGACTCATCACCGCGGAGCCGCGAACATGGTTTTGCTCTCCCGCGAGGCTCGAACCCGCCGCAGCCGTGGTTGGCCGCTCCCTGGCCCGGCCGTGGGAGAGTGGGAGAGAGGGAGGGAGAGAGAGAGAGAGAGAGAGAGAGAGAGAGGGAGAGAGAGAGGGAGAGAGAGAGAGAGAGAGAGGGAGAGGGGGGAGGATGGGTCGAAAGGGAAGGGAAGGTAAGGGGGCGAGCCCTTAAGGCGTCTTGGGCCTGTCACCCTCTCAGAGAGTTGCCGCCGCGCGCGCTGTTCCCGGTGTGCTGCGGCGGGCTGGGCGGGGTGGGGTGGGGTGGGGGGGGGTGGGGGGGGGTGGGGTGGGGTGGGGTGGGGCGGGGTGGGACGGGGCGGGGCGGCTACCACCGGTTACTTTCCGTCAGAACTGTTTACAACGGGTACGTTCTCTGTCAACACGCGCTTAATGCCGACTCCCTTTCCCCCGCTTTGAAAGACAAAAAGAAAAGGTAATAAACAAGGAAAAGAAGAAAAAAAGAGGAATCGGATGGATCACGAAAACGCGGGAGAGAGACAGAGTGAGAGTGATGGATTGTAGGGAGGAAGGGGAGGGGGAGGGTGGCGGGCGATAGGGTCTACGATTCGTTTGACAAATTGGCCCAATCACTCCTGATAGGTAGGCAACCCCTTCAGCATCTTAATCACGCGCCACGCCAGCATTTCAATTAATTTGCCCGATTACGGATAACGAACTTGAATAATTATTTTTTTCCCCCGTTTGTCGTTTTTGCGTGTCCATTTCGCTTGTTTCTCGCCGCCCGCTGTTCCCTGTGCGATGTGTCAGTGGGGCGAGCGTGGACGCGTGTCGGCCAATCCATAAGAGAGGAGCGGGTGGAGTGGCAGAAATAATGCTTCACTCTCTCCACCTGCATGGAACGCTCTCCAAAATTATACCGGCGGACAAAACTTTTTTTTAGCTGGTAGTAAAAGGCGGGAAGGGCTGCTCTGAAGAGCACGGAATGGAAGAAACCCGCTGGGAAAAAAAAACTTGGTGAGGAGCAGCGAAAAGGTGGTATGGAAAAAGACTTGCCAGAGTTCGCAGTTCATTTAACTAAAGAGAAGAACGCGGGGGCCGGCTGTCGGAATTTGAACGGCCTGCTGTCTTTCCTGCAGGATACTCAGGACAAAAGGGGCGACAGGAGGGGAGGCCGGAGAAGAAAAGAGCCATGTTTGAGGAGAACAGAGCAGCAGCTGCTGCGAGAGGGCCGCGGTAAAAACGATGAGTCGTGTGATAAAAATAATAATTATCGAGGTGCCACCTCGCGGGCAGAAGGAGCGTGACGTCACAGGGAGAGAAGCCTTTCCCCGCGGCTTTAATCAAAGGGCAGAGTAAGATGGGCGTCGTCCGGACCGTAGAGAAGAAGTCGAGACAGAAAGGCGGAGAAAAGAAGAGAGAAGAGAGGGTGTGTGTGTGAGAGAGAGAGATAGCTGACAGTACTGACTGAGCACGCGCCCCATGTGTGCACCTCGGGCCGTAATCTAGCTAAGTAAGCAGCGTCTCGACTTGCTTGTACCCCGCGGGCAGGAGGCGCAGACAGACTCGCGCAATATGAGAAAGAAAGTCGCGCCGGTAAGATTGGGATTGGCGACTCGTAATGGATGACGAAAGATCGCCCGCCAGCAGCAGCGGACACACAGCAGCCCGCTGTTCTTTAGCCTCATTCGCCTTTCTTTCAATTTTTCTTTTTTATCTGGGCCGAAATTTCATATCTGACCTGACCCCCCCGTACCGTGTAGTTGTAGTGCCTGGAACCACTTGTCTTCCAGGAGGACGCGGCAAACCTCTTTTCTTTGGCTCCGACCGCCGCCCGGCAATAAAAAGCAGAGCCACGTGGTGGAGGGTCTCCGGGCCGGCCGGGCCCGGCCAGCTCAGCCCCGCAGTGCAGTCATAAATTTATCACTCGGTTCGTCCATTTGCAGGCCGAGATAACCCCTGGGCTGCTCCTTAGCGCTGGCGCCGGGGGCGCGGGGCAGGGGCGGGTCCTGGAGGACGGGGGGCGCCACTCACGTCACGTTCAACGTAATGAACTTCATATTTTCTGCTGTCGCGCCCCAAACGTTTCGGGGAGGAGGAGGAGGAGGGTTTGGTTGGAGTGGCGGAGGAGGCGGGGCGGGGCGGGAGCAGCGTGGAGATGCCACCAAAATAACAAACACTGCTGTGTAATAGTCGCAGACACAGACACACAGTGACAGCAGACAAATAGACGGACGGTCAGGGCTGCGAGCGCTCGCCGCGCACACTTGCGCCCGCGCACCCGCGCCGCCAGGAGAAGGAACTCCGCTCTCCGACGTAAGTGAAGTTTGCGAGGTTATGTGTGCCTTGGAGCCGCTAATCTGATTTGGCGGGGCGGGGGTGAGTGGGAGATCAGTTTGCCGGAGAGAGAGCAGCGCAGGTGGGAGAGAGAGAGAGAGAGAGAGAGAGAGAGAGAGAGAGAGAGAGAGAGAGAGAGAGAGAGAGAGAGAGAGGAGCGCCCGCTGTTAGGTCAGGTGGGGGAACACATTTCACGCGTCCCTCCCGCCTGTCATGCGAGCAGTCCGAGGCACGTTACACGTTTCCACAATGTTCATCAATAAAAAAATACATGAATGAGAGTGAATGTCAAACGCGAAGCATACGTTCAGCCCGCGCTAAGCGACGCGTAAACATTATTTGATCCTCGTTTGTCGCGCGGTTCTCCCAAAGTTTGCGATCAGCAGTGAGACAACGTCTCTAGTTGTGATCGGCCAAGTGGCGAGAACAAAGACAAAAAGACCCCCAGAAGCCCCGCCTCGTCCCAGCCTCGAGGTTGGGGTCAGGGGGACGGGGCGGGTAGACGGTGAATCGACACTTTGATCCCACCCCTCTCTCTCTCTCTCTCTCTCTCTCTCTCTCTCTCTCTCTCTCTCTCTCTCTCTCTCTCTCTCAGACCAGCTTTGTGTTTTTCAACCCCCTCCCGCTCCTCTACCCCATCCCCCCCCACCGTGACAATCTTTTCCTATCGTATACCTTTTCAAAGCCGCGTTCGCCCCTGTCTTCCATTGCAGTCGTGTCCGTTTACCTTTGGGACGGGACGGTTTGCACACCCGCCCGCCCACACTGCCACAGCTCTATCCAATTTCCTTTTCTCCCTCCTTATTTCTAACAGTGTAACGCCCCCCCCCCCCCTTCCCCGCCCCTTTCCTCCCCTGCGCCCTATTCATGCACTCACAGGCGAATCGTCCGCCGGTCGGGCCGGGGCGGGGCGGGGCGGGGCGGGGCGGGGCGGGGCGGGGCGGGGCGGGGCGGGGCGGGGCGGGGCGGGGCGGGGCGGGGCGGGGCAGGGCGGCAGAGAGGCCGAAGCTGCGCCTGTGCGTCTGCCTTTCCATATTCCCTTTCTCCTCGGAGGGGCAAATAGAATGCCACCAAAAAGTGAGAAAGGAAAGGGAGAAGGAGAGAAAGAGGCCGCGGAGCAGCGGCAGCAGCCAGCAGCAGCGGGCCTTAAGGGGTAATCCTCACTTCATTCCTTTTTTTCCCCCGCCTCCTCCCTCCTGGCTCCTTGCTGCTCCTTTCCGATTCCCACGCAACACTTGGCACACTTATCCGAGCATATGCGATACACGCGAGCGGAGCCCAGAGGCACCTGTGAGAGCAGAGGAGAGGAGAGACGCAAGGACCGAGGATTCTTCCGCAACAAAAATCTGCTCACAGAAACCAAAGCGCAAGACGAGCTTTTTTCCCTTTTTTTCCCTTTCTTTAAAAAATATTATTAGTGGTGGGAAAATACGCTTACTTTCGGCTAAAGTGTTCGGCGGCGCGTCGAGCCCGCACGTCTGACTGACAATGAGAGCGTGCCCGGAGGGAGGCCAATATAGCTCAACCACCACACGGGAGAGACTGGGGAACCGGATGAACAGAGCAGCGGGGGAGGAACGTGTAGGCCTAAGTCACGCCACGGCACGCGCCGACCTTGACACGTACATTCTCCATAGGATCGAACAATAAGTTATTATTAGCCTATGCTGCCGCTCTCACCCCCGAGCTATGCCATCGCCGATTCCCGTTTTTATTCTATAGCCGGACGAAAACTTGAAAAAGAAAACAACCGCCGAGGACAACAAAACAACAACAAAAACCACACCGAGGGGGGAAAAATCACGTGACCGGACGGTGGCGGGCACAGCAGCAGGCAGCAGACCACTAGCCGCGGCGGGGCGGGGCGGCGCGAAGGGCATCAATGCTCGCGCACTTGCTATTATCGTTTCTTTTTTTAGCAGATGATACATTGTAGCTAGCCTTAACTTTAAAATAAATATAAAAACAATGTGTCAGCTAGCTTGTACTCTCGAGTCCAGAAACCAAGCGCGTAACATTAAGCCGTAATATAGCGCGGCGCTGCATGGGGAATAGTGGCTGGCTGGCTGGCTGAGTGAAGCGCAGCCTGCGCGGAACACTGACACCTCCTCCCCGCGCGCAGCGTGTAACACTAACAACTCCTCCCCGCCCGCGACAGCGACCGCTTCGGTCCGCCACGCCGGGCGGGCCAGGCAACAATACTGGGCACCTGCGCGGAACACTGACATCTCCTCCCCGCGCGCAGCGTGTAACACTAACAGCTCCTCCCCGCCAGCGACCGCTAAGGTCCGCCACGCCGCCGCCGCCGGCTCTCCTAATTTTCCAACTTAGCCACCATCCACCTTGGACACCTTAGATAAAATGAAATGAAATAGCCAAACGACGTAAACGTAAAAATATAACAACAAAATGTATCATCTGCTTTCAATTCCGATCTGGATTTTTTATCTCCTCGGAGAATTATTCATTGTGTTTATTCAGGGTTAGCAAAGGGCGGAGGGCGGCGTGCCATTATTCAGCTATCCGGTCGGCCCGCCCGCCCCGCCCCGGAATGCCCCGCCCCGGAACGCCCCGCCCCGCCCCGCGCCGCGCCACCGCTCCAGCCGTCACAGAGCAGGCCTGGCTGGCCTCCGAGAGAGCAGAGTGGTGGGCCCCGCCCCACCGCCACCACCGGCGCCACCCACCCCGCCCCGCCCCGCCCCCGGCCCAGAGGACCCCCCGAGGGGCCTCCCGCTCCGGCGGAAGCCTCCGTGCGAGCGCCCCCCGCCCGGAGCACCCGGAGCCCCTTCTCCGGGTGAAAGGTACAGGGCCTAACGGCCCCAGTTTGGCCAGGGCCGCAGCAGTCGCGAGGAGGTAGGCTCGACTCCAGCCGAGGCGCCGGCGCCAGCGGCGGGGCGGGGCGGGGTGGGCCTTCCACCCACCCCACAGCGCCACCCCGCCAGGCCACCCCCGCGGCCGCATGAGGCTGGCGCCACTCCCACCGCACCCGCCCCACCCCGCCCCGCCCCGGCGCCGCTCAGACACCGCCCCGCCCGGCCGACCGCTGCTCTCATGACTCCAGCACTAGCCATCAATTAGAAGGCGCACCACGGCGTGTACATTTGACGCGGGGAAAGTTTCCCACCCGATTTTCAAGGCAGAACACACTCAAAATACACGAAAAAAAATCCTGGTTTACAAAAAAAAATCTATATTGAGAGTATTCTCAAACCCAGTCGTTTTCCATCGCCGGGCCCAGGCGGCACCATACCAGAACGCATATGCATACGTATTTGGTGTATCGGTCTATGTATGCTGTGGGGCGGGGCGGGGCGTGCCCGCGGGTCTGCGCCCGTGCTCGCGCCCGGCCCGTGCAGCTTCGCTCGCAGCCCATCCTCCGACAACTTTTCCAATATCAACCCCGCCCCGCCCCGCCCCGCCCGCCGTGCTGTCCCACTGCATCGCGGCGCGGCGCCCCGGGATCAGCAAGGAGATGGATCGGCGACGGGAGCCGTCACGGTCACGGCGGGGGCGGGGCGGGGCGGGGCGGGGCGGCGCGGGGCGGGGCGGGGCGGGGCTGCTTACTTTCGCGGGGTCGCGGACCTCGCGCGCCGGAGAGCGAGTTACCCGCCTCGAAATTATTATGCAAATTAAAACGGGGTACAACTACCTTCCGCGGCTCGATTCCTACGGATCGCGCGGGGGGCCTACCACCAGCACGGGGGCCGCGGGCCGGACCTCGGTCCCCACCCCGCTCACCATGCCCTACCCCGCACCGCCCCCGCAAACAACATTACTCCCTCTCGAATGGAAGTAGCTAAATGACTTGGTGTGCCACGGGGCCGGTGGCGGCTGCGGAGGGGGCGCGGAGGAAGCTGAAGAGGGGGGGCAGGGGCTGCAGGGGGAGCAGGAGTAGGGGGAGGCAGCCCATCACAACATCAGGAGCGCTGAAGTGGCCCATCGGAGGGCGACAAAAGGGTTGCGGGGGTGAAAGGAAGGGGCAGGGCAGGGCGGCGCGGGGGGTTAGGAAAAAGTGAAAGGGCTAAAATGTGATGTGAGTAAAAGTCGGCAAAAATAAAACTTGAAAGAAAAAAAAAAAAAAGTTTACGCCTTACGTACACGTAAATCACGGGGCAATAAATCTGTTTCGTTCCAGCATTTTTCACAAAAAACGCGCATGTGGCAAAAAAGAAAACCTTGCTACGCGCGATATTTTTTTTTTTAAATCCCCGGCGGTTTAGCGAAAGAAAATTGCACTGATGTCGATAATCAGGAAATAAAAACACTACTCACCTGACACTCGTAGGTGCCGTTGTCGCGCTTCTGCACGTATCTGATGACGAGCTGCCACTCGTCGTTGACCCCGTCCGGGTGCACCACCTCGTAGCGCTCGTCCGTCGTGTAGGTCGTGGTGCCCGACGTGAGGATGTGCCAGTCGCGCCGCCGGACCCACAGCACCTGCGCCCAGCCAGCAGACAAAACGCGTGAGAAAACGCAAAATAACTCCTTTGGAAACACCATAAATTATACTTAAAATACTTTTTTAAAAAGGCGCGCGTGTTTCAATTATTGTCACTAAATTTGAGAGTAAAAATATTACGAAACAAAACACAGAAAATGGGTCAAAGTCGGGTGGCCATATAACCCAAGTAGAGACGGTGAGCATCCTTCTTTGCTTTTACCTTCACTACCACCACCACTCTTCCTCCCCTCCGCTCCCCTCCACCCCCATTCCCACCGCGCGCAGCAAACCGCACATAAAAATTTCGTGGCCGGAAGGAGGAAGGGAAAGCGCGACCCCCTCCGGAGAGAGCAGGAGCAGGGGGTGGGGGTTGGGGCGGGGGGGCGAATGGCTTGCTCTCATCAGAGGGGTGGTCATGGCGACTCCGCCCCGCCCCACCCCACCCCACCCCGCCCCGACCCGACCCACAGGAGATGAAGTGATGTAATGCCACCTTCCGTATACACACACACACATGTGGCGGCCCCATAAGCCTGTACGGGGCAATAGGAAAAATACGGGAGGAGGAAAGAAATAAGAAAAATACAAGAAAAAATAATTAAGAGAGCATAAAGGAAGAAAAAATGAGGATAGCAGAAAAAAAAGGGAGGTTCGATGTTCGACGTGTGTGAGCGCGAACGAACGCGTCAGTATGGTAATGTGGCTGGAGTTGACGCGCAGCCGAGAATAAAAGAGGGAAGGGGGAAAGGGGTAATATTTGCACGATTTTTTTTCTCCCTCTATTCCCCCTACCCCCTCCCTGCCTCCCAATGTTCTCTATAGAGGGGCGGAGGTTTTCATAAATATTTAGGCAATATCCGTTTCTAGGCCATAACCCGTCGTCGGTCGCGCCGCCGCTCTTTTAAACGCATTGCTCCTCTCGACACGGTTCATTTATACATCATGCTTTCTTTTAGTTCACCGCTGCTGCCATCGGTCATACTAGCTGGAACAAAAAACTACGAACAAGGGTGTCATTTTTATATTGCTGTGTAGGAAAACAGTACACACAGCGCCTAACTCAAAGTGATTATGGCGGGAAAAGGGCGGCACGAAAGGTAAATTCACTTCCTGGCTGTGGGGAACATTATTCCCCAACGGCACTATCTCAACGCTCGCTGTCGTGTGTGTGTGTGTGTGTGTCTGCGTATGCGTGGGTGGGTGTAGGTGAGAAACTGTGTACTTGTGGTGGAGGGACTGGAGGAGGTGGGTGAAGGGAACACAAAGGCAAAAGAACGTCTTCCGAGGTAGGCTGAAAAAAAGGGGAAAAAATGTGAGAAAAAGGTGAAAAGGAAAGGAAGAGAGAAGAGAAACACAACTCACTCGGCGTGAGCAGCATCAGCACCGCTGCTGACCTCAGCGACACAGTGTGCTGACGCTCGTCTGACAAATGAGGGCCGCCGGACCCTCTGAACACAAACACACACTCACACACACACGAGCACAAGAGGTCGAACAAGTAAAGCCACTGACGTGCCACCCTATCTGGTCCCATCCCATCCGTACTCTCTCTCTCTCTCTCTGTCTCTCTCTCTCTGTGTCTCTCTGTCTCTCTCTCTCTCTCTCTCTCTCTCTCTCTCTCTCTCTCTCTCTCTCTCTCTCTCTCCGAGCGAGGTGTAACATCCCGGCTCGCCCCGCATATCCCGCCCGGTCCCAGCCCCGCTTTGATATGCGCATACATTTGTTAAGCGGGGCTAAGCGGGGGCAGGCAGGCGGCCCGGATAAGGGGCCCGGAGCCGGACTAGGCCCGGACAAGGTCGGTCAGTGGATAGCAGTCACTCGGTGTCTTATCCGGCCCAAACCACCCCGGCGACCCCGGCCCTGCTCACTGTCCCCCCCCTCCTCCCCCCAGCCCGCGGCGCGCACGGCCGCATGCTAAAATGTTGCGGAAGCAGAGAGCGCATCTGCATAGGATTCCGATTTAGTGCTGGAAACGAACACGCTAGCGGCGCTAGCAGACGACGCTAGCAGACGACGCTAGCGGGGCGAGGCAGCATCGAGAGGCACTGGGACACGGCGAACTGCGCACAGCACAGAGGAGTGTCTCGCGCGCTAGGAGGGAGAGAGAGGACCAAACGGTGGATCATAACGCGTACCCCCTTCCCTCTCCCTTCCACTCTACTTTGAACGACTATTCCTTCTCCTTCTCGTGATGCGCTTCTCTTTCTCTCAATAATCTCGCAGCGCGAGGCCGTGGCTGTATTCTGTTATTATGGCCGAATAAAGATGATGCTGGTAGCGCTCGCACGCGCATGCGCGCGCGCACACACACACACGAGCATGGGGTTCTTAAGGAGTCCCCGCCGTACGGGGCCGGGAGCAGGGAAACATGAATGCCGGTCAGGTGCGGGCGGGGCGGGGCGGGGCGGGGCGGGGCGGGCCGGGGCGGAGCGGGCCCCTTACCCGCCCCGCCACAGGCACCCTGATCCAATATGGACGATAAGGATTCGGACCAAACCAACCGTTATTATAGAAGGCCGCGGTCCTCCTGTACCCCCGCCTCGTTTTATTTATTTACAACTTTTTCCATTCAAATAAGGAAATTGTTTTGCGGCGGGTCGGCTGTCTTGTCTTATACCGCCGCCTTCGGACCTCTGCCGCCCCGCCCCGCCAGCAAGGCGCTGGCCAGACCGGCAGATATTGCAACCGAATTCCTCGAGCTCTTCAAGAGAGAAAATTAAACATTTCCCCTTGTGCGTGGCGGGGCGTGGCGGGGCGTGGCGGGGCGTTGCGGGGCGGGGCGTGGCGGGGCGTGGCCGGAAGCGGGCCGGGCTGTGGGCGGGTGGCACGACGCCTTCGTAATACAATGCAAAGGAGGAGCCACAGATTGCCTGGAGTAGCGAGCCGAGGATGCCAGACCAGGCCCTGACCCGCGCCACGCCACGCCACGCCACGCCGCGCCCGCGTGGGACCAATAGTAGTGAACCCATGTCTCATTGAGCCCTTTCACCGCCCGGCCGGCGAAAGAGAAGGGTCCTTTAAAGCACGCGGGAAGAAAGTAAAAACAGACGGAAACTGGGCGGGGAAATGCGGGGGTGGAGGCAGGGAACAAGAAAAAAATTCGAAACGACTGAAGAAAAATGAGAGTAGTGGGATTGACCGAGCGGGTAGATGCCATGCACCGCCACCCGACTTTGAAGGACAAGAGATAACCAGGGAGTCGGTCAATATTTCTTTTGAAAATATTAAAGTCGGCCACGCAAAACGTTTGTCGACGGGGCCGGGGCCGGGGACGCGTCGCTAGCAGTGGACTTCTGTCGGAGCGCGAATGATTTGAATGAGAATAAGAGACTGCTTGTCCAAGCAGCACCAGTGGCAGCAGCCCCCGGCGGGCGGGGTGGGGTGGGGTGGGGCGCGGCGGGGTGGGGCGTGGTGCCGCTGCTGCTGCACTGGCGGGGCGAGGCGCGGCCCGCGATTTCATCGCAGTCTTATTGAATCACGACCAAAGGAAGAAGAGGGAGGCGGTCATCAATACGAGTCTCCTTCCCGAAGTTGGATGAGTGCCGCCCTGAGGGGGAGGGGGTGGGGGTGGTGGCGCAGGGGGGGGGGGTAAAGGGTACAAGGCGGCCAGGAAATGGGGTTCGGCATCGGGGTGCCGCCGCGCCGGAGAGGCGAGGCGGGGCGGGGCGCGGCGGGGCGGGGTGGGGTGCGGCGGGGCGGGGTGGGATGGCGCCTCTGCCCGCTGGTCTGGAAAGGAACGCGCGCGCACACGCACGGCGGTATTAGTAGGTCAACCTTGGGTCTACGACACCGTGTTGTCACTCTTTCTTTCTCCGTCATCCTCGTTTTTTCCTCCCTTTACTTTCCTATTCGCACAGGTAGGAGCGCAGGTGTCGTTACGGGCGGAGAGAAAGATGGCGACTTCTCTTCCTCGGGGCGCTATGATGATTGCGGGGAGCGGCGCGCCAGGGGAAGCAGATGGCCATACGTCCCGTACCACATGCGTCGCCCGCAATTAACGGGCACGCATTAATTTCAAACAAAATGGCAATGGGACAAATGAGCGATTTAATTTAATCCAGCGGTTTAAGTGAGTGCGAGTGGTTGAGATGGGGAGACTTGGGGAGAGAGGGTGAGAAAGGAGCAGAGAGAGAAAGAGAGAGAGAGAGAGAGAGAGAGAGAGAGAGAGAGAGAGAGAGAGAGAGCAAGGGTGGGTGTGCGTGCCGGTGTCCAGGCCCCGGGACCTGTCCGACATTCTCTGACCGACGCGGCGCGTCGCGGCGCTGGGCGACGACGGCTCAGCCAAGGGCGCCTGGGTGGGCAGCCTTAGGCAAAAGTTTGGCCATTAGTTTAGACCGACAAAGTCTCCCCGCATCATGACAATCCATTAACCTACCGCCCCGCCCCGCCCCGCCACACACTCCTCACCAGGAGGCCTCCATTAATCGACAAATCAACCGGTGCCGGGGGCCCGTACATAAATCATGATGAGATGGATCGCTTTTCGACGACGACGCGCGTTCTTTTGGCCAGCCACCTCCCACTCTCCATCTTAATAGATCTCAGCGCGGGGGGGAGTCCACGTCCAGGACCTAATGGCTGAAAGGCCGTCCCCCACCTGCGGGGGGAGGGGGGAGCAGCCCCATCCCCTACACCTCCTACCCCGCTGACCTCGCCCGGCCTGCGTGTGTGTGTGTGTGTGTGTGTGTGTGTGTGTGTGTGTGTGTGTGTGTGTGTGTGTGTGTAATCTCCCAATACACACAATGAGTAAAATAACCAAAGCCAATCTAGGCGCGCCCACGCTCACCGACTATACGCTACACTCACACAACTCCGCCAGCATGACCCGCGCCCAGATGAAAAAAAAAAAAAGTATTCAAAAAAGGAACGCCACCACGCCACCACGCCACGGCACGCCACACACGTCAGCCCAACCAAAGTACCCATCGTTTTCCTCTGTCGTTCGACACGCAGCTACACGCGTATGACGACCGGCGGCAATAGCGGCGCCAGCAGCCGAACGGCGGAGCTATTACGCGAGATGCGAAAATAAAAATATATAAAGCAAAGATAAAAATCTCCCATATATAAATGTATTCGCGTGGTATGAAATTGGTCTCCGCCGCCGCTCCGCGCAGCGCTGTGCTCGTCAACATTGCGACGACGCCCATGATTGTGGCAAATCGCGCGCGCCCACACACACACATACGCACACGCCGAGGCGTTTGTGCCCCGTGGCCCATGCTGCCGCTGCTTTTATTTCCGAGTTTCGCTTTATTTCGTATAACGCAAAAAGCGCGTGGCGGCGTGTTGCGACAGCGGCGGGGCGGGGCGGGGTGGCACTGGCGGCAGCACCCAGCTGGCCCCGCCCCGCCCCGCCCCGTCCACAACGCCACACAAATCGGACCTCGTGAGCCAGCTGATGACCCCCAAAGTTTCATGGGCGCAGCAGCAGCAGCCAGAGCCGAAACAAAAAGATAGTCGCAGCAGGCTGGCAAAAGCACGACACGAAGCGGGACGCACACACACACGCACAGATACAGCAGCCCGCGTGGCGTGAGAGTCGTAGTAATAAAATTGAAACGGTAATCTAGCAGAGCAAAAGTGGTCCCTAACACGCTTCGCCGATGCAGGCAACACACCCCGACCCATCTCTCTCTCTCTCTCTCTCTCTCTCTCTCTCTCTCTCTCTCTCTCTCTCTCTCTCTCTCTCTCTCTCTCTCTCCCACTCTCACTCTCACACACACGCGCGCACGCGCCCTTTCTCTTTCTCTCCCCCTCTCTCCCCCTCCCACTAACGCCGTCACAAATAAATGTGATGGCGAAAAGTTGCGAGATGTGAGGGGGAATTAGTTGTTTCGGACGTGTAAACTTTAGCGCGTGCCTCGGTCACGCCCGGAGTGAGTGGGGGAGAGAGAAGGGGTAGTAGGGAGGGGGAAAGAGAGAGAGAGGGGGGGCACATCTGGGTGAGAGAGAAAGTAGGAAGGAAAATGAGAGCGGGCAAATGGAGAGGGACGAGGGGTGGGGGCGCGCAGGGGAGTACGCGGCGTGCGCTCCTGGCCAAGGAATAAGGGCGGTAAGGCAGCCAGCGGGTAAAGTGAGAGTGAGAGAGAAAGGACGCTGTAAAAACAGGGAAATACAGAGAGAGAGAGAGAGAGAGAGAGAGAGAGAGAGAGAGAGAGAGAGAGAGAGAGAGAGGAGGGGGGCTGGCGTGCGAGCCTGGTAATTTATTGGACAAGTTGTGAGGTTTGTGTGGTCGGTTAAGTACCGCGCCTCACGACCTTAGCGAAACGCGGGCCGGGCCCCGGGCAGGGCAGGGCGGGGCAGGGTAGGGCTGGGTAGGGCAGGGCTGGGCAGGGCTGGGCAGGGGTACGGCGAGTGGTCAGCCTCCCAACCCTCTCCTGCTCTCCGGCCGCTGACCAGCTCCGGCACCGGCTCCGGCCCAGCTGCTACCTAAAGGACAATTCGACCGTCGATATTTCTCGGAAGGCGTCGTCCTCCGGGCTCCGGGCTCCGGGCCGACCGGTCCGTGACAAATAGAGCGCGGTGACGGCTGGCATCCGTCTCCGGGAGAGGGGCGGCGTGCGGTTCCGGGACAGGGATGGAGGGATTAAAAAAAAATAACGCAAGTTGTCCAACTCGGATTTTTTTTTTACAATTTTCTGCTAAATTCTCTCTATCCCTAATTTTTTCCCCACGGAGTTTACACTGTTCTTTGGCGGTGGCCGCCGTGTTGGGCGATGGCCCTCTCTGCTGGCCCGCAGGACTAGCAGCGCTGGCGAGACAAAGCTGCATAACTTACCCCCCCCTCCCCCCCCTCTACCCATCATTATTGGTCTTTTGGAACAAACTGAGAGGACGGCGCCGCCCTGGGCTCGGCGCCGGGATGCACTAGCAGAGTGCTGTGAAGGGCTTGCCGACAACTTGTCAGCTCCCGACGCGCCCCGCCCCCGCCAGCGCAACTTTAGCGCGGGTACCGGACGGGTACCGGCGCCTGGAGGGGCGAAAACACCAACGCTTTACCACGGGGAAGGGTCCGCGCGAGAGAATGCACCGGCCAAAGTGAAAACCTTGCGAGAAATCCACGAAAAAAAAATCTAGCTGAGAGAACAGATGCACCCAGTCCAAAGCGCAAAGCGAACGGCTCTGCTTCGAGAACCGCAAGGAGTTTCACTTCCGGTCGAGCAAAGCAAACTCGGGGCGGGATACGGTGGAAGCAGAACAGTGCGCTGCGCATCCCGTCCCGACCAGCGGGACACGATGCAAAACTAGAGAGAACAGAGCCAAAAACCTTTTCATCCCGCGCCACGCCGGGCCGGGCCGCGCACCGCACCGCACCGAGCAGGGGAAAAGTTTCATTGGATGAGCCGTGCTGCGCGCTGGTCCCGGCCGGGTGGGGCGGGGCGGGCTGGGGTGGGGTGGGACGTGGTGGGGTGGGGCGGGGTGGGGGACCCTACCCTACCCTTTCTCTACCACGGCCTGTTTGTGCGTGGCGGGCCAGGCCCCACCCCGCCCCGCCCCACCCCGCCCCGCCCCGCCCCGCCCACAGACGTAATATATTTCGGATTCGTCGTTCTGGCCGGATTGGGCCCGGGCCCCGGCTCAGCCCTTTTTCGGACCCACCAAAAGTTTCGTAATTGGCCGCTGTTTTTCCTCCCCTCAGCATTGGCCCGCTCTCCTCCACCTACTCTCCCTCCTCCTTCTTCTTCTTCTTCTCCTCCTACCGGAATGCAATGGCATCGCAAGCGCTTGCACCAGATGCAGTCTTCACGTGAGAAAATGAAATCCAAAAACTCTTCGGGACCGTACGATCTCGACGCGGTAGAAACTCCGATACATTTTCTAGGATTTCTCGTGCGCGTTAAAGCACTCACCTTGTGCTCGCCCAGGTTGCGGACGCGGCAGCGGAGGTAGGCGCTCTCGCCCAGCTGCACCGTCACGTTGGTGACGAGGTTCGAGTCGAACTGCGGCAGCTCCCGCCTGACGCCGCCCGGGCCCACCCCCGGCCTGGCCCCCGGGCCCGGGGGCCCCTTGCTGTTGGGCGCCTTGGGCAGCCACGGCGCCACCGACGTCGTCGCCTTGATCTCGTTGAGATCTGCGGGGAAAAAACAGAGAACACGCAGGTGAGAACAGAAGTGAAATTAAACAATATTCAAAAATCCTTGGGACTGAAAATCATGACTGCTCCTGAAAAAAAAATGATACACAAGATTTCACTGAGTAAACCACCCCAGAAAATTCACGATTAAAAAAAAAAAATGCGAATATGGAAAATTGCACAGCCACAAGTGTGCGACGCATTCATACACTTGTATTTCCAGTGTAGGGCGGGCCGCAGCTCCGTGCTCTCCGGGCTGAGGCCGGGCCGGGCCGTGCCGAGGGAGGCGGTCTGGCCTGGTGCGGAGCGGAGGCAGACAGGCAAAGGGCTGGTCGGTTCCGGGGACGGATAACCAGTGTTTACTACTACGGGCATGGCCCGGCGCGGCGTTATGGGCTATGGGGGCGTGGCGGGGCGTGGCGGGGCGTGGCGGGGCGTGGCGGAGCGTGGCGAATTGCGCCATACCCCCACACACGCACTCACACACGCACACACACGGCGACCTACGCACGGCTCACGCGCGTGTGTGTGTGAGCGCGATATTAAATCAGGCCGGTCGCCGTTCTTTCCGTTACTCGACGAGGGTCGCCCACGACTTCCGGTTGTTCCCCGCCGAGAGTAATTTCAATTACAACACGACGACTTTACTCTTTGCTTGCTCGCGCGCGCGCCCGCGCTCACCGGAAACCACCCTTTTCTCCTGCTCTCCTTCCTCTCCCCCTCCTTCTCGCTCGCTCGCTCGCTCGCTCTCTCTCTCTCTCTCTCTCTCTCTCTCTCTCTCATTCTTTCTCTCTTTCTCCCACGGGTGCGGCCACCGCCCTCTCTCGCGTCGTCATAGTAATTGTTTTAACAATTTGTATAATTATTATTTTTTACTGTTTAAAAGTTTCCGCCCTCTCGCCTCTGCCACCCCAACTTTCACAATTGCACCCCCTCTCATCCCCTTTACCGCCTCTACTGCGTGTTTTCTGTGCGTGTGTGTTTCGCGTGTTTCACCCGTGTTTACAGGAGCAACTTTTCAACGAGCCGCATGCTAAATCACCGTGGAAATGCACCGATGCACCGTGTGTGTGTGTGTGTGTGTGTGTGTGCGCGCGCGGGTGAGGGAGGGGGCATACAGTCATCAACTATAACAGCATGCCTCTGCAGCAGGCGCGCGGCGCGACCAAAGAAAAAAAAAGAGAGAACGGAAGACCAAAAAAAAAAAAAACATGTGGTGTAAATCACACAGGCATCGAGCAGGGGGGAGAGACCAGTCCTCGTATAGGTGCTGCAAATCACCAAAATGCGTTCTGAGTTATGATCGTGTTCACGCGCACGACTCGCCAAGATACCTCTTTCCTTTTTTCTCTCCCTTTCTCTCTCTTCCTCTCTTCCCTCTTTCGCAAAGCGGATATCGGAAAACACATTTTAGACGTTCCATTCTGGCGCACCTCCTTATGAATTGATGGTCTTGTTATGATAATGCCCGAGGGCGATGAGCTTCCTTGTGCTGATTAATTGAATATGAGTTAACCCACATTCCGGCAGCGCTAGTACGCACCGTGTGTGTGTGTGTGTGTGTGTGTGTGTGTGTGTGTGTGTGTGTGTTAAGGGGGGGAGAGGAATGTGGGCGAGGGCGGCAGCGAGCGGGCGGGCGCTGTACCGGAGCGCCTGGGGGGTAGGCAACGCCTGACGTGTAGCGCACGGCTGTCGGCGCGTTGCATACCTCCCCGGCGCGCACAGCGAGAAGAGCGCCCCGGGCCTGGTCCGCATAACCCAAAAGATAGATAGATAGATAGATAGATAGATAGATAGATAGATAGATAGATAGATAGATAGATAGATAGATAGATAGATAGATAGATAGACACCGCGGCTTATACGGGGCTCGCAGCTGTTTGACACGTATGAATTGAGGTGGGATGTGAATGGCTCAAATGCTCCTCCAGCAGCGCCCCCCCCCCCTCTCTCTGAACCTCCCTTACCCCCGCCTCCGCCTTCCTCATCCACTCGGCTGCCCCTGGAACTGCACGCGGAGACATCATCCTCGCGAATAGATAGCCCGCCCCGCCCCGCCCCGCCCGCAGGCCTACGCTGATGTCTCTCCTCGCCATCCCATCTCTCCTCCAGCAAACGGGGCACGTTCGGCCTCTCCCTTCTCTTACGCCCGTCTCCGCCCAGCCCCGTCTAATCTGATTAATTGATTGGGCCACAAAACTTAAGCCGCGCGAGGTGTATAATAAGAGAGAGAGGGAGAGGGAGAGAGAGAGAGAGAGAGAGAGAGAGAGAGAGAGAGAGAGAGAGAGAGAGAGAGAGAGAGAGAGAGACCATCTATCGCCTCCTTCCTAGACCGAAGAAGACATTCTGTAGCGGAAATCGCTGATTCTCTTTCGGGGAAGGGAGATATCACTCGGCCGGTACGCCTTTCGATTCCGTTCCGGCGGCTGATGATTGGGATTATGTCGTGGTTTAATATTTTAGTGAAAAATTAAAAGGATCGCAAGCAATCGGCCAGCAGGTTCATTGAGGCCCGGTATAAAACTTAAGGTACTCTCAGAGTGCGCGCTCCTGTCACAATGGGTTCAAGACATCACGCGGTGTGACGTCACTCGTGTCAGCTCGTTCGTGTCACGTATAAATTATTGGAGCTGCGTGTCCTCCCGCGGCGGGTGGGGGCGCTGTATTGCGATAATGAGTGCGCAATGTATTGGCGGTTAATTAAACCCTCCCCTCCCCCCCTCCACCTTCACCCGACCAAATTAATGGTTTCCTCCGCCGCGCGGAGGTGAGCCGCTCCAGCTCCAGCGAGCGCCCTCCAGATAAAACGTTACTCAGCTACCAGCCTGGAGAGGGCCGTGGCGGGGGCTGCATAGGGTCAGGGCGCGGGTTGAAAGACAAGTTGTTGTGGCGGGCGTAGCGCAAAGTTCAGATTTCGACTTACTCCCATCGCCATGCGCTCCACCACGCGTGAGGTTGCCATTTCTTTTTTCTACCGCCGTTGGGGTAGGTTAGGAAGGGCTTCCCGCTCCGCTGCGATGCGATCCGGTCGGCCTTGAGGAAGATAGCGCGCGTTATTTGGAGGGTACCGCCGCCGGTACGTCATAAAAATGCGCAACTCCGGGCGCGCGGGACGTTCTCGGGGCGTACTCGGGGCGTTCTCGCGGGCGCACGCTCGCTTCGGGTGTGCTATACGTATCACACCTGCCTCTTATATGAGGACCCCGTGCAATAAGCAGCACGACGGCAAGCGCTCGGTCGAGGCGAGGCGGGGCACAGGGTGGGGCGGGCGGGGCGGGGCGGGGTGGGGCGGGGCGTGGGGCGGGGTGGGGCAGGCGTTCCCACCCGGGGGCATTGGGGTCGCGCAGCACAGCATTCCTTGGACGCATGCAAGTTGGTGGGCGGACTGGGGGAGGGGTGCACTGGGTATAGGGCAGGCGAGGGACCCCACAGACACGGGTTTCACTTAACGTCGTCTCCCCCGCCTCGGCCGTCTGACCCTTGCCAGCCGGGACAAAACCAGCGAGTTCTTATCCCCACTGTAAAAGAACAGATAAACGTACTTGCCACTGTCTTCGATTTTTTTTAAAGAATGGAAAAAAAACGCCCCGTGCCAAAAGCAAAAACCAGAGTCAATGTCGTGGGGTTATTGCTTCCGTTCTATCTTCACCCCCGACTGTGTCATCTCGGCTGCAGAAACAAAAGTCACCCGCACCGAGTCCCGTCCCGCGGGCGCAAAATCCAGTTCGGATCCTCCAGCCCGCCTGTCAGGCGGACAGGAAATAAATTGGGTACAACATTTTTTCGTCACAGAGGACGCCTCTCCCCTCCCCTCCCTATCCTCTTTCTCTCCCTTTCTCTCTCTCTCTCTCTCTCTCTTCCGCCCTCTCCGTTTCCCTCCCAACGCGGTGGGGATAAGTCGTTGCTGTGTGGTCAGGTCCACAGACACGGGATCAGTCCCGTACGACCGGGCTGTTTTTCGTGCCTCTCTCTCTCTCTCTCTCTCTCTCTCTCTCTCTCTCTCTCTCTCTCTCTCTCTCTCTTTCTCCCCGCCTCCAGGGCCCGACCACGCGTGAGAAATGCGGGACTCTTGTCCGTCCGACAACAGTATCACACTTCAAAGCCGGCGGTCTCGCCCTCCACTCCACGCCAGGCCAGGCCGGGCCGCCTCACGCCTAGAGATGCCGACTGACCACACAAGGCCTCTTCCCATTTTTCTCCACACACGCACACACACACACACATATACAGCGCACTTTTTCCCGCCAGCTTAAGTTAATAACAGGGCGCGCGCCGTTGTCGTTCGCGAGGGCGGAAGAGAGAGAGAGAGAGAGAGAGAGAGAGAGAGAGAGAGAGAGAGAGAGAGAGAGAGAGAGAGAGAGAGGCAAGGATGACTAGGGAGAACGAGACCCAGTAGGATGTAGTACAGTAGTGTGAATGTCACGCACACCTATAGGTAAAAACGAGCGAAACTCTTTAAAAAAAAAAAAAAAAAAAAAAAACATACCTAGAAGTTATCATTACTACACCCAAAAAATGGTGTTCTTAGTTCAAGAACATTGTCTTAAAGTTTTTAGAACAGTGTTCTTGATTTCAGATATGTTACTTAGTGTAATGACGAAATGCGCTTCACTCAAGCAGAATGTTCCTAAAACTTTAAGAACACTGAAAAATTAAGAACATAGTTTTCTGGGTGTAGATGAGATAAAACCCACGGCCTGAGATTTTTCTGCAGCGCATCAACGTCTCTCCTCCCATCTCCTTCAACTTTCCCCTCGTTTGTTTCGTATGTACGCTCTTGCTTCTTCCCGCGACTCGATCGCCTCGTGCCACGACACCGCGAGGAGTCTCTACTGTGAGGTGGATAGCCAGATGTACATATCAGTATCAGAATCCCCCGCGCGTATTCGCGCACGCGCGCGCAAAGCCCTCGGCGATATGGCAACTTTCCACAACTCTGCGACAAAGTCGTCGTGTTGGAGCGCGCGCACGCGCACGCTAAACAAGCGGCAGCCGTTTAAATAACTTGTTCGCAGACCACACACAGCTGCCGGCGTACTAGAGCACCTGCAGCAACTAGAAACCATTCACAAGATTGCAGCCTAGGCGAGACCATTTTTTTCCTGGGCCTTTTTCTCTGAATAATCAGTGTCGGTAAAACAAAAGTAATTTTCGATCGCCCAGCTTTCCGCCTCTGGTGTGCCGGCAGCTGCGTCGTCTGGTGCTACTGCTGGCCTTGACTTAGTAAGCGTGAAATAACCCCACCCCTCGCTCCCTCCCCACCCCCACCCCCCAGACCCCGGCCCTCGCTCCCTCTCTCCAGGTCACTGGGTGATCCGAAGTAGAGTCACGTTGGTATCGCATTGGATCGGTTGGACGAAAATTGAATCAGACACCTCGTAGCCTTCCATCCCGCTAGCCAGGCAGCCAGCCAACCAGCGTGCGTAACCGATCAGCGACCCCTTCCCGAGGCGGATGGGAAGGCGGGAGCATAAGCCAAGTGTGTGAATGTCACACACTTGTAGGCGTGTAAATTAATTTCCATTCGCATACGTGTCACTTCAAGTGTGTGAAAATCCAAGGAAAATTCACGCCTTCACTTTTAAGTGTAAGAATGGAAATTCAAAAAACCTACAAGTGTAGTAGGCACTCACACACTTGGGTATTCAGTGTGTGCACGTCAAGTAGGAGCGAGCGGTGGGCGCTCTGGTGCAGACTTACCGTCGAAGGCGGTGTGGTCGAAGTCGTCGAACTTGGACAGGTGGAAGGTGCCGTTAAAGTCCCAGTACAGCGACTGCAGGTAGGTGGCGTCCAGGTGAGCCGCCACCGTCTGATTCTTGTGCAGCGCCAGGAAGTCGTCTGAAACACGCAAAGTTGGCGAAAGAAGGCGTTAGAAAGCGCGGTCTAAAAAAAAAAAAAAACTTATTTATTTATACGCGTGTCGCAAGAGCAGAAATAATTTCCGGCAAACTCCCAAGGCTTTATGGAACATTTTAAAAAAAGTTTTGTCGATTCGGCTCCTAAATAGGTCGATCTGGATGACAGTTATAGCCCGGAGGAGACGGCGCAGAGCGGCGCGGGGCGGCGCGCTGACCTGAGGGGAGCGGTCGCCAACTATCGAGTGGAACCCTCGGCGAGTTTCTCATCGAGATAGCCGGCCGGCCGGCCCGGCAGCGGCCAGCACTGGACACACACCCGGCCCCGGCCCGGCCCGACCGCCTCAAACTTCGCCCGCCGCAAACTTGGAGCGGCGCCGCGCCGCACGCGACAACTTGGTAAGTACGAGAGACGGCAAAGTAACACAGAATCGGGGCAATCAATGCAGAACATCACAGGTGCAGAGGTGCGCCGCCCCGCCCCGCCCCGCCCGAGACCCTTGTCAATGTCCCTCAAGGGATTCGCTCCATTGGGCTCATTTGTTACGAAACAGGCACCCCACCCCGCTCCCCTCCTCGGACCTGGAGTGTAAATGCCAGTCAGCGGAGCCGCAAGCCTCGCCTTGGCCCTCCCAAAGTGGCCCTGCCCCGCCCCGCCCCGCCAGGCGTTACGCAAGACGCGACGAAAAACACAAACTCTTAGGGGCGTAATAACACTGTCGGAGCCAAAACATATTGAATAACATAACGCGTAGATTTGCGTAATAAAAAATCGTATCATTCCGCAGGCAAAAAATAAAATAAATGACGTTTAAAGAAGTGTTTGTTTTTAATCTCGCAGTGACGCGAAAGAAACCGGAGTACTTGTGGTACCAGGAAAAGGAACCTGCGGTAATGGAAGGGGCGCCCCGCAGACCGTACCGCGGCGCACTTTTATCGTCTTCTTTAGCGTTGCGAAATTGACGTCTCGACAAGCGGTAGTGGAGGGGCGACGCCTCGCCCCGCCCCGCCCCGCCCCGCCCCGCCCCGCCCGGCGGCGCCCTCGCCACGGCAGGTGCGAATCAATGAAGCCCCGTAATTAATTACTTCCACAACAGCTGGCGTCTGTAGGGCCCGGCGCCCCGCCCCGCCCCGCCCCGCCCCGCCCCGCACGCTCCCCCCCCCCCTTCCTCCCTCCCGGGTCCACAGAGAGATCTCCACCGCGATTCGCGCGTGGCCCCCTTCAGCATCCCCTACGGACCCTGCAGGGGAAGTTGCGCCTGTCCCCGCGCCTGCCACAGGGCGAGGGGAGATAGTGAGTGGCGGAGAGAGAGAGGGTGGAGGGAAGAGAGAGGGAGAGAGAGAGAGTAAGGCGGTGTGGACCGAAAGGTCACACAAATAACACAGGTGGGAGGAGCAAATAGAGAGGGAATAAGAGTTTTCACCAGGGGGATGGCATGGCACCTCGGCCCGCGCGCGCTCACAGCCGGCTGAGCGCGGAGCGGAAGCGTTTCATTCGCGCGACAAGTAGTTCCTAAGACACAAGCTCAGCTCCCGCTTCCGCACGGTGCGCGCCGCGCCGCTGATGAAAACCCTACGGGGAAGTCCGCTAAAAACGGAATGTAATAACGGCCCTTTTTGTGCGGAGCGCGGGCGCGCGTTCACTTTGAGACGCGCGGGGGGTTCCGAGCGAACGGCACGGCGACGCCAAGTGGTGGTTCTTTCCTCCTCCACTTGTCGCTCTCTCTCCCTCCCTCCCTCCGAGCATTGTCTCTCGTTCCGTAATATCCCTTAAGTACTGCAAGTAGTTGCAGCAGGGAGGCCCCGGCGCGTGCAGGGCGGAGGCGGTGCATGCAGAACGAGGGACAAGTCCACAATGAGGAGCGGGCCGAGGCGGATAGCACCACGACGGTTTGAGGAAAAAGCAACACACAATCACGCGATTGCAAAGGATGACGACAAAGCAAACCGCGTAATCTGCGTGCTATGCCCGATCCAACGAATATCAATTTCAAATAGGGCGTGTGTTTTCCTGTTAATGCGAAATCGTATAACAGGAAAGCAGCGCGCACTGCTGCGCCCACCTGCTACCTGTTACCTCGCGCGAGGTATTTTTTTCCCCTCTTATCCGGTTTGCTGGTGGTCACGCCCCGCGGCGCTGTCAACAGGGACACATCAGAGCTGGTGGAGCGGAACACACCCACACAGGGGAGGACACAGCCACACCTCACTCATTTGCACCCTATTTTCCATAGGGCCACCTGCGCCACCCAGCCCCATATGTATGGTGTACCTCCGCGCATCGGTACACACACCGCGGTCTCTCGGAATAACAGAAACGCGACGCGTCGAGTTAGTTGAAGGATAAGACCGGATTACACCACATTAAAAACCGATG
The DNA here is from genome assembly GCA_033675135.1 of Frankliniella intonsa. Lineage (NCBI taxonomy): Eukaryota > Metazoa > Arthropoda > Insecta > Thysanoptera > Thripidae > Frankliniella > Frankliniella intonsa. The sequence continues at coordinate 4,895,000 of CM066248.1, forward strand.
ATATGTATCACTATAAAATTTTCACTACCCACAGCTTTACCTCTCATGCACAACGTCTAGAAATGCATTTCTTCCCCAAGAAAAAATATGGTAAACATTCGACTTTGTTGCAAAGAAAAACAAAATCCTTGAACCAAAAGTATTTCTCGCACGATTGATTTTTGTAACGACGACCGACCCCCAAGCCGCGCCGTCGCCACCGTACCGCGCGGGCCCGACCGGGGCGGAGTGGGGTGGGGTGGGGCGGGGCGGGGTGGGGCAGAGGTCCATTCGCAGGGAACCACTTGAGCCCCAAATAAGAACAAGGGCCTTCGCTCGCTCATCCATTATAAAGCCCCGCTCAATACCTCGATACAAAATGCATGAAGGGGCGCGCTGGCTGGCGTCACGGGGCGGGGCGGGGCGGGGCAGGGCGGGGCGGGTGAGGGCGCGGTGGTCCGGGAGACCGCATTTAAATATCTCCGTCGAGTGCTGCCGATACGGCTGCTGCGAGCGCAGCGCCCGGCCCGCGCGGCTCGATCGTATTTGAGAGTTTGATAATGCATGGCGGGGCGGGGCGGGGCGGGGCGGGGCGGGGGCAGTACGCAGCCAGTACTCGCGCTGTAATTACAGTGTTTGACGGAACAATGGATCGCATGGCCGAGCGCGGCGTGGCGTGGCGTGGCGTGGCGCCGCCGGCAGGGGGTGTATGAGGCACAATGTGAGTAATTACTCGTAATGAGAGCTCCATTGAGCGTGCACCGCCACGCCCCGCCCCGCCGCCGCGCATCGGGCGCCGGCTCCTCTCCGAAATGATTATTGCGGGGAGTAAAGTGACGTTAGGACTAAAAGTAAGAAAAGCATCCTGTTATTCGCTCTGGGGGAGCGAGACGTTTGCATAGAGGACATGGCGGTTAAGTCGGACCGCCTCGCCTGCTCCTGCTGCGCCGCCGCGGTGCGCCCCGCGCCCCGCCGCGCCACGCCGCGCCACGCCGCGCCACGCCGCGCCACGCCACGCCACTCTGCTTCGCGGGGATTACTGCTGCACTTGTTTTTGCCGCTCGTTAGACTCGCCTGCTTGCTTGTTCCCGTCCATTACGCCGCGCACTCATCTTTCTAATCTACTTTTACCCCTTTCTTATCCTCGCGCGGGGCGGGGCGGGGCGGGGCGCCCGTCTGCTGGGCGCTGCTGCTGCACTCAACCGTGTGAACGTCGTGGCACACGAGTGGGCGTCTGAACTCCTCACACTGACTTGGGTTTCCTGGTGCGGGTGGGACGCACGGAGGCGCGCCGCGCCACCTTCGACACGCAACAAGCTAAAAGTAATATTCCCAGGTGGAGGGAGCATCTGTCTTGCTTTGCGCGGTTTCGAGGCCGTCCTCATTGTAGCACGAAACAAAATGTAATTTATTCTCGACGGAAGACAGGCCAGAGAGAGAGAGAGAGAGAGAGAGAGAGAGAGAGAGAGAGAGAGAGAGAGAGAGAGAGAGAGAGAGAGAGAGAGAGGAAGAGAGGGCAAGGGTACGTCAACCCGACCATATTTCATGTTTGTCGGAGACGAAACTTGCTTAGTTCCAGCAGCCGCCGCTAGGGCGCCACGGAGCACCACACCTCCCTGGGCCGAGGGGACGGGGACGTGAGGGAGGCGGTCTCCATCTGGCGGACAGGCCGGGACCGCGACGTGGGGCCAGAAATAAAAGGCCGCCAATAAAATGTCACCTCGTTACAAATCAAAAGGATCACCGGCGGTAGGATTAGAGATTTGAAGAGAGAGGGTGAGAGAGAAGGAGGGAGTGGGAGACGGGGAGATACGCCCTGTTTCTCTTCATGTCGTACAGCCGGGTCGTAAGAAGCGTCGCGCCGCGTTCAGCCCCGCCCCGCCCCCCGCCACCGACCGCCGCCGCCGCTGCACTCCAAAGTGCCTCACGTAGCGCGCGAGGCACTTCCACAACTGGAGGGGCAAACACAGACGTAACGAGCGGAGCAGCGTCGCCTCCAGATCACTTCCGGAGCCTCCTGGCCTGGCCCGCCGGAGCCCGCCCGGAGCCAATGGTTGTCCGCCCCGCCCGGGGCCCGGGGCCGTCACCTCCAGATAGCCACCATCACAGGACCATCACCGCCAGAGAAAAAAAAATCGCCTCGCATTTCACGACAACTTTCAAACACCTGTAGCATCCAACAGGTCGTCTCACCGCGCCCGCGTGCCCAGCAGAATCGGTACCCACAATTTTTCTTTTAATAAAACTAAGAATACGCCACCCTAGCGCTCTCCCGAGGGGCACAGCAGAACGCGGCGGGGCGGGGCGGGCCGGGGTTTCGGGCCTCGAACACGAGGTGGCCGGTAAGCCCCTCGCAGGGCCGTGGCCAGCCCAGAGGCGGCGCTCCCCACGGAAAAGTCGCGAAAAAGGAGGATGCGGGCCGCGGTGGCGGCAAGGCGGCGGCCCAGCCCGGCCCAGCACGCTCGCGCCCGTGTTTCGATTCGCTTACAAAACAGGTAGGGGCCGCGTAGAAGGAAGTTTGGACAGCGCTGTGGGCGGAGAGTGAAGGGAAGCCCCTCTGCGCTTTAGGTCAGGAGGGTGCGGTGGCGGTGCTGCGTGTGCGCGCGCGCGCTGGCCTGGCGCCCGGTCCAGGCTGCGGGCGCAACGTCATCCCTCCAATCCGTCCAGCATTAAGGCAATCAGGAGGTGGCGGCGCGGAAACGAGGTGACGAGGACGAGGAGGAGGACGAGGAGGAGGAGGAGGAAGAGGACGGATAATACGACCCTCGAGATGACGTCATCCTCATGAAGGAAAGCACGCACCAAACCAGATTTCACATTATTGATAAGCGACCCACATTCGGTCCGCTGCGCCGCACCGCGCCGCGCGGGGGTCCACACGTGCCACACCGCCGCGCCCCGATGGGACCGCTGGAGCCGCTGGAAACATTGCGGGGCAGCCTCCTTCTGGGGAGGGCGGAACCGCAGGGGGCTGGAGGGAGAAAGAGGAGGGGGGAGTGGGGGAGGGAATCAAATCTTACACTCGGCAAAATGGCTTATCGATGCTTCTGTTGTGGCTGCGGGCGCAGGTCCGATCCGGGCCAGCCCAGCGCCCGCCCGGCGGAAGTCGCCTGTAAACCATGGATCGAGTCGATTCGACCGCGTCCTATATATACAGGCAAAGAATAGAAAAGCGGGCATAGGCCGGGCTCGGCCAGGCCAGGGGGGAAACGGGCGTGGCTGGGGGCGGGTCAGAACGAGGCGGGCGGGGCGGGGCGGGGCGGGGCGGGGCGGGGCGGGGCGGGCGATTGCGGGTTTATAGAGGAGGCAGATCGGGCGGTGTTACAGCGCGGCGCACCTCCCGGGGCCCGCGGTGGGGTGGGGCGGGGTGGGGCGGGGTGGGGCGCGGCGGGGCGCGGCGGGGCGCGGCGGGGCGCGGCGGGGCCCGACCGGGGGATCTCGTTACAGTGTCACTTTGCAGGGAGAGTGGCCGATAGAGGAGAAGCCCCCGCCCCGGCCCGCCGCAGCGCGGACAGGGAAACGGAGAGGGAGAGAGATGAAGGAGAGAGAGAGAGAGAGAGAGAGAGAGAACGGGAGGGAACGAGAGGGGGAGGGAGGGAGGCCGCCCTGTCTCTCTCATGCACGGCGCCCGCCCGGCCCGGCACCACCGCAACCTTCGTTAACTCAGGGGCTGCTTTGTCTTCGCGCGGTGACCACGACAACAACCCGGACGACACACCAGCCCCCGCCAGCCCCCGCCAGCCCCCGCCAGCCCCCGCCTCCATCGCAGCAGCTCGTTCATCATAATCCCGGCCGGGGCCGGGCCGGTCCCAGCAGCGCAAAGGAGCTAGCTTAGCTCAGCGGGGCCTTTGTAGGAGCTGCTCCACCCTTACAGGCGGCTACTCTTGCGGGTTTATTCAAAACCCCTGTTTTCTATCTTCTACTCCCCCACCGTCTGGACGCGCTAGCTGCCACCCCTGCCACACTGATGCGTCGTACCCTACCCCACTCCACCGGTTACCCCCGAATTACCCCACAATTCTGGAGGCTTTCGGTCTGTTTCTCCCCGCGCGCCGCACAGCCCGGCTGATTTTGTTCGCCGTTGTCTTGTTGTACCGCGCAGCTTGGCCCGATCGCTCCCGATACGCACACACCGCCCCCGGGTGGGGCCAGCTGGGCGCGGCCAGCGCAAACAACAACAACCACCACTTACAATAAACAAGAAAAAACATTGTATAAAAGACACGGCATAAAATATGCATACGCATACCGACATCGTTTTTCACTGGCGTGTGGCGCGTCGACTTGTAGAAATTATCCAGCTAACGACTCTTTGAGCGGGCGGGGCGGGGGGGACCCATTGGCAATCGGGCGGCCGCGCCAAAGAGCGCGCCAACGCGCCAGGGAGCGGGTGCCCGGGGGCGGGCCGGGGGCGGGCCGGGGGCGGGCCGGGGGCGGCGCACATCACTGCAGCCGCTGATAAATGCATCTCACGGGCGCAACTTGTATCGGAAACGCGGCGTAAACTGGCTATCGCGCCGCGAAAAAGGAGATTTATGAACCGGCGGGGGACGGCAGGGCCCGGACATAAATAACGCGCAAAATGAAGATCGCGGACACCGGCGCGGAGGCGGCTGGGCTGGGCCCGGGGCAGAGCCGGCCATTCCGCGCGCTATTACACGGAGCCGGCTGCAGCCAATTGTCTCGCCAGGCCGCCAGGCCGCCACGTGCGAAACGGCCATTAGCGCGCCCGCTGATACTGTAGCAGAAGACACCGACCGACTCTCTCTCCATTGACTTCCCTCTGCTATCCACCCAAACCGAACAGAATTACCCTCCTATTATCCCAAAGGGCACCAACTTGGACACTAAAGCGGCCTCGTTCCCCGCGCAACACTATCGCGGGTAGAACAGGCACCCAACTCAACTGTGCGTCACTCTCCCAGACGTGACAGACATGACATGAATAAGTCCGAGGCGCTACCTCGACGCGCAGAGAGGTGCTGCTGCTGCTGCTGTTCCCAAGAACTTTATTGCCTTCCTTCCTCGGCGTTTTATTGCGCGCCTGTTTTTTTTTTGAAACGTTAAAAAAATAAAATACTTTGCCGTCTATAAAAAGAAAGGGTAAGGGTGTTAAGGCGCGTACGTACCTATCTCCTTTCGTAATTCAGCCCTGTTAGCATAGATTTTAACCTCACTATGGCATCGCAGACATCAAGGCAGCCAGCCTTCCTGGTGCGCGCCCCTCCCCTCCCGCCCCGGCCCGGCCAAGAGGCCCGCGGCTGCCACCTGTTGACGGCCGGGATGGGCCGGCCTTAGGCCTCGTGGCGTACCCCCTCCACCCCTCCACACCTCTGACCCGCGCGCGCTGCAGCGGCGTGGCCCAGGCGGCTCACGCGGTGGGCTTCACGACGACAGTGGTAGCGTTTTTTACTACCGCGGCTTAGAGAGACAAGGGCGAGACAAGTTATTTTCACTTTCACCCGCGCCCGCGCGGTATCCATAAAGGCAGTATGGTTATGGTAAAAAAAAAAATCAGCTGTATCTGCACAGCCATGTAACCGCGAAGTTGTATAGCGACGCGATTTCGTCGACGGTGCTGGCCGCCGCGATACAATCGCGACACAGACGGGGGCCAGGGCGCTGCGGGCGGGCGCTGCTGCCCGTGACGCGCCATCGCGATACACCGGCGCGCACTGCACGGCCGCCAACCAGACCGGCCCGGCCCGGTGCGAACCCGCCGCCCGCTGTACTGCAGCACACCGGGCGGGGCGGGGCGGGGCGGGGCGGGGCGGGGCGGGGCGCGGCGGGGCGAGCCAGGCCACACACTTGATAAGCTCCTTTTCCCCACGGGCGCACGCCACGCCACGCCACGGCGCGGCGCGCTCGGGAGGGACACCATGACGTGCCCGCTCGCTCCGTCCCGCTCCGGCCCCGCATATTCAGCCCCGGGGTAGTGAAAGGGCGCCCCGCCCCGCCCCGCCCCGCCCCGCCCCGACACACCCTCGCCTCGGTGTGAGAGGCAAAGCGGCAGGTGGCCTGGCCTCGGCCTGCTCTTTGCCCTCGCCGCGCCGCGCCGCGCCGCGCTGGTGCGGAGGTTTAGCGCGGCCGGGGCGCGGCCGGCGCATTTCAAATAACTCCATACAGCTGTAGCGCTCCACGCCCGGCCCGGAAGGCCGCGGCACGACGTTCGTGATTTCTTCCTCGTTCATACGAAATAATGTAAAGTCATTACTGCGCCTTCTTCATATTCAATGCTCCTTACTCACAACGTCACCTGCCACGAAATCCAATAAAATGTTACGTGGATTGAAACCTACACTGTTAAAAGTAGTTGTCAGTTTACGACACTACCCGTGACGACCGTGTTGTTGGTTTACAAAAGCATTTGTTGCATTTGTCCAACTGAGCAAAGACGCTCTATCACTTTCTATTTCAACCGTATCGGTCCATTAAGGAACAAGTTCTTACCAACATGTTGTAACGCTACAACAGAATCGTAGTTAAGTTTGTTAACAACACATGTCGTTTCAATACAACCTCATCGTTGTGTTGTTTGTGAACACGTACTTTTTCCAAGTGCAAAATATGTTTCATGACATTCTATGAACATCGTAAAATTACAACATGTTCGTAAAATTACGACATGTGTCGCTAACAAACTTAACTACGAAAATGTCGTAAATTTACGACATTTTTTTTAACAGTGTATGCTAAAATCAAAATTGACAACCCCACAGCCAGAAAAAATAAAATAACACGCGTGGTTAGTATGCGCTGTTCGCTGGCGGCTGACCACAGAGTTTTCGTTAGCAGCAGCGGCTGCCTCCGCCCGTCAGCCTCTCTCTGCTCGCTCCGCTCCCGACAACCAGGCCGGGCCGGGCCGGGCCGGGCCGGCGGGGCCGCGCACCGCAGGGAGACACTTGTGCGTAGTCATGTGAAATTTGTCCCTCGACGCCAGTTCAGACTACGCGCAAATTAAATTACGTTGCCGAATGTAGATGAGTGTGGCAAACAAGAGAGCGCGTCGGCTGCGCGTCCAGAGAGAGAGAGAGAGTGAAAGATAGAGAGGGTGTGTGTGGAAGGTAGTGAGGACGGGAGGGTGAGGGGAGCCAACCCCTAAATCCACGCCTATTCGATTCCCCTCAAAACTGTTGGATTATAAAAATTACGATTCCGATATTTTCCCATAAATATTCGGATAGATCGTGAAACTGTTATGGTCGTTCCTGACAAGCTGAGCGTAGTGGTGTGCAAGTACTCACCTTAACGATTTAAATCAACGAGGCCGCCTAAGTATGGGGGAAAGAGATCCCTGGCACAGCGGTGGTGTTGTATATCCCAAAGGGCTATGGGTGGGCAGGGCTGGGCGCGGCGGGGCGCGGCGGGGCGTGGTGGGTGTTCCGGGCGAGCTTTAGCAAACAAGGTACAATGGGCGCGCTGGCAGCAGGGGGCTCACGCGGTCACCACACCACACCCCGCCCCGCCCCGCCCCGCCCCACCCCACCACGCCTTTGGCGTTGAATGCCTCATCAGCACCGACAGCAGATGATTCAAAACACGGTGGCTAAGCAAACCCACCCCGCCCGCGCCCGGCATTTAGCCCGACAAACGCGCCGGTGTTACTACAGGCGTGCGTACGTCCCCGACACGCAAAACTAATACGAGCTCAAAAATAAATATTAATCAATCCGAACTGTGTAACTTTTTCCTCACTTTTTTTTTTCTGTTGCATGTCGATACTCCCATTGGCGCCCGGCGCGGCACAGAGCAGCGGGGTTAACGGCTCCACTCATCTGTCCCTGCCGGCGGGCCGGCCCACAGCCTGGCTTTGCCCTTTCGACGCATACTGCAGCGATCAGGCGGGATAATGACACATCCATAAAAGGGGGTCTTTTGCAGTAGGAAAGGGCCGTGCTGTGCCCCTGTGTGCCCCCACTACCCCCTGGCGAGCGAGCTCCCGGCCCCGGCCACGGCCCCGCCTCATTGTCGCCCCGCCCCGCCGCAGAGGCCTAACGCCCCGCCCCCGCTCTCTCTCTCTCTCTCTCTCTCTCTCTCTCTCTCTCTCTCTCTCTCTCTCTCTCTCTCTCGCACTGTACAACGCCACTCCTTGGTGCGTCCACATGAAAGGCTTTGGGCCAGACAACATTAACAAAGTGGATTTGTCGTTTGCCGCTCCACAAAATGCGTTACGGCGGCCCCGAAATGAGATTTGGCTCTGAGGCTGACCCCAGCCCACCCGGCCCGGCCCGGCCCGGGGGCGCGTGACCTGCAGCACGGCCTCCAGCAGCAGCAGCCCGACGGGGAGGGCCGGCCGGGCCACACACACCACTGCTTCACGCCTCCCCGCCCGGCCCGGCCCGGGGGCGCGTGACCTGCAGCAGGGCCTCCAGCAGCAGCAGCCCGACGGGGAGGGCCGGCCGGGCCACACACACCACTGCTTCACGCCTCCCCGCCCGGCCCGGCCCGGGGGCGCGTGACCTGCAGCAGGGCCTCCAGCAGCAGCAGCCCGACGGGGAGGGCCGGCCGGGCCACACACACCACTGCTTCACGCCTCCCGCCCGGCCCGGCCCGGGGCGCGTGACCTGCAGCAGGGCCTCCAGCAGCAGCAGCCCGACGGGGAGGGCCGGCCGGGCCACCACACCACTGCTTCACGCCTCCCGCCCGGCCCGGCCCGGGGGCGCGTGACCTGCAGCACGGCCTCCAGCAGCAGCAGCCCGACGGGGAGGGCCGGCCGGGCCACACACACCACTGCTTCACGCCTCCCCGCCCCGCCCCGCGCCACGTGTCCGGGTCCACGAGCAAACCACCCGGTACTTAATAGAAAAAATAATAGAAAGTGCAACTTGAGATAAAACCTGCAAAACTCTCGCGCATCAGCAAATGGTTACTGTTCTTTAAAATATTTTGTTTCCGAGCCCTGCGGTGAATATTTTCTGAACCTCCCAGTGTTCCCATTGACAGGTTGCGTGGTGGGCAGGCCTGCTCCGCTAGTCGGTCGGTCGGATTTCTAATCACTTTAGGCTTTTTAATGGCGCCGTCCCACAGGTCAACATCACACCGCAGTGGCGTGGCGTGGCACGGGACGGGCGTCGTTTGCGTGGCCATCAAAGCGCCTCTTTCGAAAAACACTCCCCCGGGGGAGAGAGGAGACAGCCATCGGCAGCGAGCAATCCAATCCGACTGGGTGCGGAGAGGGCAGCGCATTGCGCTAGGGCCGCCCCGGCCGCCCCGCCCCGCCGGGAGACGAATTACATCAATTTAGAAAGGGTGAAGGGTTCTTCACTCACCTTTAGCCCACCGTAATTAGCGCCCTAGTTACATTTCCTTTGCAAAAAGAAAATCACATACGACGTTGTTTAATTTTTTAAAATCTGAATTTCAAGTTAGAAAATTTAACTTGAAACTATTGTTTTTAGCAATTAGTTTCTTTTTTATTTAAATTGTTAAACACGAATGTTACCCGTCCTCGAGGAGAGAGAGAGAGAGAGAGAGAGAGAGAGAGAGAGAGAGAGAGAGAGAGAGAGAGAGAGAGAGAGAGAGAGTTTTAATGAAACTTGGCTGGGAGACGCTTAAAAAAATATCTGGTGCATGCGCGGTCGATTAAACTAATCTCGTTGCTAGTGAGCGCCGCTCCCTCACTGTTCTGCTCGCTGTTACACCAGGAGGTGAGCTAGCGAGGCGGGCGTGTGCGCGCAGCAGGAACACACAGACAGCTTTGACCAACTGCAATCGTCTGACTGCGGCAAGTTTGCAATTAGGTGTTCCTGCGGCGTCCCGTGGTTGGTACCCGTGGAGCCCGCCGCCCGCCGCGCTCCACAGCAGCCCGCCCCGCCCTGCCCCGCGGCAGCGCTTCGGGCGGGGCCCAACCCGCCACTCTGCTGGCTGGCATACCCTGTAGTCCTATCTCACTCGCGTTCTCTCTCTCTCTCTCTCTCTCTCTCTCTCTCTCTCTCTCTCTCTCTCTCTCTCTCGCTCTCCTGACCATAACTCACACGGGACGACAAGGACAAGCGCAGCGAAAAATAAAATTACCACCGCTGCGGGTTGGGTTCTCTTACACTAGTGCCGGGCCGGGCCTGGCGCAAACCCTCTGGCGGCACCTACTGGTACCTACTGGTACCCACGGGCGAGCACGGGCTGGTAATGGCGCGAGCACGCCTGGCCGTCTGCCAGAGAGCGAGAGAGCGAGAGAGAGAGAGCCGTGGCGCATGTCACCTGTCTCACTCTCACACATGATAGGGACCGGAGGCGCGGCGCACAGTCTCGGCGAGCAGAGCGGGGACTTCCCTCTCCCTATTGCCCTGAGCCTCGACAAAACAAAAGACGTCCGGACGACTTAGGCGCGCGGCCTGGCCACGCTCTCGCTCTCTCTCTCTCTCTCTCTCCTCCCCATCTGAGGAGCACTTATCTACGTGCGGGCAGCAACAGCAGCAGTGAGATACAATGAGACGAAAAGTAATGAGAGAATCGGAAAAATCTCTACCTCAATACCCTGCTCCCCCCACCCGCCCCCGGTTTTCTTGTGTTTTGCTTCCAGGCAGGGAGCGAGACCGAGAGAGAGAGAGAGAGAGAGAGAGAGAGAGAGAGAGAGAGAGAGAGAGAGAGAGAGAGAGAGAGAGAGAGAGAGAGAGTACAAAAGAGCCCAGGCCGTCCGTCCATCGGGGCTGCGGAAGCAGAGCGGGGAGAGGACTCGGATTTAGTGAGCAGGGGCGGGACCAGGCCAGACCAGACCAGACCAGGGCGCCGCGCCGGCCAGGCCCGGCCCCGGGTCCGCAGAGGTCTGTAGTAGCAGGGGCGGGGCAGGGCAGGGCCAGCGGGGCCACGGCAATCCTGCGTCAAAGCGTTTAATTAAATCGTTTGCTAACAATAGCGAAGGTTGTGTGTCGCCGGGTGCGCAGCCTAGCCTGCCTGCCTGCCGCGTCTTTTGTTCCCCCGGCTCTCTCATCCTCGTCCTCCTCGTCCTCCTCCTCGTCCTCCTCCTCCTATACTCCCCTACAAACTACTTCATCTCCTGCTGGCCCGGCCCGGCCTGGCCTGCGTGGCCCCCTCCGGTCCGTCCCGAGTGCTGGCCAAACACTCGCCCACCCGTCCGCACAGCCCGGCCCGCAGCACGCGCGCGGAGCAGCGGACACCCCGGCTGAGCCACCTGAATCACCACACCAAAAATAACGCCATATCTTTTCTTTAAAATAGATATTTTTCTACGAAGAATGTAGAAAAGCCGCAGCAGCAAAATTGCTCTCTGGTCTGGTTTGAAAAGAAAAAAAGGAAACGCGTATGTAAAACCATGCTCCGGCAGAATGCGCACGGTCGTGGCGAGCGCATCTGCTTGCATTTCGTTTGTATGGAACATTTTGACTGCTGTGGCGGATGTGCAGCCCCGTGCCCCGCCCCGCCCCGCCCCGCCCCGCCCCGCCTCGTCCTCTCTTGCACTCCAAACAAAAGCTCCCCCTTCAGTCAGGCCAGAGAGGTAATGGAGGTCTAGTTGCAGTGACACACGCACACACTCGCTGTGAGGGAGCACAGCGACATATGCCGTTTCAATGAGAAGCGCAAACACACCAAAACACGGGCGCGCGCGCACACACGCACACAAACTGCTGCTGTTCTGTTTGGGCCCCTCGCACGTCCGCGAGTTTTCCACAAACAGAGTACGTATGCGTGTAAAATGAAGTGCAGTGCTGCCGCGCTGAGCCGGCCGTCGGCCTGCCCGGCCGGCCCGGTCTGACTACAGCCGCCAGGCCGCCTGGAGGTAGGCAATAATCACGACTTTGCCCCTGTGAGTAGGCAACAAGCGATACTTTTCCCTTAGAACATTTCTGGATCCGCGCCTGACAGCTGGGCTGCTTCCGAACAGGGTACACCCTAGCGTGCAGGAGCCGAGGCCGGGGCGGGGCGGGGCGGGGCGGGGCAGGGCAGGGCGGGGCGGGGCGGGGCGGGGTGGGGCGGGGGGAGGTGAAGAGGGACGGCCCCACGGCCCCCTGACCCGTCGTGCAAATACGCGCCCCGCCTCGCCCGCGCCGCCGATGGAGGAAGGAGGGGTTGGGGTAGGTATACACACGTGTCGCCCACGTGGCGTGGCGTGCACGTGTGATGGACGGTGGGCCGTCCCGATGGCCTTTCACCACCACGCGACCGCTTTCATCTCTGCGCAAGGCGCCAAAAAAAAAAAAAGAAAGAAAGGTCAGAAAAAAAAAACCTTTGCAAAATATGGTCAAATTTGACAAAGTTGGTGTGTCGGCGAATAGCCTCGGCCACGCCGTTGTGCGCACGCCAACCTGCTGCAGCTGCCGCGCGGCAGTTTTAGTCGCGGCGGGACAAAGAAGAAGAGGGGAAAAAAGCGGCGTATACTATAGTCGTATAGCCAGGAAACGGGTTATCAAAAGACCACGACCGTTTTTTTCATTAAAAGTTTTGATTTAGTGCGAGCATGTAGTGACGCGTGGGCCCTGGCCGCGCGCCCCACACCGCCCCACTACGTCCTAACTTGACCCCCCCCCTCCCCCACCTCTTCTCCCGCAGGCGGCTGCCAGAAGGGGCGCCCGGCGCGCGTCTTTGCTCAGCAAAAAAATAGAGTCACAAAAACAAAAGCACGTACGAAAAAAAGGAATGAAATAAAATCATGATCCGCATTACGTGCGGCTCGCATTGCAAGGGACTGGTGCGAGCAGCCACCCCCGCCCCCGCCGCGCCGAACTCAGGTTTGTGCTGCGCCCGTCAATATAAATGTAATACGCCACGCAAGTCGAGCAGAAGGTCGTATGGGTCGAGCGTAGAGTAAAGAACGGAGAAAGAATTAAAAAAAAAACATATACCCAGCTGACCGGGCTGGGCTGGCCCCTCTGAGATTTATCAAGGCAAGTGAGGTAAGGGGCTCCTTAATAAGCGGCGGGGGCGGGACGGCACGGCGCATAGGCTCACCCCCAGAGCTCAGAGGTCAACCCATTTTTTTACCATCACAATTTTGAAGGAATATTTTTTTTCTCACAAACTGAATAATTTTGAAACTGGTTTCACGTTTGAAACTACATATTTCACCGCAGTCAACTGGGAAAACAGTATAAGACAGCAGCGCAGTTTAATTTGTTGAGGAGGATGTACACGGTAAAAAAAGTTTCTTGTATTTAAAGACCCGGTCTTCGATACCCTTGGCGTTCTCCAAGACCGGGTCTTGAAATACGAGAAACATTTTTTTACCGTGTAGGTATTGTCGTGATTGCGCGCGGCTTAACCCGATCCCAGAAACAGGGCAAGGGCAAGCGGCAGGGCAGAAAGGTCGCGGTAAGGGCGACGCGAGGCGAGGCGGCCGGGCCGGGCCGGGCCGCGGCACATCCTACGGCGATCGGGGCACTCGCCTCGGACTGCCTTAGCTGACCGCAGAGAGCAGTGGACCTTAAAGGTCCCTGCAAAGAGGACCTAGCAAGGTCAAGCGGAGAGAGGGAGGGAGGGGGAGAGAGGGAGAGAGAGAGAGAGAGAGGCGCGATGAAAAGCGCCCTCTGACCTCTTTTCAGATAAGGGGGGGGATGTGTCGGAGACTCATCTACATGGCGACCGGAACTAAGAGTTTAATTAAGGCCACGAGGAAGTAAACTTCGGCAGGCCGTTTTTCCGGCCCTTCTCTCCCTACAGCAGCTGCCCCCCCCCTCCCCTCCCAACCACCACCGAGGTGAGAATTAGATGAGAATGGGCCCGCTCCGCCCCGCCCACCCCGACAAGCTGGCGGTAAAACTTGTTCTTTCCGAACTCATCCGCGGCACTTACAACAACGTCTCGTTCGCGTTATACATCTAAATGATGGCGAAAGGCCTCTATTCTTCGCCCCTGCCGGCCCGGCCCGGCCCACTGCCCACCCGCCTTCTCCTCCCGGTCGCCTTTGAACAGAGGCCCGCCCCGCCCCGCCCCGCCACGCCCCAGCCGCGCGCAAACTTCCCGCGAGTTACCATTAATTTTAGCGCGCTAAAGTGAGAGGCAATCCGCCGCCCGGATACGGGCGGAGAGGTGGGGGTAGGGGGATGAATAGGGGGGAGGGGGGGAGGCGTCGGTGGCGCCGTACTTGTGGCGGCGCCGCGTCTCTCGCGGTGTCCTCGCTGCGGGACGGGGATCGACTCAGCCGGCGTGGCGCGTGGTCACCAGCATAAGGTATACCTGACCTGCCTAGTTGGCACCTGTCTGCCGCACACAGCTGCAGGTGTATTCGTGCGAATTTGTGCCTTATTATCTGGCAGTATAACACATCCCTGTACCATAGCAGATGACTCATGCTGGCGCGTGGGGTTATTGAGCCTCGCCTTCACCGCATCCTTCTCAAACGGTGGAACCTTCGTCCAGGTTTCCAAGCAGCCATAATTTTCTTATGGAGAAAATACATTGGAGCGTCTTGATTTTACCAAAACTGCTTGGAAACCTGGACGAAGATTTTACTGTGCAGCATGATAGCACTGAGAGGAGAGGCAGCCGAGACCTCGACCTCCCGGCCCCGCCGCGCTGATCGCATCGTAAGCGATTAGTCGGAGAGGACGGCGTGACATTGGGCACGGAGAAATAAACGGGGATGAGCAAACGTGAGACAGGCCGCATGGCGCGGGCCGCGGGGCAAGCCCTTGAAGAGTATGAGGAGCGGGGTCTGTAGGCAGGCAGGCCGGCAGGCGGAGGCAGGCGAGGCGGGCCGAGGCCAGCGGTCTTACGCATGGGGGAGCCACGCGCCGAGCGAGCGAGAAGGAGCGAGAGAGCGAGAGAGAGCGAGCTACAAAAGTGAGCGACAACAAGGCGATAGATAGGCGGGGGGCGGACGGGGGGTGAGTTTCCATCATCAGCAGTCAGCCGTGCCGTACACACTTCGTTCCCAACGCAACGTCACCGTCTATTTGCCCGTCAACTTGCTGCTTCTGAAGCAGAACCGCCCCGGGGGACGGAAGAAACTGGGAAGGGCTGGGCTGGGCTAGTCTGCTACTCATGATAAGCACACTCCAGGCCGCCTGGTTCCGCACCTCCTCCAGGGAAGTAGGCGGGGGTAGGGGGGGGGGGCGGGGGAAGTCGCTCGGCGACCTTGACGAGCCTGCCAATGGCGATAAGTACACGCAACAAGTATTCGCGCGGTGCAAAACGTGCGCGCCGCAATAATAGTTTCTTTTTCCACCCCGCCTACCTGAGGCGAATGTTACACTGACGACGGCGTTGCTCTCACCACACCACCGCAGGGCGGGGCGTGGCGGGCGTGGCGGGGCCGGAGCTATACTCGTCTAAGCCGCTAACGCTCGCAGGCGCACTAACCTAATTGCAGAGTTATCTCTCACCTGTAGCCTCTAGAGGTCGGGAGGGAGGACCACCCGCACAGCCACCGCCGCACCTACGGGAAGGGGAGGGAAGTCCCCGGGCGGGCGAGGCGTGTCCCCCGGTAACCGTGGGGTGGGTGGGGAGCGGCGGAAGTGGACTGCATATATTTAAACAAAGGCTGAATAAACAACGCTGTCTCTGAAGAATGGGCCGGCGTGGGCTGGCATACTACCCCACCCATCCCTCTCCCTCCCCACTGCCACCTCAGAGACGCCCCCTCGCTGGGAGGCGGGAGAGGGGGCTGAGAGAGGGAGAGAGTGAGGGAGAGAGAGAGGCTATAATTTTTTAAAACGCTCAGAGGGAGCAGTGCTAATGCCGGCTGCTAGACGGTGCGGCCCGCCCGCCTGCGCGCCCGGGAGGTAGGCAGCGCCACGCGCGCGTGTCTTCGCGTTGCCTACCCTCGACTCTGCAGGCGCGCTGAGGAGTACGATTATATCATGTTGGAAGGAAACCAGGAGAAGCTTTTATAAAGAATTGAGAGCTTACAAGACGTCTGTTAATGGGATTCATGGCGAGCACAAATAAATGCATAGTGTCCTTTTTTTCCCCGGTAGACGGATGGCATGCAGGGTGCAATATCTCGCGCGCGGGACGGGAGCGACACAGAACACCTGGCAGCAACGCGACACACACAGCGGCGAGGACTCTTTGAGAAAGCGGACACCGCCCTGCCTCCCCCGCCCGCCCTCCCATCCCTCCCGCCTCCTTCAGCCCTGGTGCTGCGCCAAGGACGACAAGACAGTCCTCCTGCTGAGGGCCGCGCCCCGCACCGTCAAGGACTCCCTCACGACGGCAGTCAGGGCTACAGCAGCAGCGGCAGCAATCCAGCAGGGGTGAAACAGACAAGTGCAGCGGAACTCGCGCCGGCTAAAGGGCTGGACTCGGCCGTCGTGGCGTGTCCGACGGCGATAGGAGTGACGCGTCGTCACTCAACTTTCTCCCCGCCCCTCCTCTCTCTCTCTCTCGCTCTCCGCTTTCCGCTCTCCGTCGCTCTGCTGCGCCCCTGCACTATCCCCCGCGCCCCGCGCGAGCGCAAGGCACTCTGGCCCTCGGGCCACGCCTCTCTTGATGATGACAAGTCTGCAAACAGTCATGTAAGTTGAGACGTTTGCAGGAACAGCGAGAAAAAAAAAACAACAACATGGTGCCGCGGGGAAGAAGAGAGGGAAAAACTGTGCTGCATGGGGAGGGGAGGAGTTATGACAGGGGGAGTAGGGTTAAAACAGCGAAAGTAAGAAAAAAAATAAGACAACAAAAAAACAAGTTGCAAGTATAGCTTACGACTTCGGCGTCGTTCGAGGCGTTTGCCCGACCGGCTGACGGGTCGACCCCGTGCTTGTATAAACAGAGTGAAAAACTTGTTCGGGGAAGCAGAATACACACTCACTTTGCACTCCGCGAGGGGAGAAAAAGGGTTCTGCGCGAATAAGTCTACGCCTCGCGGTGGAAGCAGTGCACGCACGCACGGGCCGCTCGGGAGCAACTTCCCAACACACGCTCGTCGGCGTCATATGATACTCGCTCCAGGCCCTCCAGGCAGCACGGACCATTTAACGCGCGTTACAGCCAAGGTCAGCAGAGACTCCAGCAGGCAGGCTCCAGCCGATGCTCCAGCCAGGCCTGCCTGCGGCAACCCCCTCCAGAACACAACCAATTCCCCACAACAGACACATATATATATATATGCTACGAGGAAGTGCGACCAGCTCACTCTTTGATGTCTGCTCACGCGTTTTAATGAGGACAACGAGGTCGTCGTCGCGTGGGGCTCGTTGCGGTTTTGGCAGCGGCGCCGAGAAAGCCGTGTGTGTGCGTGTGTGTGTGTGTGTGAATGTGCCCATCGGTCTGATACGTCGTCCCCATGGCGGGGACCCACATCGTCCCTACCTAGGTGTGCCCCGCCCCCCGCCCCCCTGGGCCCAGCGCCAAGCCCACACACACACCGTGCCAATGGAAATGCTATCACATATTGAAGTGTTTCCGCACGCCCGGCCCGGCCCGGCGCGGGAGCGAGAGAGACGGAGCGCTTAGCTGGCGCAAAAGAGACGGGAGGGCTAGTTGGCGGCCGCCGTCCGACCCTGCGTGATCGCTGTGGTAGTCCCGACACCGCAAAAGAGAGAGAGAGAGAGAGAGAGAGAGAGAGAGAGAGAGAGAGAGAGAGAGAGAGAGAGAGAGAGAGAGAGAGAGAGAGAGAGAGAGGCGATAAAGTCGGGGGAAGTGGAGGAGAGGGAGGTACGAAAAGAGAGACAGAGAGATGAAGTCAAGGGTAGGTGGGAGTAAAAAAAAAAGGTCGGACAAAGAGTCGGAGAAAAATGTGATTGAAGGGCGAACTTTTCCGGTGAGCTCTTTTTTGGCAGATGTTGGTGCGGGGGCGGGCCGGGGCCGGGCACTCGCGGTAATCGGGGGCCATTAAAACCAGCAGAGGATGTGGTTGGCGATGAGGGGACCCGGCATTTCCGTTTTATATCAGAATTTTACGGGGGGACGCGGCGCAGAGCCGAAGCCGCGCGGGGCCCTGCTGTGTAGCCCGGGGGTGGAGCCGCTTAGGCTTAGCCAGAGCGCGGCGTCTGCGCCCCGTCAAGCAAATACGCGCCACCCATTGCGTCGTACGGCTGCAGTCTGGGGAGATCACGTCAAGGTGACCGCGCGCGCGCCGAGCACACAAACACACACACACAGAGGCGCGGCCTGCACTGTATAGAGCTCATGCCCGCACGTCCAGGGCCACCCCGCCCCGCCCCACACCAGAACGCCAATGCTCACACGTACAGTACGAAACGACCGCCCCGCCCCACCCCAGCGCCCTCTTTTCCCTCGCGCCCTTCTCCTCGGCTGCTACTTCTCTAACGGGGCCGGCGGCCGCTAAAGAGGAACCGATGCAGGCCGTAATGCACCAGGGCGGCAATAACCTTCCAGGCGCATTACATTACGTGGTGCTGGCTGCTTAAACAAGGGAGAGACCGTCAGTCACTCTCTCTCTCCCCCTCTCTGGTAGTTGCGTCGATGATAATGTCCCCGCACTGTGACGCCCGCCCGCTCGGCCCCGACTCTCTGCGACAATTTGTCTTCCGGTCCGCAGTTGTTCTTATCGCGTGGGGGCTGGCGCCGCCCCGCCCCGCCCCGCCCCGCCCCGCCCCACCCCGCCAGTGCATCCGTGCCAGAGATTCTTGATATTCCTACTCGGCCTGACGTTTCCTGTTTCCGGCGTGCTACGTGTCCCTCCACGTAGTGTGTGGGAGAGAGAGAGAGAGAGAGAGAGAGAGAGAGAGAGAGAGAGAGAGAGAGAGAGAGAGAGAGAGAGAGAGAGAGAGAGAGAGAGAGAGAGAGAGAGAGAGAGAGAGAGAGGCACAGAGTATGTGTTACTCTCTCGACTATTTAATTCTCGCCGCTCACTTGGCACAATATCACAAGCGAAGCAAGAAGTTATAAATTCTACAGATCTACTCTTTTATAATACGCGCACGCGCTAGAATGTTTCGAAGGAAAACGTGCAGATACTAATATTAATTTTCAGAGATCGCGTTTTTCATCGTTCGCATCTTGTTCCATTATTGCATCGACTGCACTAAAATAAATAAATAAAAAAAAACAACTATTGGTTTATGGGTCCGGTGAAAGGCAGAGCCCACCCCGTGCTCACGCGCACGTCCGTCATCCTGCCGGCTCATATCCGCCCCGCCCCGCCCCGCCCCGCCCCGCCCCGCCCGCCGCACCCCACCGGCACGCTAGCTCGTCCATCTTTATTCACGAGCTGCCGACCCCAATTTGTCCCGCACAAAACCACATTAAACCCGTCGGCTCAATCGCTGAGGATGTGAGAAAGCGGGCGGGGAAACATAAGACTCCTGCACCGCCACGTCCGACTAAAACATCTCAAAAACCGCGTCGTGTAGTGGAGGCCGAGCTGCACTCATCTCCAGTATACTTTTTTTCCCCAGCCACAAAATAAACCATTCCTCCCGCGGCAAAAGCACACACATATACAGCAGGACGGCGAATGAGCTCGGGGCGCGCGCGAAACAGCGCGGGCCGCAGACGGCCCGGCCGGGAAGCAGGATAGGGGGGCCACATAGTGTAAGCCGAACGACTTTTTTTTTCCCACCCAACCTCATCCACTTTCAGAAAAACCGCCTCTACGGCCACCCGCCCTGCACCGCCCCACCCCGCCCCGCCCCGCCCCGCCTCAACCCGGGCCTCGCCCGGCTACGAGGCTGTTCGTGCAACGGCCTACCCACGCCATAGCCCAGGGTGCTTCAAAGACGACTTGTGATATGTGTGTGTGTGTGTGTGTGTGTGTGTGAGAGAGAGAGAGAGAGAGAGAGAGAGAGAGAGAGAGAGAGAGAGAGAGAGAGAGAGAGAGAGAGGGAGAGAGAGAGGGGGGGGCGCGGTGGCGTCTGCTACTGGTAGCAGTGGTGGCGGCCGGGAGCTGCTGCAGCAGCGGGGGGAGGAAGGAATTCTGCCGGGAGATTTATTCCCCTCTCCTCGCGAAATAAAGCTCGGGCAACAGGAGCTTGCGCTGCGCTGCGCCGCGCCGCTGCGCGCTTAAGGCGCGGGGCAGAGGAGCGCGCGGGGGCGGCGTAAAAAAAAGGTAAATGTAATAAAATAAAAATAAACGGCGCTCGAGGTTTTGTCGAGCCGCGCGTACAAAGGCGTCGCGCGCGCGCGGCTCCGCGGGGACAAATTGCGGAATATATTTATACACGGGGTCCAAAAGGAAGGCGCAAGAGCAGAGGTATCAATTGCAGCAGAGTTGGGCTCGGCCCGGCCCGGGTGCACCGCCAGCGCTGCTGGACGCCGCACGGCCTTCTCTGTTTGCACAACGACAGCGGGGTAGGCTGCTGGGCTCACCGCGACACTAAATCCACCTTGAGGAGGCATTATGATGCAAACGCAAAACGAGTAGGGAGAAAGAGAGGGAGGGGGAGGGAGGGGCGGCGACGCGCCAGTCCACGATGTTAGCATTGGACTCCCTACCCCCTTATTCTCTTCCTCTCCCTCCCTCTATCTCTCTCTCTAGTTTGACTTTGCCCGGAACTGCCGCTGCCGGCCCCAGTAAGACGGAGGGAGCTGCGGGAAAGCGTCGAGTGAGGTAATTCGGTAATTCAGAATCTCGATTGCCACGACGCCGGCCGTCCCTCGAACGCCGCTGTCCCTTCGTAACTACACGTCGGATAATCGTCCCAGCCCCAGCGCGCTGCACTCAGGGTAAGTCCTTCTGCTCGAGTTGGCAGTCCCTACTGCACGCGATGCACAACTCAGTCCCGCGCTGCAAGTTGGACGAGCGCGGCGAAAGGATAAGCGGTTGGGAAGTGTGAAAGGGCATCTTGCACAAATTAAGTCATGTTAAGCGAACTGGGCTGCGTATACTCTTTGCGATGTCGCGTTTCGGATCGAAGATTCCAATGGGAATGAACTTGTTTAGCTTTCTTCATCATAACGAGGCAGCCCACTCAATTCCGCCCTCAAGCGCGACCCATCCCAAAAGCCTTAACCATCCTCACCGCTCCCCGTTAGCGTGGATGGCATGGCACTCCGTCCTGACCCCGCCGCCCGCCCCGCCCCGCCCCGCCCAACGCGTGGGAAGCCTCCATGTGCGCCCCGCCCCGCCCCGCCCCGCCCCACCGGGCCTGCCACGCTTCTCACAGTCCCGATTGTGGACACATTTACATGAGGCGCATGACGGGGGCCCGGGGCGGGGCGGGGCGGGGCGGGGCGGGGCGGGGCGGGGCTCAGGATGACTCACTTGACTACCTCGTAGCGCGCGGGGCGGGGCGGGGCGGGGCGAGCCCACAGCCGGGCCGGGAATATCACTTTGGCGATGAGCGCCACAAAGAGCCTCAGCTAAGAGAGAAGCGGAGCGGGCGGCACGGCAGGTGAGGACAACATTCGGATGATAACGGCCTCAATAATCCCGGCCCGGCCCGCCTCGCGGTATAATGAGGACAGCCCCGACCACAGCCCCGGCCACGGCCCCGGCCACGGCCCCGGCCACGGCCCCGGTGGCAGCGCCCGCTCGCGAGGATCATCGACCTTCGAATAATGTCGAACACCCCTCATCATTTCTTTCCCGTCTTCTTTCCCTCTCCCTTTAGTGAGCGGGCGGGGCGGGGCCGGGCGGGGCGGGGCGGGGCGCCGTCTGCAGGTATGCAAATTCGGCGTCTGGCGCTGCCGTCCCGGCGCGGCGCACAGCAGCTGGCCTCACTTAAGAGAACGCCGCGCGGGAAAAAGAGCGAACCTGCCGGCTATATGCTGCTGCCCCCGCCCCGCCCCGCCCCGCCCCGCCCCGCCCCGCCCCGCCAGCCTAGTACCTGAGCGCAGCAGCGCCATCTGCCGCGGGGCGGGCTCACCACGCTACAGCCGCCCCATCTGCCCTACCCCTACTCCACTTTCCATTCCTTTCCTTTACCGCGCCCGTGCTTTTGCTGCTTGCCGTAGTATTATTGTATTGCATCCCGCTTATTGTTGTAAACGTGTTTTTTCCTCTAAAGTTATTTTTTTTCTTGTATTATAATATTTGTTACAGAAGTACTTCATTTTTCTCCCGTCACATATTCACGCGAATGGGACGCAGGACGGGCGGGACGGGGGATCTGCGCGGACCCTGCCCTCCCGCACATCAGGCGCTCACACCACGCCGCGCCACGCCACGCCACGCCACGGGAACTGACACAAATTCGATGAAATTGGCGAAACCTTATATCCCACCCTCTCCCGCCGCAACAAGATTGATGAGTTACCGTGCCGCATGCGTTACGCCCTGTCCTGTTTGGGCATCCCGTGGCGGCGGGGCGCCTGCCTGCACTGCACTCCCAAGTGTGTGAATGTCGCACACCTACAGGTGTGTGAATGTCGCACACCTGCAGGTGTGTGTATGTCGCACATCTGCAGGTGTGTGAATGTCGCACACCTGCAGGTGTGTGAATTTCCATTCGCACACTTCCCGTCGAGTGAAGCGAAATTCTAAGCAAACTCTACACGTTTACTTGATTTTGTGCACGAATCGAAATTCACACACCTATAAGTGTGCCACATTTACACGCACTTAGACTTTACCACGCGTATGTAAAGAGAGGCACAAGAGGCTCGCGCGCGCGCCCGCGCCCGCGCCCACGCCCACTCACACACACACACACATCGCCCGCAACCTCCAGTGCTAGCTTCTACTGCCGCTTTTACACAGGCGGCCGGTTGGACATAAAAGCCGTGCACCACAAAAGGATTCTGTTGGCGCTGCAATAAATAACAAACGATTAATGCCATACGAGACGTGAATGCCCTCCTCCTCCTCCTCCTCTTCCACCACCTCCTCCTCGCTCTCAACGTGGCGTGCGTAATGTCACACCCTTGCGCGCAGCACGCGCGCGAGGAAAAAAGGGCAAAGAGAGGGAGAGAGGGGGGAGGGAAAGAGGCCTTAAGAGAGCGTTTGGTTGTGAAATCTGAAGAGAAAGGCTGCGAGAAGGGGAAAACATTTGGAGGAATCGCAACTAGGTATAGACCACCCCCTTATCTACAAATTTACTCTCTAGAACAATATTTTCTTGTCAGATTTAGAGAATCTCAAAAAAAAAAAGGTCAAATAAAAATAATAAATAAATAAATAAATAAATGTTTTTAGATTTTTTTCCCGACAGTCCACCTTATACTCCCACCCCAGTACGGTCCAGTCCCGCTCGGGCTGCCTGGGGTGTGACAGGGCCCCGCAGAGCGGCGAGGCAGGTTCGTTTAGATAGGTCCAAAGTGAACACGAGATTCCTCGACGATACCACCGGGTATGTGTGTGTGTGTGTGTGTCGCAAAAATACACCGTCAACCTCCTGGGAGCGTGTGTGTGTGAGTGAGCCTCACAATGGCAGCGGGGCAGCGCGCCCCCGTTAGGCCCCTGCTACCGGTGCGTGCAGCGGGGGCATTCACCAACACCTCGGCGTGCATGTGTGCGCGCGCGCGCGCCCGCGTGCACCGGCGGCAAAGCGCTGACGTTTATCTGTATTTACTGCACGGGCCTATATCGCTAGAGGGTGTTAGTCGGTGGAGAGGCGACCCTCCCCCCCGAGGAGGCCGCCTCGCACCACCACCCCACCCCGAGGGAAGCCCCGCACGAGCACGTGATATCTCCTATACGCTCTCACACAAACTCATAATCTTGCCATTATTTTTTTCCCCCTTGGCGCGAAAAAAGGATTTGTTTTTTATCATATCCTGCTTTAGTTGGGCGCTTCGTACGAATTCGCAGGGCGCGGGTTGCGGAGGCCAGATAGTTGTGTTGTTGTTGTTCGGCAGGTCTGCGTCGAACCTCAAAGCAGCAAGAGAACTAGTTTCCTTACTTGCTGCGCTACTGGTGCACTCCGGTCGTTTGGAACTCACGCAACAACTGGCGCGGGGTCCGCGGGTACCCTCAGGAGCGCATCGAGCTCAACTTGATGACGTACTCAGCGGGCAGCGGGGGCGAGGCGGGGAGGTGCGGCCGAAAGTGAGCGCGCGGCCCGGGCCGGGCGCAGGGGACAAGGGCACAAAGTTACCAAGTTTTTAAGAGCCTCCAACAAATTGGTGTAATATTCAGATAGTACGGCGGCGAGAGGGGCTGGTGCCGCTGCTGCTACTGACACTCCTTGGCCTCACCTCTGCACAACCGAGAGGCAAAAAAAGAAAAAAGAAAAGAGTTTAAAAAACACGAAAGTACAAAAGAATGTCGACGTTCTTTTCTTTCCCTCGGTAAGGGCCAAGTTGTTATTCGAGCCGGCGCCTTAAAATTATCTCCCATTTAGCGCTGTCGTTCTGAAGAATAAGTGATTGCTTTCCAAACACCGGGCCGTGCTTATGGTGACAGAATTAAGGTATTTCAAGTAAGACGAACACGATCGAGGTCAGTAATCACTCGCTGCTAGGTACCTATACTCGTACTCGCTTCACTTTTTTTTTACCCGCGAGTATATAATTGAAATGGCGGTGATAATGGCACCGCTTGGATTTAGCGCGTCGGCGGGGCAGAGGCGGGGCAGAGGCGAGGCGAGGCACTCGAAATGAATTGTAAACAAATCGAGACCCGAGAGGAGAGGCCCGCGGGGTGAACGGCCAGCCCAGGAGGGGAAGACAAACGCCCCTGCCCTGCCGGCCAATTAAAACCGGGCCGGCCGCCAGGCGCGCGGGCGGAGACAGCGGAAACGGAACGGGGTCGCCGTGGACACTTGGCTCACGTTTCGCGCGCGCCGCCAAAGCTCCTTCCAAATAATAAACTGTTTCCATTTATATCGCGCAAGAGGTGCGCACCGGCTTCCCTTTCAAGTTTGTCCGCCCGCGTCCGTCAAGAGGCAAAGGGGGCGGGGCGGGGCGAGGCGGGGCGGGGCGGGGCGGGGCGGGGCGGGGGCCGCGGCCGGGCGGACCACTCAGCGGCACAAAGGTCCAGCGACTTAATGCATCGCTGGCTCCTCGAGGGGGATTACCTTACTGTCCGAGTCAGACCGGCGGCGGCCTCCGTGCCTCGTGACCCGTGCAAGGTCATGGGTGTAAACTTTCACCTAACATCAGATTCTATAATACCATCAAAATATGAGATCTAAAAAAAAATCTCTTTTACGCATTGTCCGTTTTTGGTGTCATACACTCACCGGCTGGCTGCTGCAGGATGGCCTCGGGGACGTAGGGCACGGTGGGCGCGAGCAGCGGCGGCTGAGTGGCCTTGAGGCCCGGCCCCGGCCCCGGCCCCGGCCCCGGCCCCGGCCCTGGCCCCGGCCCCGGGCCGGGCGCGCCCGCCGCGGTGGTCACCTCCAGGGGGGCGGCCCTGGCGGCCACGGCAAGCACGAGCAGACAGCACCCTGTGGACAGACCGCACAGAACAATCACTCTCGATTCGACAGGGCAAGGTTACTCTACAACAAGAAATCGACAATACACACACACACACATATCCGGCTTCGATGTATGAATTCCGTGCTGGGGGATATACCTCGCGTGGAACTAATTACGCCTCATTCCCTTCCCTCGGCGCCACGCCGCGCCGCGCCACTACCGCCCTCTTCCATTCTCCTCTTCCTGACGCTCGGAAGGGGATCATTGCTAGACCCTCCACTCACTGCCCCTCCCCCCCTCCCCCTCCCCTCTACTTCTCCACATGGGGCCAATGTTGCAGAAGCGAGCGACGCTCCTCTCAGCAGCAGACCTGCGGTAGTGGGCGGCGGGGCGGGGCGGGGCGGGGCGGGGCGGGGCGGGGCGGCTGGAGGACCTGACACAGCCAAGAGAATATATACGTGCCGCTTTAAGTACGTCGCGCGAAAAAAAATGCAATATGACTCTCTAAAAACTTTCCCGAGCGGCGCGCAGTTTCGATTTTGATTGCCGCGATGGTTAAATAACGTTGTCCATTGAAGTGCACAATTCCGAGGAAAATTCACACCTTTACTACTTCAAGAAGTGCACGAATGGACATTCACACGGCCGCAAGTGTGAGGCCGTTGCACACTGTCCACAGTGTAGCCGGCGCGCACCCGTTTCTGCCCGGACCCTAACAGCAGGGGCCCCACACCACCCCGCCCCGGGCCAGCCAGGTGGACGTATAACGGCTGGCCATTTGGCAAGGCCCGGCCCGGCCCGGCCCGGCAGGGCAGGACCCACCGCGACCCGCTCTGTTCGATCCTTCTTGTCTGCTCATCGAAACGGGGACAGCGCAGTGCAGCGGGGTGCACCATTAGCAACACTCCAGAAAGCTCTGCAATAAGCTACGCGGTGAAAATTACCGCCTGAGCTTTTATTAGTGAAACGTTCTCGCACTTCGCACTATCTTATTGGGCAACGTCTCATAGTTGGCGCGCATTGCTTCCAGCATCGAGCTCTTATAATTACCACATGGGTCATCATGATCAAAGTCAATTAGTCCGTATCAAAGAAACCTTTTGCCGGGTGTGGGAGGCTGCTCGTAATCATCCAGGGGGGAGACGTACAAAAGCACGCCCCGCCCCGCCCCGCCCCGCCACGCGACGCCACGCCGTGCCGCCACCCACCGAGCTCAGCCGAGCCGGGGCCGGGCCGGGCACACCCACTGGGCAAGTTGAAATAAGGGGCAGATTGCCGCAAATGAAAGAGGCCGCCTCCAGTCTCGCCTCTCTTGCACTGCACCGCACTCCCGGAGTCAGAGAAAAAAGAAATAATAGTGTTTTTAACAGATTTGAATTCGTAACGTGCGCCAGTGTCATGCTTAACTCCACAAGTCTAAATATTTTCTTCAACACTACACGATTGTGAACAACAGTCTAATCTAAGGCTGACAGGACTGTCGTGGCACGGCAGATCTCGCCCGGCGCGCCCCGCTCGGCCTCCGCCTCACCCTTATGGCATAATCATGAGAGATTGTTGTGAAAGTTTCTCCATTTTACTTTTACTTCCTCTCTCTTTCCTCCGGATTTCCCCGGTTAGACCCCTTGCGCAGTGCCGCACCTGGTCAGCCCCGTGCTGCCTCAACCTTAAAACATAAGGAGCACAAAAGTAATGAAACTTTTCACTCGTCGAGAACGAGGTCTTAAAGCAGCACATAGAGGGCCAAATAACTCAAAATAACCCTTTCTTAAAAGGAAAATTGTTCCTCCGCTGTCAAAAATTTTTTCTGTTCCGCTAACCAGTTTTTTCGGCACTTGTTCTACGTTGTTCCGCACCCGAAACAATTTGTTCCGGTATGGGCAAATAAAGGATTGAGTAGGGGGTCCTCTGTTATGAAGCTATAAGCCATATCTGTGTAAGTCTCAAGAAAACCGGAAGCAGGAGAATATCCTTCCCAGTGTCTCTAAAACCAAACCACAGAACTGCTGCAGCCTCAGCAGCGCCCTGACCCTCCCTCCCCCACCGCGGCACCCCAAAGAGCACCCCGTTGACATGGTGGGGCAGGGTGTAGGCGGCCCCCCGCCACGGCCCGCCCCGCCCCGGCTGCTGAAAGTAAACCACAGAAACACAAAATGCCCTCCGGGTTTGACGCAGCCCGGAGTGGCCGGCCCGGAGGCCCGGAGGCGCGCGAGCACACAGCGCGGCTCCCAGTCGGTTTGATCTTGGCCACGACTGCTGCCCCCCCTTTTCCTGATCAGTTTCATAGCAAACAGCCCAATACAGCGGGGCTGGGCGGCGCCGAGGGGAGGGGGCGGGGCGGGGCTGGCTTTTGCATTACAAAGGCTTGTAAGCCCCGTATTTAAATTCAGCGCGTCCTGACTGGAGCCAGGCCCGCGTCCTGTGACCATCTTACACTAACAACTTACTTTCATTCAATATCTCGAAAATAATACAACCTTCCCATTCAAAGGAGATCGCTACGACGGCTAACTTTGTCGCGGCGGTAATCAGGTCTACGTCGACGCAGGCCATCCCCTAATGAGGTGACGGGACGAAAGCGGAGCGGCGGCGACAACGCTAAGTGAAGGGGCGGGGCGGCCGAGCCGGATAGGCAATAACGCCTATCGGAAGGGAAGGGCAGTCGAGTCACGTGACGGGAGCTGCGTTTTATTGCCTATCTGGCTCTTCCTCCATTCAGCCAGCCCCGGGCCCCTCTTTCACCCCCTGTCTTGGCGGCGGTAGGGTGTGGCGGGGCGAGGCGGGGCGAGGTGGGGCGGGGCGGGGCGGGGCGGGACGTGTCACTTTGGCAACATTGTAGCCGAGATAGGGAATATCTTTGGATCGCGTTTGGGCGGCGTGTCCCCTGGCACCGCTTGTCCGCCGTGCCGTCCAGGACCACATAGAGATCGCCCCCGCTGCTGGCGCAGGCTCGTGTGCTTTTACTCGTCCGCCCCGCCCCGCCCCGCCCCGCCCCGCCCCGCCCCGCCCCGCCCCGCCGCGCATATATAACTCCCATCTGGCGCATGGATGTTGTCAAATGTCGCACACGCCCTTCACCCCGTTACTGCAGGCTGACACGCTTTTGCATCTCTCGCCAAATGCAGCCCGCGCTAACAGAGACACCGGCTCCGACAAGTGCTCCGGGAGAGGGAGAGAGAGATAGAGCTAGTGAGAGAGAGAGAGAGAGACGGGGGCAGAAAGGGAAACAGAAACTAGGCTGCCTAGAGAAATAAGGAATGAGGGCAACAAGGCCGGTTGCGACGGACCTAGGTGCCTGGCCCGCTCATAGAGGACCGGGAGGAGGGGAGGGCCTAAGCTGCGAGACACCCCTCCCCCCCTAGCAGCCTTCCCCCTCTCCCCCCCCCCCCCAGCAGCAGCAGCAACAGCAGCTTTTGCGCAAAACGACCCTAAAATTGCGCGCGCGCGTTCATGTTGTCAACTCCTATTCCCCGCACGGAGGGAGGGAGGGAACTTACTTTCGGCACGGCGCACGCCGGGGCTGCGCGGGGAAGGACCACTGGTCGAGCTGCTGCTGCTGCTATCTGGGCCAAGGTTTCAATGGGGGCTGCCCGCCCCGCCCCGCCCCGCCCCTTTGCCTCGGCATCCGGAGAGGAGAAACAAAGGGCCTCGCGCGTTATGACACCTAGTAGCGCGGCAAAGGAGTAAAGCGAGTGAGATCGGATGTCGGCTGGCAGCTGGCAGCACTGGGACCCGCCGGCACAAATATGGCTGGAGCGAGCGTATAATATAAACGGACAGGTTCTAAATCTGTATTTCTTTTTTTTCTCTCTCCTTTTTTTTCTTTGTTCTTTTTTCGCGACCTGGTATGCGAATGCAGCGCAGCATTCCTGTATGGCGATCGCCGGCATTTGTTCCCCCTGTACAGTACCGGGTGTTTCACAGAACACGTAACAGTGTTGCGGGGTTGCCTACCCGCTCCAGCCGCAAGGCGCCGTTAGGGTAGGCAGACCCGCACCACTGCTACGTGCAGCTGCTGGCACGCGCCCGCGCCGCCTGCCGCCGCAAGACCCGAGAGTCGCTGTGTTGGCATCGGCGAGGTCAACTTGAACGTGATATGCATGTCTGGCTGAGTTATTGCGAGCGGCTGTAATCTGATAGGTCTGATCTGCACTCTGCATCGCGTGCGCGGATCTGGAAGAGGCGAAAGAGGGTTGTAGTGGGGGCGGGGGGTTGTCCAAGTTTGTTTGGACAGCAGAGATTGGGGACGGGGAGGGGAGGGGGACACGAAAGGGCGGGGGCGGGGCGGAACGCAAAGAAGCGGCCGGGGCCGGCCGGGCCGGCGAGGTGAAGGCGGTCGGGCGACAAGCCGCAGCACTGTGCCAAAAGGGTTTTATTTTTCACTCCTTTCTCCGCTGCTTTGCCAAGTAAGCCAGTGCGGCCAGCAGCAGAGCTTCAAGGAGACACAAAAGTAGAGTACACATGCGGGGAGAATCGCGCGCGCAAAAAAAATAACGTCTGGCAAGGACGACGGAGTTCGACAAAAAAAAAAGAAAAGTAAAGTAAAACATTTAAAAAAAAGATAAAGCAGAGAAACCGGGTTGGTTGGTTATTCATTCTGGCCGGTAGAAAGCACCTCAAGTTTTAAGACCTCTGCTGTTGTCGTCACTAAACTTTTCCAAACAAAACGTCCTGACCACCGCACCCTCCTACCTCACCGGGTGCGGCGCAATCCCTCGATGAACTTTGCGGCAGGCGGGGCGGGGGGCGCTGACCTCTGCGACAGCGCGGTGCGGCGACGTCCGGTCTAATCTCATCCTGGGCGCCAGCGGCTGGGCGGCCCTTGTCCGTCCGCTACCGGTGGGTCCGGCCCAGGGTTCACTGGCCGCGGTATAGGGCCTGCTCGCGTATGACTTACGCCCCGCTTCCCGCGCCCCTGCCCCGTGCCGGCCTGACGCAGCCCGCTCCACCACCCCGCCCGGCCCGTGTCGGAGGAGGCCCAGAGCTTCGGCCCGGGGTCAGAGTCCCCGACGGGCACGTCCACTAAAGCGACGAGGGTCAGCGCGGCCGGACGGGGCGGGGCGGGGGCGTGGCAGGGGCGGGGGGCGGGCTGTCTGTTGCATGTGTGTGTTCGTCGCACAAAGTTGCCCGCCCCGCCCCGCCCCGCCCCGTCCGTCCTGTTCAGCGCACGGTCGTTGCACTCAGCTTTCACAACTTGTTCAGCGCTGAGTGCGCGCCCGTGTTCATTATCCGTATGGACGGGGCGCGACGGGGCGGGACGGGACGCGGCCGGAGGCGCGGGCGCTGCTCGGACCGCGGCGGGCCGGACGCCACCTGCGCACCCGCGCCCCGCCCCGCCCCGCCCCGCCTCGAGCGTCTCGCCAGGGGCACCCCGTGGGGCAGGACGCCCCATGGGGCGGGGCGGGGCACTCCGTGCGGGCCACGGCCAGCGGCGGCCCCGCCCCACCCTGGAGGCGAGCGAGGACGGCTAGGCTTTCATCTAACTTCATTCAATTTGGCCGCCATGGACCCGGCAGGGCGGGGCGGGGCGGGGCGGGGCGGGGCGGGGCCAGCACTGCTGCTGCCCGGGGCTCGGGCGGGAGGCGCCGCACCGTCGCCCCCCGGGCGTGGCGGAGCGTGGCGGGGCGGGCGGGCGCCCCCGAGGCCGCGTTAGGGGCGGTTTACTACTACTTTGTGCTACCCCCCTCCCCCACCTCCTCATGAGCAGCTCCAGTCTTACACCTTCCCCGCTCTGCAGCACAGACCCCTGCTACACTATTAGACTGTCCTTGCGGGACAGAAATGAAAAATTGGAGGGTTGAGCGACCGGGAAACGAAACAAACCTTATAATCTCCATTGTCAGGCAACAATTATTTTCAATGCGCAAATTAAAACTATTTTCAATGACCACAACAAAATTAGAAAATAATAGGGATAAAAATCGCAAAAGAAAGGGAGAGGCCTTTTGTTTCTCTGACTCAGCCTGCACAGTGCTGCTCGGATAGGGCGATGAGCGCCCGCCCATCACCACTCCGTCCATGAGCTGCGGGGGAGGGGGAGCTCCCATGACACATGCCAGTCCACGACGATCGAAGCGCCCTTCCGTTCTCTTCCACCCGTCGGCCCCAGCCCCCACCCCGCCCCGCCACGCCCCGCACGCCAGCTCCCCTGCGGCCTGGCCGCCAATCCCTGGCCCGGGGCCGACCCGGCAGTGCTGTCTTACCCGCCACGCCCCGCCACGCCCCGCCACGCCCCGCCACGCCACGCTTCACCACGCTACGCCAGGCCGAGGGATTATTTAGCCCTTTCGATATGTATGATGTACGGCCGGCTTTTATTTATTATTCGACTTGACGCGCGGCTGCCGATGACCGGCGCGGGGCGGGGCGGACCCAACATTGGGGTGCCGGTCATAATGACCAGCGCGACCAGCAGAGGATGACCTCCACGCGGTCATCACCGCCACCGCGACCAGCAGAGGATGACCTCCACGCGGTCATCACCACCATCGCGACCTCGGGGACACTGTCCTGTTCGGCATGCGGGCCGGGCCGGGCCGGGGTGACGGTCCCGGCCGCGCGCCCCGTGCCTATATATAGTATCCCTATGCACGACGATGACCATGATGATGACCATGATGATGACCGATGATGACGGCGGTGACCGCGGCGGCCAATCACGGCGCCCCGGAATGTCATTACGTTTTGTACCGCGGGGCCGGCAGGGCGGCGCTAATGCAGCGGGGCGATAAACAGCGCGGAGCCGCAAATGACTGGTTGCGGCTGATCGCCGGTCTCACCCTGCCCCGCCGGTGATAGCATCGTCACGTGACGAGTGACGGTCCGGCGACCGGCCTCTAGTTCTGAGAGAATAAAAGAGACAGTATGACATTTTCCACCAGAAAAATAATTTTTGTAAGTTGTTTTCAAAAAAAATTTCTTTTTTCAAAAACATTGTCGTTTTCTCCGAGATTTTTATCTACACGAACATGGTCGTTTTACGAATAACCAGTGGACGAGGTAAAATGAGACAACGAGCGACGAGCCCGCCGCCACTTTCAGGAACGAATAAGTGTGTCTTTATCAGCGGCAGAGAGGCACATAAAAGGCGCAACTTGCCACGCGCGCGCGCGCGCACACACACGCACACACTTTTACAACATATTACACGCGAGAAAACTTTTCGCCCTCGGCGCGCGCGTATGCGCGGCGTGAAGAATAAAACGTTCTTAACGCGTTGTTACATTTGTACGTCACGCCAAGTTGTTGTTCTTCTTGTTCTCGCTGAGTAGGAGCAGATGAACACAAGACCGCGCGCGAGGCAGGCAGAGGGCAGGCCAGTGGCCTCCGTGTGCAGCGCGGGGCGGGGCGGGACCGAGTGGTCTCGTCCCTATATATCACCGCCCCCCTCCCCCACCCCTCCGGCTCAACCCCTCTCATCCACCACCACGGCCTTCATTACGCCGCACAGGCGCCCAACAAACGCGCCGCCTTCTCGAATAGATGCGTTAATGAAGCTTGCGTAGTCCGGCCACGGTTCGGATCTCCCCTCCCCCACTCACCCCCTCCCCCTCCCCCTCCACCCACCCCACCCCGCGAGGTCCAGTAACACTGCAAAGAATTTGCCGTCAACCGCACTGGCTCCCCACTGAACAAGGCCATGTCAAAAATTCGGCAAAACTTTTTTCAGTAAAAGAAGAAAACTGAGCAGCGATAAATAGTGTCAGGAAGAAATCCTTTTTATTTCCTAGCTCAATTTTTTGCAGCTTCCTTGTAATTTATTATTACAGGGAACCGAGAGACATGGGGGCACCACTATCGCGCTAGTGCGGCCGCCTCACACCCGATAGGTCGCTTGGTCTCCCCCCTCCCCTCTCTCTCTGTCTCTGTCTCTGTCTCTCTCTCTCTCTCTCTCTCTCTCTCTCTCTGTCTCTCTCTCTCAGACCCCGCCCGGGCACACACATAGACTGCCAGACATGTTGAATCCGACCCTTATCGTGTCCGGGGCGGGAGCGTGTCCAACGGTCCGGTCCAGCCTCGCCTCCGACTCCAGCATCTTACAGAGGACTCTCTGTTTGCCAAAGTCACCGTAAAAATAAATGAAGACAAGGAGTCGCGGAGGAATAAAAAGGAGAAGAAGAGTATGGGAAAAGGGGGGAGGGGGAGGAGAGGGAGGGAGTCATCGTGTGTCTCGCGCCGTAGCCACTTGAGTCGCCGCGTCTGATTGGACGCATCCCGCACGTCTCCGGGCCCGGAGTCCTCCGGGACTCTCGCCTCAAGGACGCCGCCCGTGCCTATACCCGACTCTCCTCTCCTCCGGTTTATGCCCCGGAGGCGCTTCCGGGAGCCCAGCCCAGCAGCTCCGGTCGGCGCGGTGCGGCCTGCCTCCGGTGGGCCGGCCGGGCCCCCGCGTGTCTGACTCCGGCCTGGAGGCGGTCTGCGTGTTCCTCCGGGGGCTCCGGGCCTATGGCGGCAGAGAGTGTGCCCTGCCCGGAGCAGAGGGGACCAGCCGACCGGAAGCGGCCAGCCGCACCACGCCGCATCAAAGGCGCCCGCATTCCGGGCCGGCCGCAAGGCAAGCTCCACTAGGTGCGCCCCCCGCGGGGCGGGGTGGGGTGGGGTGGGGCGGGGCGTGGCGGGGCGGGGTGGGGTGGTGCGCCTCGCTACAAGCCTGAGCCACACCCGCGAGTGTCACATAATCACCCCGACCCGGCGGCGGACACGAACGTGCCCACCCATAGCAGGGTTCCGGGGCGCAGCGCCACAGCGCGGGGGGAAATAACAGTGCCCGCCTTACAAGTACACGCAATGTACAAGAGTGATCCGTGTTACTACAACCGACGGCGAACCGGCGGCGATGAACTCAGTGAGCGACGAGAGAAGAGCAAGAGCTGTCAGATATTTTCACGGCAGTACGACGGAATTTCCCGTCAATTTTATTTTATTACCAGGTCTTTGAGGGAGAAAAAAAAACGGAGTTTGCGAGGTAAATATCGGTCACGACTCGAAACAAAACGAGGTTGCAGCAGCTGGGGAACGCGCAAGGCGAGGGCGGGCTACGTGACGCTCCCCGGGCCGGAGGGAGGAAAAGATTAAAGGGAAGTGCAAAGATGAGAAAGATGCACGAGGTGGAGTGGGGTGCGGGCTGTTTGGAGGGGGAGCGAGCGAGAGGGAGAGCGAGAGCGAGAGAGAGGGGGCTGAGAGCGAGAGAGAGGGGGAGGGCGAAGCGAGGTTCACGCTCGGCGGAAAGGGCTTTTTAGCCGGACGCCTGGAAGTTAGGCACCGCGGATAACACGTCCGCTCACATTACTGGGGGGTTGCCTACCCATTAGGCGGCGCCTGGGGCGGTCGGGGTGCGGACCGCAGCCGCGGCAGAGTGGCGGGGTGGGGCCGCGCGGGGGAGGAAGATGTAAAGAAAAGAGTGGAGGAGTTAGGGGGGGGGGATGTGCAGTTACTCAGCCGCACGCAATATTCCACGTCACGAGTCTGCCCGCCCCGCCCCGCCCCCGCGGCCACGCTCCGCACTCGGCCTTTTGGCTGGCGCCGCGAATGAAAACGAAATCAGACGCGGGCGCCCCCACCCCGCTGCCCTGCCCCGGGACGAGAGCCGGCCCGGCAGTAGGCCGCTAGTTTATTATTACGCAGTGTGGACCGGTAAATTACCTCCGGGCCAACGGTAAGTGGGGACCGCGCCTTGAAAATAATTTAGTTTTTAGTTTGTATACTCCAGTTTTTCTCATAATGTGAAAAACATTAACATAGTGGGATTTTGGCCGCGGCGAAGTGATAATAACTAGTAGTAACAAAAATTAAGAGAAAAATCCTAGATGAACACAGTAGAGGCTTTGGGCTGCCCTGAGGGGTGGCGGCGGTGCCTAATCGGGATAACTATGGAGGAGGCTGGCAGTGGCGCTGCGGACCCTGAGCCAGACACTCAGGAGGGGCCACTTAGGCCCCTGTGCCGTGTCGGGCCGGGCCGAGCCGGGCCGGGCGCTACAAGCGCATTACCCGTGTAGCAGTGCGAGCAGTGCCAGCACCAGCCGCCCCGCCCCGCCCCGCCCCGCCCCGCCCCGCCCCGCCCCGCCGCCTGCAGCTCGACCAACAACTTTTCTTTAGTTGTGTCTCGCGTATGCATATTTATGTGGGAGGCTGCTGAGGCACATGTGCCGGCCGCCAGCTGCCGCCACGCATTTTTCCAACCATACCGCCGCGCACACCCCATCTCTCTCTCTCTCTCTCTCTCTCTCTCTCTCTCTCTCTCTCTCTCTCTCTCTAACGCACAGAGAGGCACCCCCCGCTCTCTTCCTTTCTCTAAAGGACTCACGCGCGGACTCGCGCTTTCGCTCGCGATTATAATTTCCACCACCGCACTCTAAAAATACAAGTCGACTAAAAAAGAAGGAAAACCGACCCAAAAACATTGTTTTCACACGGCGGGCGCGGCACTGCGCAGGTAATCGACTGATGCTCACAGGGCGCGCCACTATCGGCGCCGCCCGGCCCGCCCCGCCCGTCAACCAAAAATGAGCAGCAGCAGCGCCGTAGGTCAGGCGGGGCGAGGCGGGGCGGGGCGGGGCGGGGCCTTCAAACTTTGTCACGAAAAACTGATCGCCAAGTCTGTTATTTTAATAGGCCCCGGCCGAGGTGGGGCGGGGCGGGGCTCCGAGGCAAGTGGAACGCCGGCACGTTGTCCTCATGGCGATAAGACGGGAGGGAAGAAGGTAGCGGAAGAGGAGGAGGAGGAGGAGGAGGAGGGGAGAGAGTCAAAGACATTCCCCCACCAGCCGCCTCTTCCCTGCCCGCCCCGCCCCGCCGTCCTCCCCAGCCTCTTTCGCGTCAATGAAAGTGGCCTGTGCGCATAATCGGATCACGGCGCGAGGCGGGCAGGGCTATAGTACCTGAGTCCTTGAGGCGAACACTGTGACAAATATTTGTAGGAGAGGCGGGAAAAATCTCTATGAGAAATGCGGTAAAGTTACCATTTTTAAATAACAGGTTGTAATGACACTTTGTATCGACTTTTGTTCATCATTTTGTAAATTTATGGTATCGATCGTAAATTAAAAAACACAATTTGTTGCACGGCATAAATTTCGAAACGAGTCATACATTTACGGAGATTTTTCTGCAGTGCACACGCGGAGGAAATATCCCGAAACTCGGTCCGTAGCAGCAGAAAGCGGTACCGTGGCGGTACCAGCGGCACCATTCCGCCCAGGAGAGGATACTAGCTTTACTCTCTCTCTCTCTCTCTCTCTCTCTCTCTCTCTCTCTCTCTCTCTCTCTCTCTCCAGCTATATATGTCTGTCAGTTGGTCGTTCCGCCTGACTCTCTCACTTTCTCGCCCGTGCCAGCGTGCGCACCTTACTTCCTTTCGCAAACAGCGACCTGAAAGCCCTGAAAAAATGATCCGCTTCGTTCCGAAAAGACGAGGGGCAACAGAGAGAAGGAGGGAAAGAGGGAGAGAGAGAGAGAGAGGGGGGGGGGGAGAGCGGAAGGGAGGGGAGCGCGGGGGAGAAACCGAAGCAATTACGCCTAGTGTTGTCAGGGGGGGGCCAGGGCCAGGGGGGAGAGGTGCGGCACATAGGAGGGCCAGGGGAGTGGGGGAGGGAGATAGGGAGAGGGAGAGAGAGGAGAGGGAGGGAGAGGGGAAAGAGAGAGAGAGAGAGAGAGAGAGAGAGAGAGAGAGAGAGAGAGAGAGAGAGAGAGGGGACGCGATTGAAAGCAGAGAAGGGTAAAGAAGTCTGTTCCAGCCGGCCCGGCCCGGCCGTGTGTACCTCCATTCTTAAACAAGGCGGGCAAAGGTAAAGAACACGCGGGGCAATCGTGTGTTGCCCAGAGCGAGCGAGAGAGGAGAGAGGAGAGAGAGGAGAGAGAGGGAGAGGGAGAGGGAGAGAGAGAGGGGGAGGGAGAGAGGCAGCTACAGGAGGCAGTGTGTTTCTGGCAACCGACTGCTGACACGGATTTCAGCAGCGTACCCCTCGCCAAGAAGCAGCAGCAGTCGGGGAAGCCCCGACCCACATATCTGTCTGCTGGTGGCTGATTTCTGCCCGCCCCACCCCACCCCGCCCCGCCCCACCCCGCCCCGCCCCGCCCCGCCGCGCCCACCCCATCACAGCAGAAACAGCGCAAGACTTCTGTAAAGTTTTGATGGAGAAAATAAGCGCAGCGGCGGCAGATAACCGCGAAGGGATATTGCTGCTGCGCCCGCCCCGCCCCGCCCCGCCCCGCCCCGCCCCGCCCCGCCCCGCCTGTTCCGACAGCAGCGCCTAGCTCTAATCAAAAATCTACGACTAGTGCTGTGCTTGTGCTGCGCTCGGGCCGGGCGGGGTTAGCACTACGGCGCCATACACTACAGTGACTTTGCTTCATAGCTTTGCCCTTTGACATGAAAGCAAGTGGGCGGTAAAGAAAGACATTTATTTTACTGATCGCGCGCTTAATTTGCACCACGAAATTCGGGTGGTAAAGGGATCCGTGTCCTTCTCTCGCCACCACAAACGACGACGAAGCGCATTAAAATCGGATCGCGGGGCTCGGAGTAATCGTCCGCAAACCAGTCGGGTGAAAAGCACTGCCCCGCCCCGCCCCGCCCCGGCTGAGCTACGGCCAATAAACTATTTGCCCTTGCGAGGCGAGGGGAGGGTGGTCGCACCATGGCGTCGGGTAGGTCAAGAGGGCGGGGCGGGGTGGGCCGCGGGGCGCAAACGAGTGGAAGGTTCATCACGGTCTCATCACTGAGCCGTGCGATAGCAGCCCTGGCTGGGCGGTGATTAATCCATTATCATTCCTGACAGCCTTATCGTCATCACACTACAATGTCAGAGAGCGCCGGGCCCCGCCCCGCCCCGCCCCGCCCCACCCCGTACCACCCCGCGCTTACAGAGACGGCTTTGCCGGGTAAATAACGCTATTATTTCGATTGCATTCAGTTCTGGAAATTTCAGGAAATAGTTTTATTTGCGGGGCGTTGTATTATGTGTGCTCACTGTGCACACCATGGGGTAGTGAGCGGGCTGGCCGGGCCGGG
Organism: Frankliniella intonsa; assembly: GCA_033675135.1. Classification (NCBI taxonomy): domain Eukaryota; kingdom Metazoa; phylum Arthropoda; class Insecta; order Thysanoptera; family Thripidae; genus Frankliniella; species Frankliniella intonsa. Next base: position 4,933,086 of record CM066248.1, read on the forward strand.
CCGGGCCGGCCCTCCCCTGGCACGGCGCGGCACGGCGCGTCCTGTACAGACGGCAGGACGGCCTCCAGGGAGAGCCGCGGCGGCAGCGGCAGGGCGGTGCGGAGCCGCCCGGGTCCCCTAGCACTGCATAACCAAGCCCAGCCCGCACCATGCGCGCCCAGCTGGAGCGCAGGGACATCGCCGGGGTAGCATGCAGACCCTGCGCATTTTGTACCCCACTCAGGGCGGGCTGCAGCTCCCTGGCGAGCAGCGCGCCCGGCATTTGTGCCCCTCTGCCGGCCAGGTACAAAGCGGTGCACTCCACCAACACTTGTTTTTTGTTTGTTTTTTTACCATTTTGTACCAAGAAAATCAGGGGTGAGTGTTTATTTTTCTGCCAAGTTTTCATCACATATTAAAAATTAAATCCAGCCGATTGCCTTAGTATAGTAAATAGGCCGTCCTCGCCCACCGCAGAAAGCAGGCAGCAAAAGGGTTTCACCCCTAACAATAGCAGCGCGGCCCCCTCCCCACCCCCACCTCCTCTCTTTTCCAATTCATTCTGCCCACAGAGCCGCATGATACGGTTACTAAATCCCCCTCTTTCTCCCTGGCCCTGCCCGGCCCGGCCCGGCCCGAGCCCGCCCCCGTGCCGCTCTCCATATATGAACTCTCCCTTCTGCTCCCTCCCGCTGGCGTCATTGCCACACGCCCTGCCGTGTGTTCTCCTATCGAACATCGATACTGTTTACCAGTCCTGTCGCTCCGCGCCTCGCTACGCACGCATGCAGACGTCCAACCGAATTTTTTCCACCGTCTTGACCTGCTTTTTCAATCCTTTTTTCTCCCTTTTTTTTGCGCGCGTCTTCCTTCAGCTTCGAAGCTGCCGGTTGCCAATTCGCGCTTGCCTACCCCTCATCCTCATACCTAAGCCGCCGCCCCGCCCCGCCCCGCCCCGCCTGTCCTCCTCACCCCATCCCTTATTCTCTCTCCCCAGGGTTCTGGTCAACACGTATAATGGACCCCAAGATCCCGCCCCCTCCCCGTACTCCGGCGCCCCGCCCCACCCAGATTAACTTTTAATGGACTCTCAGGAAAATTCGGCGACGCAGCGTCGGGGCGGCCGCCAGCCGCCGGCGCCGTGCCGAAAACGCACCGGCGCCCGCCGTCCCCGTAGCCGACTGACCCCGTGGACGTTGACGATCCCCACGGCGGCTGCACCCAGGCCGAGTCGAGCCGAGGCCACCGGAACCGGAAGTGCGAGCCGATAAGCTCGCCGTCTGTCAAGTGCTGCCCGACTGTCCGCTGCGGCGCGCGCGAGAGGGACGAGAATTAAAGGGCGGGGAGCAGGCAGGCGGAGCGGAGAGAGACGGGCTGCGGCGGATAAAGTCACACCCTGGACCCGCTCCTGCCCCTCAGGCCGCGTGAATGCAAACGCACCGTAAGTTAAAGCGACGAGAAAGTATTTCACTTATCTCAAGACAATTTTGAAGTATACATTTCTACAATCAAAACAATGCTTAACCTATTTTTTAAAATTTCGTTGTCGCGATCCGGCAGCTTACTCCGCCGAGGACTGTCTACCCTTAAGGCCGCAGCGTCCGCTAAAAGCCAGCGCAGCTCGGGTCCCAGCCACCCACCCCGCTCCGCCCCGCCCCGCCCCGCCGCGCCCCGATCAGACCGAATAAGGGTGCAAGGCACGGCTGGCGTCCGGTCGGGGGCGGATTAGGCAAAGGCGCACCAGACCCACCGCACCATTTGTAGGGAATTTGCGTCGTGCGTACAGCGATTCGCACTACCGCCCACCACCCGCTGCCCGCCCCGCCCCGCCCCGCCCCGCTGTAAATAAAACAAACGCAAAGCGCGTGATCCTGGTGCGACACGCCGGTGCGGGGCAAAAATTTGAGTCACGAGTCGCGCGCAATGGCGGTGAGCGCGTCGTCACATCAACCACCTGTTGCGACCACCGCGATCACATTTTTATATTTTTATACCCCTGTCCCCTCCCACTCCTCTCTCCTCGGCTGCTAGTTCTCATTCACATTTCTACACGCCCCGCCCCCTCGAGCAAATACTCGTAAAAATTAATTAGCGGCCCCGAGATGAAAAATTCATGAGGGCGTTTGTTGGCCGTTTGTGACGAGGGCGGGGAAGAGAAAAATGCAGCCAAGAAAAACAGAGGAATTATATATTATTGATTGGGGCGGTGAGGCGGAAGGGTGTGAGTGAGGTGGGGTATCCATAAAAAATCACGTAAAATCTACAGAAGGCAAAGTCAGGATCAATTAGGCAGCACAATGTTTTGTTTTTTAAACTTTTTCACGAGTTCATCTGCATGTCACACATGCTGTGCCCTCTGTGTACTACACAACGTAGACAATAGCGGTTTGTCTCTTTCTCTTTCGCTTTACACGGTCATACGTGACACCTTTTTTTGTTTCTACCAACGTGGCTTTCTTTTCCCCCACAGTTTTTTTAATGCGAGCTCTGCGTGTAAGCGCCTCCCACTCTCCCTGGCACTTGTGTACGGCCCGTGTGCCTCATCATGTCAGCAGACATTAGGTCGAGCGGGCACCGTGTGGTCCCTCCTCTATAACGTGATATGACTTCCTTTCTCCAATTTTAACAGGAGCTAACTATCATCCTACACTCTCCTAGACCCTCCCCCCCTCTTTCGTACATAGCAGCACTAACCTTCTCTTCTTACCCTCCTCCCCGTCTCCCCCCCCCTCTCTCTCTCTCTCTGACTCGACCCTCCCAACCGACCCTCGTCCGGTGCCAAACAACGCGGGGGCTAAACGCCCCCGAGAGACACTGTGTCTGCATGCATTTCTGGAGAGAGAGAGAGAGAGAGAGAGAGAGAGAGGGGGAGGGGGAACAGACGGAGGGAGGAACGATCCTTTGCTTAACAATGACGGTCCCCTCCGCATACATCCATTCGGTCATTGTGCCTTGCGCGAGGAGCGAGTTCGAGTGCACGGGTGACCAAAACTAAACAAAAATAAAAACAAAACCCTCCTCCCTCCCCCGCCTCAAAAAAAAAAAAAAAACAAAAAAAAAACCTGGCAAAAACTCGGTCCGCAGCTTCTCCCTTCCTTCTTGCCTGAGCTCTTATTATGCATCTGCTTTGTCCAGAGTACAAGCAGACGACGCGACATCACGTGGGCGACCAGACACAAAAGGGCCTTGGGAGGGGCGGGGTGGGGCGGGGCGGGGCGGGGTGGGGCGGGCGGGGCTGGGCCGCGAGCTGACCGGGGCGGAGGGCCCCGCCCACGCCCGCCTGCGGACCTCACAAGAGACGACGAGACCCAGATGCAATAATGCAAATAGCAAAAATTATTTATATATTTGGAAACTTCAAAATAAAGTCATCATATACGCTCGTTACATCAAATACGTGAAATTCTTCGGAACTTATTCAAATGTACGAATAGTAATTCTCACACCTGCGACATTCACGCACTACATTTGGGTTTCCGCATCGGTTTCCAGTGTTGGGCGGGGTGCGGGGTAGATATAGCGATAGGCGGTGAACCAGAGCGCGGTGCGCCTGAGCCTGAGCGTGAGCCGCCCCTATAAGGTGGTTACGCGTCAGCTCAGACTGTAAATCTCTGTTTGCCAACACCTCGCCCTCGCGGCCCGCCGCCACGCCGCGCCACGCCACGCCAACCCCCTCGTGTCTGTGCCCGTGCATAGCGGGGGAGGAGAGGGGGTGGGAGCGAGCTACCCCCACCCCCACCACGTGGATTTACAACCAGCCCTGCATTTAGCCCGGCGCGAGACGTTGTTACGCGACGACACACGACGTGTTCTTCGCAAGGAGGGCGTTCCCTTCGCTCTCGCCTTCTTAGCGGCGGGGCGGGGCGCGGTGGGGTTGGGCGGGGTGGGGTGAGGCGGGGCGGGCCGCCACACTAGGCCACTGCTTTACGAGGTCAAGATTAGCAGGCGGGGCGCGGGGTGGACCTAGGGTCTCGGGTTGGGGTTGGGGCTGGGGTTGAGGTTGAAGCGGCACAGCCCTGCAGGAGCGCGCCGCGCCGCGCCGCACAGGTGACTGCGGGGCACAGCAAGGAGGCCACGGCCCAGCCCTGCAGGAGCGCGCCGCGCCGCGCCGCACAGGTGACTGCGGGGCACAGCAAGGAGGCCACGGCCCAGCCCTGCAGGAGCGCGCCGCGCCGCGCCGCACAGGTGACTGCGGGGCACAGCAAGGAGGCCACGGCCCAGCCCTGCAGGAGCGCGCCGCGCCGCGCCGCACAGGTGACTGCGGGGCACAGCAAGGAGGCCACGGCCCAGCCCTGCAGGAGCGCGCCGCGCCGCACAGGTGACTGCGGGGCACAGCAAGGAGGCCACGGCCCAGCCCTGCAGGAGCGCGCGCGCCGCGCCGCACAGGTGACTGCGGGCACAGCAAGGAGGCCACGGCCCAGCCCTGCAGGAGCGCGCCGCGCCGCGCCGCACAGGTGACTGCGGGGCACAGCAAGGAGGCCACGGCCCAGCCCTGCAGGAGCGCGCCGCGCCGCGCCGCACAGGTGACTGCGGGGCACAGCAAGGAGGCCACGGCCCAGCCCTGCAGGAGCGCGCCGCGCCGCGCCGCACAGGTGACTGCGGGGCACAGCAAGGAGGCCACGGCCCAGCCCTGCAGGAGCGCGCCGCGCCGCGCCGCACAGGTGACTGCGGGGCACAGCAAGGAGGCCACGGCCCAGCCCTGCAGAGCATGCCGCGCCGCGCCGCACAGGTGACTGCGGGGCACAGCAAAGGAGGCCACGGCCCAGCCCTGCAGGCGCGCCGCGCCGCGCCGCACAGGTGACTGTGGGCACAGCAAGGAGGCCACGGCCCAGCCCTGCAGGAGCGCGCCGCGCCGCGCCGCACAGGTGACTGCGGGCACAGCAAGGAGGCCACGGCCCAGCCCTGCAGGAGCGCGCCGCGCCGCGCCGCACAGGTGACTGCGGGGCACAGCAAGGAGGCCACGGCCCAGCCCTGCAGGAGCGCGCCGCGCCGCGCCGCACAGGTGACTGCGGGGCACAGCAAGGAGGCCACGGCCCAGCCCTGCAGGAGCGCGCCGCGCCGCGCCGCACAGGTGACTGCGGGGCACAGCAAGGAGGCCACGGCCCAGCCCTGCAGGAGCGCGCCGCGCCGCGCCGCACAGGTGACTGCGGGCACAGCAGGAGGCCACGGCCCAGCCCTGCAGGAGCGCGCCGCGCCGCGCGCCGCACAGGTGACTGCGGGGCACAGCAAGGAGGCCACGGCCCAGCCTGCAGGAGCGCGCCGCGCCGCGCCGCACAGGTGACTGCTGGGGCACAGCAAGGAGGCCACGGCCCAGCCCTGCAGGAGCGCGCTGCGCTGCGCCGCACAGGTGACTGCGTGGGCACAGCAAGGAGGCCACGGCCCAGCCCTCCGCAGGAGAGCGCGCGCCGCGCCGCGCCGCACAGGTGACTGCGGGTTACAGCAAGGAGGCCACGGCCCAGCCCTGCAGGAGCGCGCCGCGCCGCACAGGTGACTGCGGGGCACAGCAAGGAGGCCACGGCCCAGCCCTGCAGGAGCGCGCCGCGCCGCGCCGCACAGGTGACTGCGGGGCACAGCAAGGAGGCCACGGCCCAGCCCTGCAGGAGCGCGCCGCGCCGCGCCGCACAGGTGACTGGTGCGGGCACAGCAAGGAGGCCACGGCCCAGCCCTCGCAGGACAGCGCCGCGCCGCGCCGCACAGGTGACTGGTGGGCACAGCAAGGAGGCCACGGCCCAGCCCTGCAGGCAGCATGCGCGCCGCCCGCGCCGCACAGGTGACTGGTGGGCACAGCAAGGAGGCCACGGCCCAGCCCTGCAGGAGCGCGCCGCGCCGCACAGGTGACTCAGGTGGGCACAGCAAGGAGGCCACGGCCCAGCCCTGCAGGAGCGCGCCGCGCCGCGCCGCACAGGTGACTGCGGGCACAGCAAGGAGGCCACGGCCCAGCCCCAGGAGCCGCGCGCCGCGCCGCGCCGCACAGGTGACTGCGGGCACAGCAAGGAGGCCACGGCCCAGCCCTGCAGGAGCAGCGCCGTGCCGCGCCGCGCCGCACAGGTGACTGCGGGCACAGCAAGGAGGCCACGGCCCAGCCCTGCAGGAGCGCGCCGCGCCGCGCCGCACAGGTGACTGCGGGCACAGCAAGGAGGCCACGGCCCAGCACCTGCAGGAGCGCGCCGCGCCGCACAGGTGACTGCGGGCACAGCAAGGAGGCCACGGCCCAGCCTCCTGCAGGAGCGCGCCGCGCCGCGCCGCACAGGTGACTGCGGGCACAGCAAGGAGGAGGCTACCGGCCCAGCCCTGCAGGAGCGCGCCGCGCCGCGCCGCACAGCTGACTGCGGGGCACAGCAAGGAGGCCACGGCCCAGCCAGCACAGCGGCACAGCCCTGCAGGAGCGCGCCGCGCCGCGCCGCACAGGTGACTGCGGGGCACAGCAAGGAGGCCACGGCCCAGCCCCCGGCAGGAGCGCGCGCGCCGCGCCGCGCCGCACAGGTGACTGCGGGCACAGCAAGGAGGCCACGGCCCAGCCCTGCAGGAGCAGCGCGCCGCCGCGCCGCGCCGCACAGGTGACTGCGGGGCACAGCAGCAGCGAGGCCACGGCCCAGCCCTGCAGGAGCGCGCCGCGCCGCACAGGTGACTGCGGGGCACAGCAAGGAGGCCACGGCCCAGCCCTGCAGGAGCGCGCCGCGCCGCGCCGCACAGGTGACTGCGGGGCACAGCAAGGAGGCCACGGCCCAGCCCTGCAGGAGCGCGCCGCGCCGCACAGGTGACTGCGGGGCACAGCAAGGAGGCCACGGCCCAGCCCTGCAGGAGCGCGCCGCGCCGCACAGGTGACTGCGGGGCACAGCAAGGAGGCCACGGCCCAGCCCTGCAGGAGCGCGCCGCGCCGCGCCGCACAGGTGACTGCGGGGCACAGCAAGGAGGCCACGGCCCAGCCCAGCACAGCGGGACGAGTTAGGCAAACCACTTTAGCAACTTTCTTACCAGGCCAGGCCGGGGGGTGGCGTGGCGTAGCGTCATAAAACCACACGGCAACTTAAATCACGAGGCGCCCCGCCCCGCCCCGCCCCGCCCCGCGCCGACACGGGGAACATCTTCTTTCTGCCGCGCGTTACAGATGGAACGATAATAATGATGAAGGAAAAAATAAAAAAGGAATTCCAAAGCGCATAGGCGAGAACAGTAAAAATAGTTTAAATGAACGTGGTGGTTTCAGCGACACGCGCTGAGCCCGATTTAAACACAACGACGCCCCGAAGGGCGATAATTTTCTTGTGCGGAATAACCGATGGCGCTGGCTGGCGCGGTAGGCGCGCGCGCGCGCACGCACACCGCCCGCCAAATGGCTGCTTGCTTCTGCTGCTACGCGATTTCGTCGTCGGTGAATTTATCGCCCTCGGCGTACATGTGAGCGCCCCCTCCCTCCCCCCGGGCCTTTACCACCGACGTCCCTCCCGGAACCACACGCTCGCCGCACCGCACCGCACCGCGCCGGCGCCGCTGGCTGGAGCTGGAGCGGGTCAACGGGGGAGAATTCGACTCGAATCATTTATCGCTCTGTTTCGCATTCCTTTGAACCGCCACCACTGCACCCCGCCCTACCGGCGGCGTTTCCCCGCTGTTAGCAGCAACGGAGGCAGTGAATCAAATCCCACTCGAAAAGCAAAACGCCATGCGGAACTATACGGGCTGTACTAGTACTGCGGAAATATTTCCCGTGCTCGGATCGTTTCCACTTTTTTTTTTTTATTTGCGTCACACACGCACACTCGTCCCTTCAGTTGCGTGAAATTCCGAGGAAAATTCATACATTTACCGCGTGCGTCTTCAACAAGTGCACAATGGAAATTCACACACCTACAGGCGTGCGACATTCACACACTTGCGGGTGTGGGCAGGCGCCCGGGGGGCGGCGGCTCGGTTGCGCTCGCTACGACCGATTACGGGATTCACGACTTCCGGTGCACTGCACATGAGCGGCGGGGGCGGGGGGCGTGACAAATAGTGCGACAAACGTTTGGACAAAGAGAATGCGGGAGCACCACGGGAGAGAGGTGGGAGGGAGGGAGGAGGGAGGAGGGAGGGAGGCAAAGAGAAAAAGAGGTCGTTACAGACTGAGAGCACTCAGCGGCGCAAGTTTTCACTTCAAGGCGGTGCACGGGGCGGGGCGGGAGACAGAGGAACACGCGCTCGGAAAAATACGCTTCTTCGCACTTGTGCGCGTGGCCAAAACTATTATGCGTGGTCACCATCAGTACATCATCAACGCGATAAAGAGGTTACAAGTAGTGGTGAATAACACTTGCAGTATGATTGGTACTTACCCCACGGAAGAAGAAGCGAGATCTCCATGGTAGGGACGTCACCCGTGTTGACCTAAAAAGAGAACAAAAAAGGCGCAAATTACACACGGTGAAAATCATTGTGCGACAGCATTGAAGGGCCGGAGAGGCCGTAGACAAAAAGAAAAGTGGAAAGAAGAAGAGGAAAACTGGTGCAGTGAGAATGAGAAAGGGGCTGGAGTGAGACGGAGATGGAGCGGGTGCCACTACGGGTTTGGCTCGGCGCACTCCAGTCGAACGTCGTGACCGAGTGTTGTAGTCGGACACCAGTGACTGCGCTGCCGAAATACGGGCGGGGCGGGGCTTTAGAGAGAGAGAGAGAGAGGGAGAGAGAGAGAGAGAGAGAGAGAGAGAGAGAGAGAGAGAGAGAGAGAGAGAAGGAGCAAAGAAGGGAAGGGAAAGGGTGAGGTCACGTCACACAAAGAATCGCGTGAATGTGGGGCAATAAAACACGGCCGCCTTGATGGTGTGGGCCACCCCGCCCCGCCACGCCCCGCCTCCTCCGGACCTCCGTCAGGTTCATTGTCAGACCGCACTCGCGTGATATTGCATTGCGCCCAGTTAGGCCCGGCCGGGGAGGTCCGCGAGACAGGTGGACAGCGCGGGGCGGGGCGGGGCGGACACAGGGTGACAGCGCCTGCACGGCCAGGCCCGGCCCGCGCCGTGGGTGGGAGGAAGACAGATGTTCGGCCCGCGGCGACAGAGAGCGAGAGGGACCAGGAGAAGAGAAAGGTACCCCTTGGGCCGTACCCTACACCGGCACGGCACGGCGCGGCACCGCGGCGGGCGACCGCACTATCTGGAGAGCACTCCCGCGAACCCGCCGCCCTGCCCTGCCCTGCCCTACCGTACCGATGAGTTTCAAGGCCGTCGACATCCGCGGAACCGCATCCAAAACAACAAAAAGGAGAAGAAGAAACAACAAAAAAAGACACAAAAAAACAAGGAGGAAAGGAAGAAAGGCAAAAGCGCAGGGGGCCAAAAGTTATTACGGCGCCAAGACGTGGGGAAGTGACAGGGAATTGTGTTTGCCGAGGGCTGGTGTGGCATCAGCCAATGAGAGTGGAGAGAGCGGGGGGCTGGGGGAGGAGGAGGCCGCAGAGCATGCCCCGCCCCGCCCCCCCCGCCCCGCCCCACCCCGCCACCAGCAGCAGCCAGCCACTCGGACCACTTTGAACAATGTTGTCCCGGCCGGGGAGGCGGCAAGGCGCCTTACTTATTCCACGCGCAAAACACCGCGCTGATGAAAAATGGACGCTTCTCCGCCTGAGGCTCATGCATGCGGATGGAGTGGGGGAGGGGCGGGGCGGGGCGGGGCGGGGCGGGGCGGGGCGGGGCGGGGCGAGGCGCGGCGGTGCGGGGCGGATGCGGGTATCAGGCGTTGGCATGCAATTCGCCCCGTCACTGAAGTCGTCGTGTTCTGGAGCAGTCAGTCGGACGCGCCGCTCCCGCGCTGCCGGCTGCCTGCCTGAGGTGGAACTAGCTCTCAAAGTCGGGTACGGAGAGGACGAATACGAAAAAAAATAAAAATAAAGCAAGCGATATGATGTCCTGGATGATTACCTTGTCCAAAACAGACCGCACACCAAGTTTCAGGGACATATCAAATATAAACACACCGACCGCCGACGTGCTGTCCATGCTCTAGTTTGTAAAAAAAAAAAAAAAAACACGAAAAAAAAACACCGCGCTTCGAAATTAGCGCGGAGGGGCCGGCCGTCCCCGGGGGAGCGACGCCCTACAAAAGAGCAAAGTGGACCGCCGCGCCGCGCCGCGCCTTCTAATTAAAAGAGAAAGGGGTCCGTATCGCCAGGGCAGAGCCCTCCGCGACCGGCCGGCCGGACCCGACGGCCGCCTCGATCTCTGGCGCCTCCCCGCGCCGAAACAACGTTACGAAACCAACGAAACTGCGTCGTAGCGTGCCAATACTCACTCACACCGGCAACTGGCAGAGGCCGTCACACACTTGGGCCCCCGCGCAGAGGCCATAACAGCTGACCGTATCGATGGCTCGTAAACTAGTCCATGTTTATCTCGTTATGCTAATTGGTCGGCACCTCGCGCAGGCCGCGCACGATTATGTAAAGGCGGTGGGCGCGTGGCGGCGCGGCGTAAGGTAAATAAGGCTGCCGAAACTCATAACCAAACTCGTAACCCCCTCCCCTCCCCTCCCCGCCCCACCGGCCGGGCCGGGCCGGGGGATGAGCGCCGGCCTTGGGACAGTATTCGATATAAAACGTATATAAAAACACACACACAAAAAAAATGTATTAAAAGATAGCCTCGTCCCCAATTTCTTTTTCTGCTCTCCTCTTTGGCACCCACCTACCATCAGCGTAATTATAATTACGCCGAGATAGATAGGGCGACCTTACATCAAGCCGCTGAGAGGTCACTGCTACTGCAGTTCCCGCCACGCTGTCTGGCAATAGCCGTCACTCGTCAGTCGGGGGGAGGGGAGGGAGGGGAGTACACCAATGCCTTCGTCTAGACGGCTCGGCTCGGCTCCCCGCACCGCGGCCAACTCATTAGATCCAGGCCTCCCTCCGGCCAAAGCGAAACATTTACCAATTCGACGAGGCTAGCCGGGGAGCAGGCCTCTCACCCACAGACCCGCCCCGCCGGCGAGGCGAGGCGAGGCGCGGCGCAGGCCGACGCGGGAATTAGCCCTCCACCCGTTACCAGTCCACCGCCTCGCCTCGCCGCTCCCTCCATCCCTTCTCTGCCCTGCCGGCCGCCCTGCCGGCCGCTGTTTCGTTTCGCTTATTCCCCTTCAGTTATTTTGACCCGAGCGAACAGGTGCTGCCGCCCGCCGCTGGACGGGATTGGCCTGGCTCAGCAGGGTGCGGTCCTCCTGCCGTGGTGGCAGCACTGCGAGGGTGCAGCGGCAGTGTGGTGGCCGTGCTATAATAATCATTCAGGCAGCACAAAGGCACCGCAGTGCGCCGCGCCGGGACGCCCGCCCGCCCCGCCCCGCCCCGCCCCCCCGCCCCGCCCCGCCCCGGCGCCGGGACGCTCCCCCAGCGGCCGCCCCGCCGCCGCAGCAGACGTCCCGCGGCCCCCCCGGCCCTCTCCAGCGGACTGCCTGCGGACACTATAAAGCAGCTCGCCGCACCTCTCAGCGTAGCCGATATTTCGACACTTTACAGCAACTTTACAACACGCAAAATTAGGTCCGCCTCACGTGTATGCGGCACGTGTGAAACAGAGGACGGTCGCGCACCGTTTGTCTCAGCATTTACACGTGGAAATCAACCGGGCCTCGTGACTTTCCACCGGACAACTTTTGTATCGGGAGCGAGGGCCGTCGCGTGAAAGGCCAGTGTCGCGGAGAGTGAGTGAGGGGGGCGAGGAAGTTGTCAAAGGTCCCGGGGAGAGCAGCGCAGCGCCCCTTGATGGAGAGCAAGTTTCTGGCGCGCGCCGCGTCGAGCGAGGAGAGGACAGGGGGATCTTTTTCTCATTTTCGTGCGCGCGCGCGGGCGGGCGGGGAGGGGCGGAAGGAGTTAAGGAACTGGTCAGAGCGGGGCGAAGACAATGTGCTGGCGGGCCGGGCGTGGGTGGTGGAGGTAGGCCCCGGGTGAGGCGGGGCGGGGGTTGTAGTGTAGGCTCGCACGCCCTGCTCCCGCCCCGCTCCGCCTAGCCTCCGGCTCCGCCCCCTCCGCCCCCCTCCGCCCCCCTCCCCGCCACGGACTGCGAGCCAAACTCGTCTGAGTGGGTCACTTCCGACTCTCGACCTCCGAAACTTGGGAGGGCCCAAGTAATCTTGCTGACAAAACTGGTCTTCCCTTCCTCCTCCACGCCTGTGGCGTGGCGGTAGGCTGTTAACTTTATGCCTGCTCTGCATGCGGCTGTGTCTAGTCCGGCCGCCCCGCCCCGCCCCGCCCCGCCCCGCCCCGCCCCGCCCCGCCACGCGCACCCGCGGTCACAAGGAACAGACTACAGACAGCAGCTGCAGCATGCAAAAAAACACTGAAACAAAACACAAGCGACTTAGGTTTAAAATCTTGACGGCTCGGCCGAGGCACCCGGGCGGGCTGCTGCAGCTCGGCTCGGCTCGGCTCGCCAGCTGACAGACTGACTGATGAGGCACTCGGCAGAATGTCTGCTGGCCGGCCCGGCCGTTTAATGCACCGCAATTAAGCCGCTGATGAACTCGTGGAGCAGCAGTAAAAGGAATTCCGCGCAGCAGGCCTGCTGCTGGCCTGCAGGCCATTATATCCTGCGGCTGTTGAGTCCGGCCCAGCCTGCGCCTGCGCAGGCCGCGCCCTTCCGTCTCTAATCCTGCTGGCGATCCGATCCGCTTTCCAGCAGGCGTCCTGTTGTCTTTTTGCCGGGCCCTGCTGCCGGCTAAGCAGCGTTCTTTAGCGCGCGGCTGACCCATCCCTACAGCACTGCCCCCCTCCCCTCGCCCCTCGCGTCCGACACCGTATTATATAATTTTGCGGATATATTGCTGATTGTGACCCCGCCGCGTGTGACACACCATTCCAATTAATTTTAATGCATCGTTAGCGGAGGTGTCATGTCGTGACAGTAACGCCCCATTTGCGCGCGTAGCGAATGCCCGCTCCACCCTGCCCTCCCCACGCCATCGTATAGGAATCAAACCCATTCATTTAAAAATAAATATTTAAAAAAAAAACACAACGAAGGCGGTTTCTGATCAAAATAAAATAACGACCGAAACCTCATCCCTATTTTGTTTGAAGCGTTACGCCGTATTTCCGATCTCCAATCCCCCTTCTGATTCAGAGGCATTAGAATTATTCATCAGCTTTCTGGTCCCCCCTCCCCCTCCACCCCTCTATCCGGGCCTCGGAGATATAATCTCCTGCTTCGGCTGCTTCGGTGCGACGGTATCGGTGAGATCCCAAGCCGTCCGGTCCCCTTCTCGCCTCGCTCAGCGCCTTCAGTGACTCGCCCACAGCACGCGGCCGCCCGGCTGGGCTGGGCTGGGCTGGGCTGGGCTGGGCTGGGCTGGGCGGGGCGGGGCTGGGCTGGGCTGGGCTGGGCTGGACTGGGCTGGGCTGGGCTGGGCTGGGCCCCTCAGAGACGAGGTACTCTCTCGCGGGCTTTCACCCGTCCGCTCCGCCCGCTGCGCGTACCAGGCACCTCGCCACCGCGCCGCGCCAGACAGCCAACGCAAGAGGTTTCCCTTATCGCAAAGCCGTCACCCCAAAGGAAATATCCTTCCTCGCAACAATTAAAACGCTGGCCTTAAATTCAGCTCACGGCAGAACTAATTAAGCGCCATCATTAATATGCCAAGACAGAGACGAGTCCGGAGAGGAGCGTGGGAGGCGGTGCGGAGCGCGAGGCGGGCGGGCGGTATCGCAAAGAGGTCACCAGCCTATTTATCCTCGCAACGACTTAACTCGTCAGCAGGGCGCCTAACGCCCTAAGTACCCACCGCGGGCATTCCCTTCGCCTCCGGGCGACCGCACTCTCCGGACCGAAAAATAAGAATCAAGAAAAGAAAAAAATAGTTCTATCCTTGTCACACAAAGACGCGTTAGTCGTCGGCCGAACCTTCGGGGACGCGACAGCAGCGCCGATAGTTTCACGACAAAAGCATGCCCGCGACGTGCAGCGATGCGGCTTCCTCTCGGAGAATTAGTCTCCCGAGTGAGGAGTGTTCTCATTAATGAATCCCCAAAGTCAGCGTTTTTGTCCAATTACGTAAGGAGAGGGAAAAGATTCCTCGCCTTTTTTATTCTCTCTCTCTCTCTCTCTCTCTCTCTCTCTCTCTCTCTCTCTCTCTCTCTCTCTCTCTCCACTCAACTCAACTGCTGCAGTGGTATGGCAAGGTCTTACACTTCCAGAAAATAAAATACAAGAAAAAACTCCTCATCAGAGCCTAAGAATTTGGTGGAGGAAAAACAGAGTGGTCGTCGGCAGGAGGGGTGCTTTAACGCTGACGCCCGTCCCGTCCCGTCCCGTCCGCGGTCCTGGCCTTGTCTGTCCTCGAGCCTGCCTGCTGGCCTTTGACGGACTTTAAAAAAAAAAAAAACCTCAGCTTCTGTTCTAAAAATAAAGTATACACTATATTTCACGGAGATAACGAAACACCTTTCCACGGCTGTGAAAATTATCTTCGTAATTTGCGATTTACAATGATACTGTACATTTACGATCGGTGTCGTGAATATTACGAAAGCCTGTTTGTGCTCGTATAAGATTGACAAGTGCGGATACCAGGGGGTCAATTCAATTTTGCAATTTCACAATTCGATATCGCAAGTTTACGACATTTCTCATGGAAGATATTGCCGTCTCGCGGTGTCCCCTGCCTTCGGACCCCGAGCGCGGCGGAGGCAGTTTTGCATACATCAACGTCGCCCTCACCAGGCAGGAAATCACTCATTACTTTTACGCTACCAGCCTCCCCGGGGAGGAGGCGGAGGGAAGCAACTTTGTAGTGATCGGGAAGCGACCCCGGAAGTGCCATATACGATAAAATAACCTTGGAAATGATAAACACGCTGGGGCCGGGCCGGGCCGGGCCAGGCCGCGACCCCCACCCCGCCCGGCCTAGCGAGAGATATATATTTTGGGCAGGGGAGCTGAACAGCCCCGGCAGTATCAGGAAGCTGCGGCCAGCAGAGGAGGCCCGGGGCCGCACACACACCAGGTACAGCCCCCGCCGCCCCGCCGCCCCCGCCGCCCCCGCCGCCCCCACCGCCCCCGCCGCCCCCGCCGCCCCCACCCGTTTCTTGGAGCGATACACGATTTTGTGGCGCCGCCGCATGCTGCCGCCGCCGCATTCATTCTGGTTGCCTGGGCTGGGCTGCATCGGCCGGGCCATCGGCCGGGCCATCCGAGGCGGCCCCGGCCCCTCGCCACTCCTCACGCACCATTACGCCGCCCCCGGGCCGCCCCCGCCCCGCCCCCGGCACAATCACCCTCAGGCCCACCGCACCGCACCGCCCCATACGGCCGACCCACGACCTTTCCCATACGCCCCCCGCACATAACCCTCTGCCGCCGCCGCTGCTCCACTATTCCCTAAAACCCTCCAGCCCACGCCGGCCTGCTTCAAGTGCACCATATACATCCCATAATCGATGTTGTTAGTCTTTAGAAAAAACACTTCCGACGTAAAAAGAAATTACTTCGCGTCATTTTAAGTAGCGACCGCAGTAAGCGAAAATAGCCTGCACAAAAGTATGCGCTTTTCAAGAACTACTCTTTTTTCCGCGCCCGTTTATCGGAACCCCACTCGTACCCCCCCCCCCCTGCCAGACCGCGTTCTGTAAAACACGTCCGTTCGCCGCCGCGCCTCTCTCGCCGCGGGTTATTTTACGGCGCGCAACGCTTAGCGCAGACCGAACAGATCGGCGCGCCGCGCCATCGTCCCGCCACTAGTTTATGACGTTTTTATTCGGTTCAGATGCATGCGCTGAATTTCTCATCGTGCATCTCGCGCCGTCTCTCTCTCGCGCGCTGCCGACGCTACCCTCCCGCCGCCCGCCACCCTCGAACCTCTCCATCTCTATCGCATGCAGCCGACGAGTCAGTGAGTGCTACCCACCCTACGGCTACCCCCGCCCCCCGCGCCCTGCAAGCAGCCCCGCCCCCCCCCTCCCCCACACACACACAGAAAAAGGCCATGACATATAGGCGGTTTGGAATGTACAGGGAAATGCCCCTCTCCCCTCGGGGGAAAAGCATCCCTCTGCACCATAAACATAATCCCCCGAAACTCCTTCATAATTTATTTTCCGCCCCTCCCTCCGGCCGCCGCCTTGCCTCTCTCCTTTCGGCGGATCGGTCAGCGCGTTCGGCGACCCCCAGCCCGGCCCAGCAGAAGGGGCGGCAGGCAGCGCACTGGAAAAATTCATGTGACATGTGTGTCACACATGCAAGTGTCACGTCCTGCGGAGAACGCATGTATCGAGTGACCGGAGTGCCGGAGTGTTAGTCACGCCGTTTGTCTTGTGACCTGTAACGTGTAACGCCGTATTCCCTGCGGTCAAGGTGCGACGCAAATTGAGGCCGTATTACGTGGTGTTGAGCAAAACCGGTCACACCAATCGACGTGACGCATGTCACATTTGTTTCTCCCGCGCGCGCAGCAGGTCCACGCCGTTTGCTCCGGCCGCGCCGGGCTGGGCTGGGCTGGGCTGGGCCCCGCACGCTTCGACAATATAGCATGTATTCACCCCCCACCCCTTCCCTCCCCACCGCCTCCAAGATTCCCCTCTTACCGCCCTTTTCACTTTCGCAGACTGAATCGGCGCGCAGCCGAGCGCACCCTTATGTGAGGGTGTGTGTGTGTGTATGTGCGCGCCTCGCATCCCCTCGCAACCATATCGTAGGGGCCGGGCCGGGCCGCGCCGGGCGTACACGGAGAGTCAACAGAGCACAAAGCGACTTTGAGCAAGCCCGGAGCGGCTATAAAGCAATAAGAAGGAGAAATGTGCGAAAGTACAATCGACAAAGGAAAATTTTTGTCTAAAACTTTGTGTTTATAGAAACGACGATTACAAAAAAATAAAATCAAAGGCAGATATATTTTTTATTTTCCATTTTAAAAGTGGGGGAAAATGTACGGCGAGGGAGCAAAAGAGAAAAGAACTCCATTAACTTGGACTGCAGCGTCGAATAAGAGCGAATGAGCTGCACTGCGGCTGGAGCGCGCTCCGTTTTAAGTGTCCCGCGGGCGCGCCCACTTATACCCCCCCTCCCCCCCCCCCCACCCGGCGCCCCCGCAGCGTCTTTGACGACTGCTCCGCTGTGATGGAGGTGAATTTGAATAAGGGGATGGAAGCACGTAGATGAAGCGAACCCGCGATTGACCCCCCCCCCCCCCGACTCTACTCCACCTGCTCCCCCGCGGAGCAGACGACGCCGCCGTCGACATTCTCGGTCGCTCCCGAGGGGACCTCCCCCCCCCCCCGCCCCCCCTCGCGGGCGGCCGCGGTTGTCGACTGCGTCCGCCGCGTCTTTCCTCTGCTCATCACAGATTTTATCGCCAAGGAGGCGGCAGCGGCGGGGGAGATGGTTTCACCGGAAGCGCGTACGAGAGGACGGGATGAGGGGGGCGTAGGCTTGGCGACGGGCACCCCGGCGCCGCCGACGCGTACTCGCGCCAGCTCACGGCCTACCCCACCCCGCCCGGCCCCGAGACAGCACGGTGCCGGCGCGCCCCTGGGAACGCCCCTAGAAGCGCTCCTGGGAGCGTCCCTGGGAACGCCCCTGGGAGGGAACGCCTCCACGCGCGTTTCCGCCCCTCGTTTGCCGCTATTCGATTCTCGCCGAGCAGCGGAGCGCGTCGACGCAAATTCATTCCAAAGGTAAATGGGAGTGGGAGACACGCCCCGCCCCGACCCACCCCGTGGCTAGGTACGCCTTCTCATTTCCCACAGCCAGCGAAAAGGGTCAAGGGCCAACCAGGATTTCGGTTATCCGTCAAGGACAGCTCAGCCATGGCGGTGAAAAATTAAAAGGAATAAAATAAAGTAACCAAGAGCAAGCTTGCGGTTGGCGGCGCGTAATAACAGACGCTTTCTTAATTTTCCGGTCGTGTATTATAAGCCGTAGGCTACGCTACGACCCAGACAAGCCAGCCAGGCCTCTTAGCCCCACCGCACCCGGGCCACCCCGACCCACTGCAACAACCTTCCTCCCTCTTTTTTTTTTACCCCACGCAGCAACACGCGCTGGAGTAGGGGGGGGGGGTCGTTGAGGAAGGAGGCGGGGTAATTGCAGGTAGGCCTACCTACCCTTGAGGCGCAAATGTGCTAATGAAACTGTTTACAAAGAACACGGCGGCCAGGGCCGCGGTGGGGGCGTGGGCTGGGTCATTACTTACCCAACGTCATGTGTGCGTTCTGTACGCCGCCACTTCTCTAAATGATCGCTCATAGAAACACACACACACACTCGCTCTCTCTCTTCTCATGATGATGATTTATTTCAAATCCTGTGTACAGGTTACCCTGTAATCCACGTGTAATCCCACTATAATCCCTCGTCAAAATGCAAAAAATGTGGAAAATATCCTAAACGTTTACGCTGTACCACCTCAAATCAGGTATCTAATAACGTGTAATCCGTGTAATCTTGTCATCCTGTGTACGTCAGTAAACAGAGAGGTGGCCCCCTCGATTTCAAAGTTTCACATCATCCTGTGACAGCCGAGGAGCCTCACGTGTTTTCCTCATGAAGCTTGCGCGGACCCTAAAAGGGAGGGTCAAACTACTCCATCCAATCACGACCCTTCACCAGCCGCATCATCCTCCTCGATCCATTCGGGGTCACGTACACGGAAGTACAAAAAGGGGAAAAATGAACAAAAAAGAGGAAATAGGTATCGAGTCGCTCCGGAAGTGCCGGACACGGGACGCGTCAAAGGCCCTTCGGAGAACTCCCAGCAGACCGTCCCGTCCCCTTTTTCGCAGCAGCGGCCGCGAGGAGAGCCGAGGCGCGGCCCTCCTCAAAAGCGGTGACCGCGTCGAGCCCCCCGCGGGGCGTGGTCACGTGGTGCCATCAGATTCCCCCCGGCTCCATATATCGCACATAGATCCGCGCTCACGAAATAAACCCCCGCATCCGCGCAGCCGCCGGCCACCGCCGCAGGCCACCCACGCGACCGAGGCACCAAATCTCTCGTGATCTCGAAAGACATTAAAAGCCAAGGACACGCAGGGCGGCCGGGGCGGGGCGATACCGCGTCCCAGCAGCGTGTGACCGCGGCCGGCGGTACCCGAGAGCAGCAGCAATAATGATGCCATTTAAAAAAAAAATAATACGATAATCGTTGCTTAATGTAGCCGGGGTACAAAGTGCCAGCGCGAATGTTAAATAAGTGACAGAAATAGAAAAGAAGAGAAGCAAAACCTTCTGTTTTTTTTTGGACAGATAATTCCGACCGGTACACCGATGTACCGCACCGCGCGCTTTGCAGTGCCTCGGCGCTACAACAGCGGAGAAGGGCACAGTTCAGAGCGGCCCGGCCCCGCCCCGCCCCGACTGATGGAAGAGGTAGTTTGGCAACCGCGTTAATTCAACTTGCAGCACTACATCGCGGCGGAGCGGACTCGCTGCCGCCGCCCCGCCCGGCCCCGCCGCTACCGCCGCAGCTGCCCTTGCTCCACGCGAAGGCCATGAAAGGGGCTGGGCTGCTTCTCCAAACCAAACCGCACGCTCATGTTTTCGCGGGGTGAAGGGAAAAAAAAAAAGAAAATTCTCATCAAGGCAGCGCGGGGCAAGACCTTGCAGCAAGGCAATGAGGAGGAGGAAGTTGAGGCGGCATGCCTGCCTCCGCGACCCGGACGGCGTCCGCCCGCGCGCGCGCGAAGACCAGCCGAGTTTTTACCGAAGGCGCGCGAGAGAGAAGGAAAAGTAAGGGGTGGGGTGGAGGAGGGGGGAGGTGCGGTGATGGAGTGGAATTGAAGGGAATTAGGTTAGCGAGGCCGCGCGCGGATGTTCGAGGAGGCGGAGCGGAGCCGGCGGTGGGGTTAGGAGTGAAGTCAGACTGGTAGGGTGAGCGCCCCGCCCCGCCACGCCCCGCCCCGCCACGCCACCAGGCCTCTTATCATGTCTCATCGACCCCCTCCGAAACCGCCCCGTCCGGTTCTGTGCCCGCCCCGCCCCGCCCCCAACTGCCTCATAATCTCTTCCAGCGGGCTCAGCGGGCCGGGCCCGGCCCAGAGGGACTCGCCAAAGCCCTCGTGGAGACACTGATAGGAAAACAGCCCGCCCGCCCGCCCAGGCCAGGCCCCACCCCTCCGGACGGGCCCGGAGACAACAGCGCGCCGCCCTCACCCACGCGTCCCGCCCGGCAAACTCTCACGCGACCCTGGTCAGTGCCCCAAGCCGACCCTGCCACGCCCCGCCACGCTCCGCCCCGCCACGCCCGCTCGGTGACGGGAGTTTGGCGACCAGATCGCTGCTTACGGCAAGAGTTTCGGTGCGGAGGCGAGGCGGGGTGGACACGGGATACCCACCACCACCGTGCTCATCCCCTTCCTCCCTCAGTATTTTTTTTCTCTCACTCCTTTTTTTTCCGCCCCACGTAAGCAGCGGGACTCTGCTCCACACCGGGCCGGGTAAAGCAAGCGCCCGCAGGTAGACCGCACGCGCGCACGGCGGTGTTGCGGGTCTGCCTACCCTCCGGTCCGCAGGCGCTCAGCTCAGCTCGGCTCCGCGACGCTGCCGCTAATACGCACACCCACAACAGCTCCGTACTACTGTACCGCCCGGCCCAGCCCAACTGCTGCTCTGCTATCTTTGCTAATTCGTTCCGTATGCTTATCGTAACCGGAGTAACAGTCTGCCTGCTGGCGGGGCGGGGCGGGGCGGGGCGGGGCGGGGCGGGAGCAGCGACGCCGGCGCCGCAGCGCGCTCTCTGCGGAATAAACGGCGGCAGCTCTGGATGGGAAGGCCCGACCAGAAGCAGCAGGGACGGGGGTGAAGCTTTCGGGAGTTGGGGTGGGGTGGGGTGGGGGGCGGACAGGGGACGACGTAACGGGGAGAGGGGGAGGGGGTAGAGAGACAATGGCACACGACGGTTCCACAAATTGGGTGAACCACTCTCTCTCTCTCTCTCTCTCTCTCTCTCTCTCTCTCTCTCTCTCTCTCTCTCTCTCTCTCTCTCTCTCTCTCTCTCTCTCTCCTCATGCTAGTTAGGCCAGAGCATTTGGCTGGTTGACTCGCTGCTGGTACCGGCGGGTACCGACCGAAGGGGTCCGCCAGCACCTCCAGGTATATCCTCGTCGTGACGTCGAGTACCCGGCCCCACCAGCCCCCGCTGCAGGGCCGCAGAAGGGCTGCAGGGCTGCAGGCCTGCAGGGCCGCGCGCAGGACGAGTCAATTTAAAAGCACTTATACGGTCGTCGAGTTGACTCGCGCGTAAGTAACTGTGACGCCGCACCGCTGTGCGCGCGTAGTTTAACACGCGTGTGATCGTAAAGTCGACGTGTCGTCGGCGTGCCGCCCCCGGCCCGCCCCCGGCCCGCCCCCGGCCCGCCCCCGGCCCGCCCCCGGCAGCCGGTCACAGCCGTTATTGTGGCTGCTGGGTATTGATTGAGCGATAGAGTCCTGACACGGTGATGTACGGCCGTTCGCGTACGGGCGCGCGGGGCGGGGCGGGGCGGGGCACAGCTCTGCCGCGTCAACTCCGTCACCTCCCTTCCTCCTCTCTCCTCCGTCCTGCCTCCACTCCCTCCTCCTGCGTGTCCCTCCTAACGGGGCTACCACGCCGGGCCAATATTTTCCAGCCACATGGTGCCCCGTTTCAGAGCTGCCGCCGCTGCTGCTGCTCGCCACTCGCGGAACGCCCCGCCCCGCCCCGCCCTGTAATCGATCAGCAGCAGGCCGGGGCGCGTAAGGGCGTGCGCTGGTGGTAAACTCCCCGAATTAATTCCGCAGGTAGACCGACACGGGAGGAATTCGATTCATCCACACCACGGTGCGTTGCGCCGCGCGGCGGTAAGGCTGCGTGCCTCTCGGCCCGCGAGCCAAGGAGGTCCGGCCCGACCCACCCCACCCCGCCCCGCCCCGCCACTGGGATTAGCTCCTTGGCGTCCGTCCCGCCCCGCCCGCCCTGCCGCTGTCCTTGAGACCCCCTTCCGGCCCTACGGGTTTCACCCTCGGATTCCTGCGTGGGAATGAGGTACTGGCCGGCAAAAGGCGAGGGCGAGGCCCCCTGGCAGGCGCAGGACAATCTCAGGAATCACAAACCGCCCGCGGGCCGGGCCGAGGCAGGGTTGTGGGTCAGCCGCCGCGCCCCGCCCCGCCCCGCCCCGCACGAGACGCATTCCACTGACAGCGTTTTGCTTTAGAACATCTCTGTTAATCGAATGTAGATCACGTAAAGGGCAGGACGATTTGGAATAATTTCTACACCTAACCCAAGTCATTACTGCCATAAGATGGGGAATGTGCGACTTTTCCCTACTGGCACTTACACCCATCTCGGGACTAAAGAAAAGGTTGCACTCGTGCGTGCAAACAAAGACGTGAGGGCGCGGCCCGCCCTGCTCCACTATTAACGTCACAGCTGCGCCATTTTCATTTCGATGAAAAATGGTGGCAAAAAGTGGGCTAGCCGTCCAGCGGGCCAGCCGCGCCGCGCCGAGGAGCCAGTGCGGCCTTGAAACACGGCGCCGCTCCGCCCTGCTCCGCGCCGGTCAGCTGACCGACATCGGCGTCGAGAAAAAGAAGAGCAGCGGGGAGGCTTACCATCACTGAAAATGCACGAGACAGTAATCTCATTTTAAAAGAGCGAGATTTCTCTCAATCATATTACTCAAATAGGGTGGATAAAAAAAAAGTATCGCTCTACTCGAGCGAGAACATTAAACCCCGCTGAGAGCGAGAAAATAATCTACAGTACGATTTTCGCTCTGCTGAGGGCGAGTATCCTCGCTCTGGTATTTCCAGTGATTTCACCGCAAAACCAACTACCTGGTCCGGTCTGGTCCGAGCTCGCTCCTGCCCGTGTTATCGCGCGGTCCGCAGCGACGGCCCTAAAGGCAACGCTGCTTTCTCAACAGCACTGTGCGCCCCGGTCGCGTCCGCGGCCCCACCGGCAGCAGGCCGGCACAGCTGCCCGCAAAGGCCGCGGGGGCGGGGCGGGGCGGGGCGGGGCGGGGGCCACCGCAAGCTGTATGCTGGCATGCTTATGGGCCAGCCCACCACTTTAATGAAGACCGCTGGATCTTTACGGCCAGGCTCGGCGTACGTGGGTCCCTGCCCCCGCCTCGCACCGCCCAGCCCACCTACACGTGGACGTGCCTTCTGCCGGCGGGGCCCCTAATGGAGATCACACGTGGGTAGCAACGAGCCGAGGAACGACTACACCACGCTGGAAACCATTCAACTAACCGTTCAACAAAATGTTATGTCCGCGCGGGGAACGGGGTCAAATAAGCAGTCAAGCTCGCGATTGATTCGTCCCGCGACGGCGAGTACCAGAATGATAACACACGGCGGAAAAAAATACTGCAGAGCTCGTGTTCCGAGAAGAGTGCGGAAAAGCAAATAAAAAAGTCGGTAACCCAACCGACACACAGGGAGCTAGGGCGATGAGAGGCGAGGGCGGGGCATTTGATCACCTTGCGATACACAATGGCTGCCGCCGCCCCGGCAGGCGCTGCCCCTCGTCCGGCCGAGCAGGGGCTTATCGACGCGCCAGAGAAAAGGCGTAAGCCACCGGCAGTCGTTTATTATCGGGTAAAAAAGGAGGGAATGGCGCTGAGAGGCGCACTGTGCATTGCGTGTGTGAGTGTGTGTGTGTGTATGGTGGAGGGAGAGACGGGAGGGAAAATGTGTCTGCATAGAGGCAGCCAGGCAGGCAGGCGTCTCCAGCAGGACGATAAAGAGCCGGCCTGGCGGATAGTGGAGAGGGTAGTACATCGTGGGATGTACCCGAGAGCGTCAACCCCTAAGGCCAACGCGCACAGGTATACCGCGACCGCTACTCAACGCTCTCTCTCCCTCTCCCTCTCTCCCTCTTCCTCTTTCTGCTGGTGGCCTTGTACAATCAATCAATCCAAACCAAGGGCAGGATTATTTTCTCTTACGGGAAGAAAACAATTAGAGAGTTGAGGCAGGAAAAAAAAAAGCAAACAGGGCCAATGAAAAGATTAAAAGAAACGAACCGAATAAAGAGAAACCTGACGCCCTCCCTGCTAAAATCATAAGGCCAGGGCTATCCGCGTAAAACGCGCCCTGATCTGCCCCGCGCCCTCGCCCTCCGGGAGAGATAAATAAGTTCCAGCGGCAAAAGCAAAGGGCAAAGGAGTGGCTCAGGGCAGGGGCGCCCCGCGGCGCGGCCCCCCGTGGCGACGTTCGGCATGAGACCACCAGCAGGGCGGGGACGGGGGCGGGGCGGGCGGGCGGCGCCGGGTGGACTGTGGACTTGGTCGAGGACTCACGAGCAGCAGGGCCTCGCGTACGCAGAAGCCGAGCAGATAAGGTGCAGATTTCCTCAGAGCTGTCCAGAGCGGCGGCCTCGTCAAACAGACCTCATTCCGATGGGCGCCCCGGCCCCGCCCCGCCCGACGGTCTCAAATAAGACGTTCAGCGTCGTCCCTTCCGCCGTCTCTCGTCCCTGTTCGTCGCGGCGCGGCGCCGCAAGGTCGAGTAGTCCCAGGACACCCCCCCCCCCCCACCTCTCTCTCTCTCTCTCCTCCGCCCGGAGTGTGAAGGGTGCGTCGAACGGCCGTGCCTGGCCGGGCCGGGCCCGACGTGTGGCGCTGTCGTGGCGCTGCGGCTGAAAGAGGCAGCCGGCAGGCAGTCAGCCCTTCTACCACGCGAGCCCGGCCCCGGCGGCGGGGCGTCCCCTGACATCACCATAAACATGCCAACTATGCAGAGAGCCAGCCCTGCAGGAGCCGCCGAGCTCTCTCTCTTCTGCTCCGCCCCGCTCCGCTCTCCAGGTGGCGCCCCTACGCGTGTGCCATGCAGGCCACGCCGCAGACACCGAGGGGAAATTTTTCGCGCTCTGCGTCTGGTGATGATGCCGTGCGGTGCGCCCGCCCCGCGGCCCGGCCCGCCGCGCCGGAGAGAAAACTCGCGTCTTCCGCAGTTTCCTGCCCGCCGCCGCGCTTCTTTCCATTTGTAGGAGGAAATGCACTCCTCTCTTGCGCCGCCGCTGTTGGTCTTTCCTGCTGTTTCCTTTTTTTCATGGTATTTTTTTGAGGTGGACTTCTTGACCCTTTAATATGAAGATACCGCCTCCTCCTCCTCCTCCCGACTCCCGTCTGGCGCATCAGTCAGCGCGCCGGGCCGGATGAGACCGGAGCGCGGCGCGGGTATGTTTTGTACACGTCGGCGGTGATTAAACCCTTTCATGTGGAGCGATGAGCTCTCAGCTGCCACCCCCCGCCCCCTCACATACGTCTCGTCCTACAGCAACCCTACCAGTTCTATTTCCACGCTGGCGCAAAATTGATTACAATTATTTAGTTATTATTATTAAGCGTAACAACAAAGGTATGGAGTTTTTTAAAACATTTCGAATTTGCTGACCTTTTCAAATTTTTTTAAAAATATAATACGCGCGAGTGCGCGGCGCGTGGGCGCAGGTTGGGTGACACTTGCCTTGCCCCGCCCCGCCCCGCCCCGCCCCACGCACACACCAGGCTCACGCCTCTTCCATCACCGCAGGACGGGGGTGAATTGCTTTCAGACAGCGCGACGCGGCCCGGACCGGCAAGGCTCTCCCGGTTATTATAGCCGCACCGTCAAAGTTGAAATTTGTTGCCAACTTGGATATAGTGTGTTTGTGAGTTGTGTATGTGTTGTGTGTGTTGAGGGAGAGTGCCCCCCGCGCGTGCGCGCGTGTATGTGTGTGTGTCTAGCGACTTGTGCACGGATCATGTGCCTTGCAAAGTTGGCGGAGGGGTGCCCGGCCTGGCCCGGCGCAGCCTCAGCCTGGCCGAGGCCCGGCCCGGCCCGGGCCAGCCGACAGGCATCGATCAGGCCCGGAAACAACAAGTTGTTGGCGCAGGTGAAAACTTTGCTAGCGGCGGTAAGTTTCTTGGGGTTTTACTTGGGTACAGTATCGCCACGGTTGCGGTCCGCGCGCTCGCCCGGGCCGGGCCGGGCCGGGCCGGGCGGCAGCAGGGCGCCTGTCGCCTACAAACACCTCCTCCTCGCCCACACGCGGTGGTTACATCGCCCGCCTAATCGAGCCCTTCAGCATGACACCCGTCCGGAAGGCGTTTAACTAGGCCCACCCCGCGGCCCCGCGGCCCGGGGGTCCCGCAAAGGTCGAGCAGCTTAATTATCTCACATCAAAGAGCAAGGGCCCAGTATTATTATTACTACCACCACCAGCGGCAAGCAGCTTAGGCTCACCACCCGGGCCGGGCCGGGCCGGGCTCCGTATGAAGCACCGGCATCTTTGTCCCGGCCGGGCCTGGCCGTGCGCCCCGCAGACCAGGAGCTTCCCCGAGTGACGTCGCCGTGTCTTCTGTTCATCGCAAGACGCCGCGACGCCACCGCGACGCCACCGGCCGGGTTTCGAGGAGCACGTGGCGGTCCTTACGGCTCTCGGCGGCGTCTCGGGGGGACGACGCC
Source organism: Frankliniella intonsa (assembly GCA_033675135.1). Lineage (NCBI taxonomy): Eukaryota > Metazoa > Arthropoda > Insecta > Thysanoptera > Thripidae > Frankliniella > Frankliniella intonsa. Next base: position 4,959,431 of record CM066248.1, read on the forward strand.
GACGCCAAGTGCAAACACACTAAACGCACGCACACATGAAGACGAAAAAAAACAACAAAAAAGCCAACCCCCCCCCACCCCCCCGTCCCTCCTGCGCAGCCTTGTTCTCTACTGTCGTCCGCTGCTACCAAGGCCCCAACCTACATTGCACACGCCCCCCCCCCTCCCCCACCTCAACCCTCTCCCCCTGAGGAAAGGCGCAACGGACTGAAATACGCGGGCAATCTAACGTGGAAGTGGGACAAGCGCAGATTTGAAGCTCTAGCCGCACTTGGGCCACCATTAGTCGAAATCCCTCTTGACCTCATTTTAGGCGACCACCACGGCTGACTTTCGCCCCGTTCCTTCCAGCAGCAGCACCAGCGCTGGGCGGTCCTCGCCGTCCCCGCAAAGCCCCATGGGAAGTAAATTAGGAGGCAGCATTGCCTAGGGGGACAATGAAACGCCTTCTCTCATTTTATTCCACGTCCTTTACGCCTTGCTCTGTTTACGTCTGCCCACTGATTTAATTTTTCTTTATTTTTTTTTTGGACGCGCAGGAATATTGCCTAGCTGGGCAGCCTAGCGAGTGAGAGAGGAGAGAAGAGAAAGAGCGAAGGGAGAGGGAGAGATAGGGGAGAGAGGTCTGCTGCGGGATTAAAAGGGAAAGTCGCCCTACCTCCCCCCCCCCCCCCCAATGGGGCTGGCCGGGCCGAGGACACTGGAAGGACGAACACCTCAATCGGGCTACCAGGTCGTCGAATCGGAGCAGTTTTTGAATAAGGTCCTAATAAAGCCCACCCCTGAATTTTGCCAGGCCTTTTACGTTGGCTCAATATTTACGCAAAATGTCGAAGCGTGACACAACGAAAGAAACGCCTAGCAGTCGCACATTCAGCAGGGCACAAAATCGAATGGTTCAAGAGAGCCAACATTTTTAGAAAAAAAAATACAGAAAGGATGAATGCTTCGTCTGAAGCTAAATCAAGCACTCTTACGACGTGTTAGGTCAGATGTTGTTTTTTTTTTTAAGAGAAAAAGAAACGAACACCGAAAGGAAGCCAGGCTGGGCATTGGCTGATTGTCGTCCGAGTGGTAAAGGCGGGGCGGGGCGGGGCGGGGCGGGGCGGGGCGGGGCGGGGCGGGGCGGGGAGGAGGCCGAGCAGGGCTTGAGATTGCAGTCACGCCCGGCGCGGCCCACAAATGTGACACACGTTGCAGCCAAGTGGTATACGCCCCCCCAGCCTCCCGCACCACCCCCTTCCGATATACTGGTGTCGCCAAAGCTGGAATCGGAAAGAGAGGGAGAGAGAGAGAGAGGGGGGGGGCAGCAGTCTCCGAGCGGGGCACACAACGTGATGCGATATGCGCGCACGCCGGTCCACAGGCCGCACGTCCCGTCCGCGATCCCTCCAAAACTCCCCTCCCTCCTCCTCCTCCTCCTCCTCCTCCTCCTCCTCCTCCTCCTCCTCCTCCCCCTCCTCCTCCTCCTCCTCCTCCTCGTCGTCGTCGTCAGGGGACCAGTCCGAGCAGAAATAACAACAAGCGGAAACCCCCGGAAATGGAATCGGGAATAAACACATCGTGTCGACCGCTGAGGAGGCAAGCGCCGCGGTTCAGTGCGCCCGACAACGGCGTGAGCCGAAGAAAATAAAATTAAAAAAAAAAAAATAAAAACGTAAGGCCGCGTACCTTTTCCCCCTTTGACAGGCGCATAAGGTTTTGCCTTTCGCGAAAATCCGGAAAAAAAAGAAGAAAAAAAAACACCGCGCGGCGACTCACATTCCAGGCTGCGCGAGGCGTTATACACGCGTGGTGGTGTGGGGAAAGATAAGGCGGTCAGATTTCGTTTTGGGGGAAGGCGATACGCGGAGGAGGGGGAGGAGGGGGAGGAGGCATCGGCAACCTGCGGCGCGTTGGCCCAGGCCGCGAGCCGTCGCCACCCGACGCGCGGCGGGCCATGGCGGGGCGCGGCGGGGCGGGGCGGGGCGGGGCGGGGCGGGGCGGGGCCATGGCGGGGTGCCGCGCTAACGAGGGTGTAACCGCGACGGCGGCGCGTCTGGTTTCACTGTAAACCGTCAGCAGCGCGAACAGTGCGGCGGGCAGGCGGCGCTCTACGGCCTCGAGAGAGAGAGAGAGAGAGAGAGAGAGAGAGAGAGGGAGAGAGGGAGAGAGAGAGAGAGAGAGAGAGAGAGAGAGAGAGAGAGAGGGGGGGGAGAGAGAGCACGGCAGGACAACGTATCCGCTAGCCGAGAGCTCGCCCCGCCCCGCCCCCTTCATTAGACCGCCTGCACCCCACGCACAAATATATTGAGGATATATCCTCCTCAGGAGCCCCCGCACGCACGCACGCACGCACGGCGCGGCGCGGGGGTGGTGGGGTAGGGGGTTTTACAGCCGCGGCGACACGGTGACCCCACACCGCCCCGCCCCGCCCCGCCCCGGGTCGCTCCCGCAGGTAACACGCCGTTACCGTAATCCAGACAAGACTTCTTTACGATACAACATCCCTTTTCACCCTGACCCGACCCACCCCGTTATAAACCCACCCCCCTGGGCCGCGAGCCCAGCAGCCACTTCATCTCCACCACCCTCCGCTCCTACAGCCATCATGAAACGAGCCACAAGCGCGCCGCGTGGCGGGGCGTGGCGGGGCGTGGCGGGGCGAGGCGGGGCGTGGCGGGGCGTGGCGGGGCGAGGCGGGGCGAGGCGTGGCGGGGCGCAGACCCATCCCATCCGCATAGCAGCAGGTTCAAGAGAAAACACAAGGAGAGCGGTGTGCGCGGGCCGGGCCGGGCGGGGCCCCGCGGCGCAGCGTGGCGGGGCGGGGGCGGAGCCGCGAAAAAAAGTAGTAAGACCGTAACAGGGGACAGAGATGAATCGGCCATTGCGGGGCGTACGTGGGCCCCGGCCCGGCCCGGCCAGTATGTATTCCTGTGGCCCCGCCGCGCTGTGACCGGGCGACGCACCGTGTGCAGAGAGAGAGAGAGAGCGCGCGAAGTGAGAGTGAGAGCGAGCGGGAGATAGAATTCAGGTCAAAAGGGGTGCGCTTTATCAACAAGGCAGACTCTCCCTCTTTCTCTCTCTCTCTCTCTCTCCCTCTCCTCTAAACTCGTCATTCATCCTTCCCTCGCACGGGCTGGGCTCACGACTAAAGGTCAAGACGATTGCCCGACTTATTTTTTACATCCAGCCGAGAGAGAACACCACACAATGTATCTTCACCCTTCCCGCCGTCATCCCCTCTCCCTCTCATGAAGGGCCGAACATTTTTGCTGTCGGAAATTTGCAAGACGTCTTATATTTCCCTCCCTTTTCCGCGGCCGGCTGGTCGTAGCACCCCTGCATCCCCCTCCCCTCCCCCCCTTTTCCAGCCTTCCTTCTCCTCTCTCTCCCCTCTCCCCCGTTTTATTCCGTTCGCACTGTATGCTGATCCGGGTCCGTGCGTAGAATGGTCGCTTTGGGCGAGTGCCAGATCATAAAAATACGTATCAATAAATTTACGGCCAATGTAGGTGCTGCGCTGCCCTCTTAGGCCCCTTGGGGGAGAGAGAGAGAGAGAGAGAGAGAGGTAGGGGGAAGCACTGCCCTACACATCGTCAAAAATCATTCTCCAAATCCGATACCTACGTGGTTTGATCGCGGCTTACCTGGTGCTGCGATTCAAAAACTCATATTATTGACTTTAGTTCTCATTTTTCTTAAAGTCAAGGGGCCTCTACGCCGCGTAGCTCCGAGACTCCGCGGGGTGAACCGCCCTCCACAAGGTGTATGGCCGCTCCGCGGATGGAAGGCCGTGACTACTTCTCCTTTTATACCGACAGTCTCTTCCAAAGTCCAACAGCGGTGAACGGGAGGTCCTTTGTCCGACTGCCAGTGTCGTTTCTAGCGAGGGAAATACGACGGTCCCGCTCTCTCCGCGAAAGTGCGGAATAATAAATAACTTTACTCTTCGTAGTGCTTTTCAATCCCCCTCGGTATCCCGTTACCCCCTCCCCTCCCCTCCCCCGCCGCGCGCTTTCGGCCCGCCGCCCACGCCCCACACCCCGCGGCCCAGTTCTACGACCGAAAAGGCAGCGGGCAACAACTGTTTCGCACGGCCAATACATAAGTTGATTGAGCGCGGTGCGTCGGCTGAGCGCTTTTCACTGGGCGCAGTCGAGCTACTTTCCGAGACAAAAGAGTTTCGGCCGCGCTACGCCAAACTCCGCCACCTCCACCGTACGGCACGGCCCGCAGCGACTTGAGCGAGCGATGCCACTATACAGTCTGATTTGTTTGTGTTTGTCTAGCCAGTCTGGGCCGCCGAGAGCTGCGCTCCGAGCGGCGGGCTGGGGAGGGGGGGCGACAGGCTCATTGAGCTTCTGCAAGTCAAATGCGCCGCCCGTCGCGATGTGCGACATAATTGTCGAAACTTGCGGCGCACGAGACGAAGAGGCCGGGGCGAGGAGGCCGGGGCGAGGAGGCCGGGGCGAGGCCGTGGCGAGGAACGCCCTCCTGCCTCTGCGCCATCAGACTTTCCGAACAACCGACTGCTGACGGGATCCGCGCGTATACTACTGCTATTCTCCGCGCCGCTCCGTCTCTAGCCGCGGCTGCCGCGGGGGGCCCGGGGGGCTGGCCTGGCCCCGCAGTAATGGCGGAACGGAGCGAGAGGTTCGCCTTCGTGCATGAGAAGAACGGAGGAGGGGAGGGGGAGGGGGCGGAGAAAAATCTTTTCCAGCGTGGATCTCCCCTGCTGCTGCCTTCTCTCCCCTCATACCAGGCGGGCGGGGTGGCTCGCTGCAGCGGGCGGGGCGGGGCGTGGCGTGGCGGGGCGGGGCGGCGGCCCAAAGCAGCGTGGAGCAGAGCCTCGGCCTGCGCGCAGGGTGAGATTTACAGCGGACCAAAACCAAGAGTTCTTTTATACCCATCGCGTCGTAACCTCCTCCTCCCCCCACCCCACCTCCTCACCCGCACATCAGCCCGCGCGCGGACGACGCAACGGGACCCACACCCCACGCCACCCCACCCCGCCCCGCCCCATTTTTCCGATGCGCCACGCGGCCACAAAAGAATGGCGCTGAGGTCCCCCCTGGCGTCTCCACCGCACCGGGTCATGGGGCGGGCGGGGCGGGGCGGTACGGGGCGGGGGGGCGGGCCTCAAAGTGACTCGGCATCGGGCGGGTCAGTCAGGCGGGGAGGCACCGGTCGGCCCCCGGGGTGAGGTGAGGCGGCCGCCCCGCCCCGCCCCGCCCCGCCCCGCCCCGCCGCGCCCCAGCCGCCGGGGCACAGCGACCATCGCTTCTGGCCGGACGTACGGCAGACAAACCCATCGCTCTCCCGGCCGGCCCGGCCCGGCCCGGCGGACACTGGAGCAGAAGGCCAGCGAGGCGGCCATTAAGGACGCCGACAGAGTAACTAAATTTACTCCAGTCTCGCTCACTCCGCGACCTACACTACACGCGCGCAGATTTATCATCCGGATACATTTTCAGTCTCGAATGCTGTACTTTTTGTTCAACAAATTTGATAGCGGCAGCGAAATTTCCTCCCATTTAGCGGGCAATAACCGCTTTGTCGTCTCGTCTCGTCTGCCGGCCGGCCGGCCTATCACTCGTTCATGAGCGGCGGGCCGGGGCGGGGAGGGCACCTGGCCGCTGGCCGCGCCGCCCCGTCCGCTCCGTCGAGACGATAATGATAGCTGTCGTTTATTAATAATGGGGCTCGGGCTGTCGCAGCGGAGCTCCATCAGGCGGCACGCTAGCGGCAAGAACCCATCAATAAGACACGGCGACAGCCAGCCGGGAGATGTAGGCAATCATTGGGGCGGATCAGGCAAAGAGGCACTAAGATCATCACATCTTAAGTTCCCTGCGGATTACAAACTCTGACCTGGCCACGATGCCGACATCACGTTAGTAAAGGACAGGACGCAGAACAACTTCCGATGCCAAAGACGGAAAAAAATATATTGGTGTTAAACGTTAATAAAAATAGTCACGAAGCCGAAAGAAAACAGGAGACAAAAAGAACGCAGTGGTGCGCGCACACACACACACACGCATACACACACGAGGGTGGCGGTCGATATTCGTGCGGCGAAGCACAGTGATGCATGGGGCCGTGCTTGTGCGTGACAGCAATAGTGAAGAGCGGCAGGAGGACAAGGCGGGGCGGGGCGGGGCGGGGCGGGGCCGGCGCGGGAAACTAGCGAAAAATAAGTGGTGCGCGGGGTGCGGCGCGGCGGGGTGGGGTGCGGCGCAGGGAGAAGAGGAGAGACTCATCGCAGGGAAGAGCGGCTCTGTCTCTACCCTCCTCCTCCTCCTCCTCCTCCGTGACGTCAGGGCGGCGCGGCTGTCAGCCGCACCCCAGCCCGGCGGGTAGGCACGCCTCCGACCCACACCCAGGTGAGCGCGAGCGGGGAGGGAGAGCTTGTCTTAACCCTACTGTCACTCGCTCTCTCTCTCTCTCTCTCTCTCTCTTCCTCTCGTTTACTTCAGCTGACTGCCTCTCTCGACCACACTATAACCCTCTCCCTTTCTCACTTTACGGGCGAGCTGCAAAGATCAAAGCTGATGGTGAGCAAGCGGAAGAGAGCGCCACAGGACAGAGTAAAGCCACAGGCAGGCCAGAGAGAGAGGGTTCAGTTACAAAGCCTCGTTATTCGACACAACGCGTGGCGAGTGCAAACGCGTCAAACACACGCGGGCCGGCCCTGCCTGCGGGCGGGCGGGCGGACTGACCCGGATGTTGTGTTGTGACTCACGTTACAATAACACAACAACACAACACAACACGGCGCGGCGCGCGCAAGGTACGGCGGTAAACCATCCGCCGCGCCGGCGGTGTGACAGCTCATCAGGCTCAATGCTGCGGCGGGGCGGGGCGGGCGTCACTACCGCCACCAGGCTGCGTCTCACCCCGCCCTCATTGTTCCGCCGGAGCCAACCCCGCCCCGCCCCGCCCCGCCTCGCCCCGCCCCACCCCGCCGTGCCGGTACTAGGGCAACGCCGAGACAGGTGCGGATAGAGCGGTTCCTTGTTCGCGAGCCCCGCCCCGCCGCGCCGCGCCGCGCCGCGCCGAGCGGATCCATCCCGCCGAGGCAGAGCAGGCTCCGCTCGACTCTCCACGACATCCACGCGTCAGCGAAATACGACAGCGATAGCTCTCCCTGGCAGCTCCCTGCGCCTCCCTCTCCCTCTCTCCCTCTCCCCCTCCCTCTCTCGCTCTCCGGCTGCCACCACCGCACCTTCCCAGGAGAGCCAGATTGTTGACTTGGAGTAACGAAGCGCGCAGCTCCCGCGGTCACCCTTTGAGTCTCTCCTTGCTGCTTTATATTCTGCGGATACGCCCCACCGCGCCCGCCCCGCCCCGCCCCGCCCCGCCCCCGCTGCGGGCCAAACACTGGCCACGCCACGCCGCGCCACGGCCCGCTGCCTGCAGACACCCGCCCAGGATGGAGCGTTTGCACCCCTCCCCGACTCTTCCCAAAGGACTTCTCAAGGAAGTATAGAGGAAGACAGTCTAGCAAGCAGACGATGAAGAAGTTTTCAGAGGCGGCAGAGGATATCTAAAAGCAGAGCGGAAAGAGAGAGGGGGCGCCAAAGTGTAAGTGAGCGCCGTGCGGGTAGGCAACCCATCGCACATCTCATCGGGGCGGCCATTTCCGCAACGCGTCGCTCCACCACAAAAGGCAGAAAGGAAAGAGGGTAGGGGGAGGGGAGCAGCTGGGAGTGGGGGGGAAGGCACGCGCGTGACAGGCGTAAGTGTGGGGGGCGGCAGGGCTCCCGCGGACTACCAAGGAGGGAGAGCGAGAAAAGAGAAGCAAAGAGAGAGAGAGAGGAGAGGAGAGAGATTGTTTCAAAAAGTGGAGGCTGACGACGCCACGCCCACGGCCTGCTGTCTTCTGTCAGACCACCACGCCCTGCCCGCCCCGCCCGCCCCGCCCGCCCCGCCCCCTCAGCCGATTTGGTCGGCGGTCTCGCGCAAGAGGGCAAGCAGACGACGCCGGCGTCCTTGACGGCGAGTGGCGTGGCAGGGGGCGGTGGGGCGGGGCGGGGCGGGGCGGGGCGGGGCGGGGCGGGCCGTGGGGCCGGAGCCGTGGCGGCGGCGAGATATGTCTGGCAAGTATTGACGATGCCGTCAAACTGAGCATGAGCTGCCGGCGTGGCGGGGCGTGGCGTGGCGGGGCGGGGAGGGGCACCCCGGCCAAACCCACGCATCACTGACTGACTTGGACCGGGGGAGTGTTTCCCTCCCGGAAGCCTGCATGAGACCCCGATAAGCCACCACCAACACTCCAACCCTGCCAAAAAAAAAAATTAAACCGCTTCGCACGCGGTGTCGGAAAAAGGAAAAACAAAAATGTGAAAAATAATAAAAATAAAATAGAGCACAGGGAGGATAGCAAGAAATACGTTCTTTCCCAGAGCAGCAATGGAATAACCTTAACCCCTACTAAAATGGATTAGCAAATCCACACATGGTGCTCGCTCAACACGCGCGCACACACACACACACTCTCCGCGGGCCTAACTGTATAAGCGAGCGGCCTGGCACCTCCGCGAGAGGGTTGAGAGTTTGTGTTGTGTCCACTCCGGCCGTGGCACCGCGCGGCGTGGCGGGGGTGGCGGGGCGGAGCGTGGCGGGGCGGGGTGGGGTGGTAGGAGGTGGCGGGGCGGGACAGGACGGGGTGTCACGCACGGCTCCGCGCCCCGCCCCCGCCCCGCCCCCACTGCGCACAACGCTACGTGGGTCACTGTTGGAGTGTTTGCCTAGTGTCAGGCAGGGCTAGGCTGTGCTGTGCAGCTAGGGGGCCTGGAGGGCCACCCACCCCACCACCACCGCCTTCACCAACGCCCCCCCACCCACCAGCACGGGGAGGAATCGCCCTACTTCACGCCAACACACAGACTCTCACTGACAAACACACACACACACACACGCACACCGTGACGCATGGCGCCGAGGTGAGCGGGCGGTACAGCCCCAGTGTTAATCCTCCCCTCTGCCGCCACGACAAGCGCGCCGTGCGGGGCGGGGCGGGGCGGGGCGGGGCGGGGCGGGGCGGCCCTTGGAGATCCACTCGCAGACAGCACCGCCTGCCGGGCCGGGCCGGGCCGGCCTCGAGGCCGAGCGAGCAGGCCCTGATAAACTGCAGCGACGTGACCATCAACGGAGCCCGTACCTCATCGCACCTTTACCCCCGCGCCTCACGGCCTACCCCCGCCTACCCCTCCCCTCCCCCCACCCCCCGCCCTGCCCTACCTCTCACAAAAATTGCGTGACGTCTTCCAATCGCGCAGCGCATCCGCGACTCCCCCGGCCCGGCCCCGCCCGCTGCAGATTGGTTCCACACATTCATCGTCATCTCTTCCACGGCAGGGGGTGACGCCGGTGCGGCGCCGTGCAGCATCCGGATGCGGCAGGGAACTCTACCCCCGACCCGCTTCGTTCCCCCGGCTGGCACGGCGAGAAATGGCTTCCGGCGTTTTCTAAATCCGTCGCGCACTGGCCGGGGGCGCCGCTACCCCCATGAGGGGCCCCCCTCCGGCCTGGGGCCGACAGGGCAGGGCGGACTACAGGAGCTGGCCAAAACTCGCTTTACAAGAGTCACACCTATACCTCTTTCTCCATTTTACCCCCCCAAAAGAAAATGAAGCCTTATAAAAATATAAGCTCTAGAAGCAAGGCGGGGTGTAGACGCACCGCCATGCAAACCGAGCTGCCCGTCGAACGTCGCGCCGCGGGGGAAGCGGCACGGCACGGCACGGCACGGCACGGCACGGCAACTTCCCGCGGTCCCAGCCGCGGCCATATTTCAATCCGCTGCTCGCGGCCTCTGCATGATGTAAAGGCCCCCCAGCCCTGCCCCGCGTCGCTTCTCCTCTCCTTCATATTTTCCCGATGAGGCACAAAGTGTCTCCCAAGGCCAGCGCGGCGCGGCGCGCCCTGACGGCAGCTGCGCGGCCTTGACACTTGCGCCCCCGCCCGCCCGCACTCTACTGCAAGCCCTTTGGCTTCTCCACGCTCGCTGCTGCTGCCAAACCCCTTCCGCCGCCCCAAACTTGTGCGTAAGTAGCATTTTATTTTCGCGATCTCGCTGTATCCCCGGGCCGGGCCGGGCCGGGCCGCGCGCGGGGTTAGGCCTCGCCCTCATATCACATCGAACGTGATTTACGCCCGCGCGCGCCTGGGCGACAGCCGATATAAGATATGGCGGCAGCGACGGCAATGATATCATCGCCTCGCGTAGGCTGTTATCATACAACTAGTTTCGACACGAGAAATCTAGCAAAGAAAAAAACATATATCTATAAATATTACTAAGTCATGGGTTCAAAATTTTAAATTTGAAAAGAAATTACTTCTTTCAAAAATTGGAAAATTAATTCTAAAAAGACTGTGTAATATCCATGTAATATTACCAGTGATATGTGTAATATTAAGGCAGTATCTGAGGTGTTATCAGTCTGAGTACGGAGGAGTATCGAAGCTCACTACCCCTTGATACCAGGTGCACCGCGAGACGCTCTAATTTCTCAGCGAGAGGGTAATATTGCACGCCGGGCTGGGCCCCTGTTCATTAGTCGCACCTCTAATGCCACCCCATTCACGGCGGGGTGGGGCGGGGGCCACCTCCGTGTGGGAGGCGACGGCCGCCGACCCCGCCGGGGGCTCCGGGGGCCACGACACGACATCCACGTGACCCAATGAGCGCCTCTTGTCCTGCCCGGAGCCGGTGTGAGCTGAAGAAATATGCCACTGGGCCTCCTTGTGGTTACTGGGGGTACGATCATCCTGCATGATGATGGTACCCCGTGCCAGAAACACGCCAGGGGGTGTGATCATCCTACGATGGTGGTACCCCCGGTGTTATTATCCTGGGGTTAGGTTTCTCGCCTCACACCGCGGCACAGAGGGAAGCGGACAGCGACAGGCGAGGAGAGACTATGAGTGAGAAGGGGTTTCGACCGTTCGACCAGTGCAAACTTTCCCGTGGTGCGCGGGTCGGGACGGGTAGAGCAGGGCGCTGCAGCCCCTTGCCAGCCTAGGCTGCTAGCAACACCAACCATAACGGCGCCATATCATATTGCAGCCCCCGGCCCGACCCGCGCAGCGCAAAGGGGCTTTTAACGGCAAATAAAGGGAAAAGCAAAGGGGGGGGGGGGAGAGAAAAAAAAGGACTATACTCCGGCCGTTAAACTGTCTGCCAAGGCATTAGTCATCCGGTTTCGCTCACTCGCGCCGCACACACACGCACGCTCACTTACACACAAAGACACACAGACACAGACACACAAACGCGCGCGCATCCGAGTGCTGACGGATGCACCTCCAGCAGCATCAGACGAGGACGACGCGAACAGAGAGAGAGAGAGAGAGAGAGAGAGAGAGAGAGAGAGAGAGAGAGAGAGATGCGCGGCGGCCGAGTGGACGGGCTGGACGGCGGCCAGGCGTTGCGGCGGGCGGAATCAGGCGCGCTGCTAACTACCCCTCCGGGAGGACGCGAGAACGCCGAGGACTGGCTGAGGACGAAGGGGACGATGGTCCAGAGGAGGATGTGGACGGGGCAGGGGGCGGGAGGGGGACGGTAAACAAATCATGGCCGTGGGAGTTGGGAGGCTTGTTCGCACCGGCCGATATCTCAGGATCTGGCTGTGACGTATGAGATGCGAGGCGGGGCGGGGCCGGGGCGGGGCGGGGCTGGTTGGATTAGTGCATAGCGGCAGGCCCCTCCCCGTAGCAGTAGGGGAGCCCTCGGGAGGATTCAGGAGGAGCTTTGTACCGGAGTAAGGGGGCCAGGGGGGTGGGGGTAACGAGTAGGTGCGGTTAGGAGAGGCGGGGGTGGTGGGGGGCAGAGCCGGACGGCGGGGTATTACACGGTTATCACTATTGAGGCAGTGTTATCGTGGTCATCGCGGTTGTCTCGCCGGGCGGGGGCGGGGCGGGGCAGCCACCCCGACAGCCTGGCAGCCTTTCTCTCCCCCGCGGGCCGCTTTATCTTTTGTTCCGCCCCGACAAGACGGAGGGAAAAAGAAACGATATCGACGCGAGCGCATGTTGTGTCTACAACGTGCATAAGAGGCGCCTAATATTTATTTCCGCGCCCCGGCACAACGGCCCCTATATATCCTTTTACCCTGCTGCTGCCTCCACCCCGCGCGCTCGTCATTGCGTGCGAGAGAGAGAGGGGGAAAATGCGAGACAGAGAGAGGGAGGGAGCGGCGCCTGCTGTGCGCCATCATGCTGCTGCCTCACTTTATAATACGGCATAATAATCGCTCGCCTTCGCCCACACGGCCCACACAACACATAGTCAGACGCCCCCCGCCCCTCACACACACACACACACACACACACACACACACACACACACACACACACACACACACACACACACACACACAGTAGCATGAGGCCCGCAGCAGCCTGGGTTTACTGCTGCAAGCCGTTGACCCATCCTGTCCCAAGGACCTGCCGCCTGCTTGCCTCCGCCGCATCACTATACACTCCAGGTCCCCCGCCGCGCCATGCACAAGGAGTACGCCGAGTATATTGGGCGATAACCCCGGCGGGTCGTTGGCCGCTCCCCGCCCCGCCCCGCCCCACCCCGCCCCGCCCCGCCTGCTCCTCCTCCCGTATCTCTGCTGCCTGCTCTCTCGCCTTTTCCCATTTCGGACCAAATCGGGGTGTATCGGCGTGGCGTGCGGCTGAGTGGCAATCGTGCTCTTCCCTCGCGCGGCGGCCGGGACGCGAGAGAGACAACTGAAGTTGAGTTTCATTGGTCGGGTTAAGTTTTATTTTCCCCAGGGTTTCCTCGCGCGCAAAGGTTTTCGAACCGTACTAATAGTAAAACAGTTCGTGAACAAGCAAACGGTAGGTATAATTTTTTTTTCTTCCCGGGGGTGACACACGACCTTTTCCCTTTTGTTTCCTCGGCAGATTTAAATCGCGCGCGCGTACGTAAAACGTGGCAGCTCGCAGGTAAGGACTCTGGGGCTAAAGCCAGTGCGAGTAGCTCAGCAGCCCCCGCATACACAACGACGGGTACGTGCGGGCGGGTGCGTCTCGCACACACACACGCACATACACATACATACGTACACGCATTCGGGGTCCATGATTGCGGCTGACTCGACAAACGGGGAAGGGAAAAAAAAGAACACACTTTCCCCTTCCCGCGTCGCGTCCCGCTACAAGCAGGTGGTGTTTGTGCAGTCGCCATAAAGCCAGTCAGTACCCGCCCGCCCGCCCGCCTCACCTCACCAGCAGGGCGGGCGGCGCGGGCCGGCTACACCAAAGAGGCACCAACGCCATACCGTTTGCGATTTTCCTCGCCTTTATTCCGTTCTCTCTCTCTCTCTTCCTCTCACGCACATGCTCTCGTCGCGTCCTGCAAGCAGCAGCAGGCGAATTGCAATGCAAATATCACGCCGAGCAGCACCAGCGGCAGGAGCTCGTCCCGTCTACGGCGGTGGGTGGCACCCCAGCCCCAGCCCAGCCCACGGCATGGCCCGCCGCCACCCCGATAAAAGAACGGGAAAATTGAGGGTGAGGGCTGTTGGGGCGTGGTGGGGCTAAGCGGGCGGGGCGGGGCGGGGCGGGGCGGGGCGAGGGTGATGCATGCCAGAGGCGGGGGTCCGAGCCAAGCTGGCCAGCGGCCGGGGCCGGGGCCGGGGCCGGGCAGCGCCTCGTCAGCAGGGCTGCTGCCCGGGCCCGAGGCCTCGCCGGCCGCCGTCGTTTCAAAGTCCCTGCCGCGCTGGCCTCAGCACTTTAGACTCGGCCTCGGCCAGCGGCGGCGGTCGAGCGGCGCGGCGCCGAGCCCCCCTGCGCGCCGCATCCCAACCCTTCACTTAGCACGCCGCGAGGGGAGTAGAGACTCACAAAAATGACGGAAAGCAGTATTTCAAACCTTTGCGAAAAGTCTCCGCGCGGACACGTCGGACAGGCCTGTGCAGTGCAGTGGATCGACTGCGGACATACCTGAAACAGGAAAAAAATAATGCAATTAGAAAACCGCCCGAAAGACAATTTTTTCATCCCCACGCAACCTAAGCCCCTCGTCGTCCTGAACCGTCGCCCGAGTACCAATACGACCGGCCAGCGGGCGACCCGCTGCTCGTTCCTGGGATTGCTACACGAGGTGCGGTGTGGCGCGGCGCGGCGTGGCGCGGCGGGACAAGGTGGGCGGGCGCAACGTTGTATCGGGCCGGGCCGGGCCGCCGCAGCTAGCTGGCTCCCCTGAGAGCGCCGCTACAGCCCTGCCCGTGAGGCGGGGAGGCTCGCTCTCCTGCCGGCGGGACCCTCTGGGCACGGCCCGGCCGCCCGGTACTCTAGCAGGCGGTACCATACCGACCACAGGAGGAGGGATGGAGGGAAGAAAAAAATTGAAGGAAAACATGAGGGCGGTGGCGAGCTGGGAAGCTGACCGAGTCCTGGGGAGGTCCGTCCGCACAACGCGGCAGGGGCTTCAATTTTCGCAGCTCGTCTCTGCGGCTCGCCGCAACACGCCGCGGTCCGCCTTCTCCACCGGTGCAAAAGTGCACACGCAAAAAAAAAAAAAAAAAAAATCCTGCTTGCATCAACGACATTTTTGTCGTTGGAATGGCCTCAACAACACGCGCACTTGGTAGGACCACGGTTGTCGCAAAGGGTTAGTAACAGTATGTCTATGGACCAGCGGCCGGCTACAACGACCGTCTTGTTGCAGACGGTCGGTGTAGCTAGCAGTAATTTTTGGAGTGTAGCGCGGGGTATAGTTTGCGTGCGCGTTCCACGCCAGTTGCCGATTTTCGAATCCATCCCCCCCCCCCCCACCTCCTCCTTTTTCCGCCCGAGTCGCACTCTCCCCACCTTCCTCTCCTTCCTCGAGGCACCCGACCCCCGCAACCCCATTTGCTTGCCAAACAGCCAGCCAAACCACCCTTGCGATTTTCTCAAGCGACTGGTCCGCGCCCCCTTCCCCCCCTGTCCCCCCCCCCTGGCCTGCCCCAACGAGACCCTAAAGTTGCACAGCCACCCCTCCCTCCCGCCTCATCCCCCGCGTCCAACCCCGCCCCCCTCTCACCACAAGCGTCCACAATGAAAGCCACAATATGAGCATTCGTTTCAATAACCGAATTTTGCGGCGCCGGAAAAAAAAGAAATAAGCAAATCCCTGTGCGCCTCGCGCAAGCAGGCGGCGTCTTTTGTTTCATATTGCACTTTTTCGCAAATAAGAAAAAAATTAAACACAAAATGTAAAAAACAAACTCTAACACTCTTTTTTCTTTTCTCTCCCACCCTTTTCCCCACGTGCGTATGCGATACCACATTCCCCGCCACCCCAACCTCCCTCGTCCCCCTTTTGCTATCCGGAATTTTTTTTCTTTTATTCATCATTAATATTACAATTAGGGTCAATATATACCCGTGTAAACAGCTCCCACAATAGGGGGGAATTTTTTTTTCTGCTGGAGAGGATGCATTGTTCCTGGAGAGAATCCCCGCCCGCCCCGCCGCGCTGTAGCAGCAGGCGAGCGCCCCGCCCGCCTGCCTGCCCCGCTCCGCGCCCACGCCAAATATTTATCCGCCGAGAGCTAGAGAGCGCGGTCCGCGCGGACAAACAGGATGCGACGCGGCGCACCGGGACGGAAGAAAAAAAAAGCAATCGAGATTAGAAAACGAGTGGAGGCTTCTAACTGAAAATTGCGCCAAAAGCAGCAGAAGAGCCCCGCGAGCTCCTCATTTCCGCATCCGCCCCGCCAGCCGCAAGCCTCTCGTGGCTCAGCCCTCCCCCCCGCGCTGTTCCTTCTGGACTTTTAGGCAGGCGGGGCCCTTTCAGCCGGCCGAGTGGAAAGCTACAACATGAGGCACGTGAGACCCGCGAGTGTGGGAACCACGCGGGCGGCCTAGCGTGCAGCAGCAAGAGAGGGAGAGAGAGAGGTGGGAGGTCAAGAGGCCAGAACAGTGAGGAGGGCAAGTAAGAGAGAGAGAGGACCAAGCCGGCAGCACTGTGCGAGGCAAGATAGGAGAGTGGAAAGCGTTTGGGAGAGAGAGAGAAAGGGGGAGAGAGAGAAGGTCTGGTCGCACACGATCAGCTGGTCGAGCGGTGTGGGGTGTGGTGCCGAGCTCAGCAAAGGCGGCCTGCCGCTGTAAGATCGCGTTACAGACAGCAAGGGGTGGGCAGGCGGGGGTAACATGTCATCGCCCCCCTTCCCCTCTTGTATCTCTCTTTCTCTCTCCAACTCACACCTCTATCACTATCTATACTGGTCCGGGTGAAGTTAGGTCAGCACTCCCGTGTACTGTTGGTGTGTTGGGCGGTCATGCTGTGCCGGTCAGGTTCGCCTTTATACCTCATAGAGCACCCTTCGAGTTGACGCGGCCCGCGCTTTGCTGGCGTGCCTTTATAATTAGTGTCCGACGTCGCCGCCCGGTACAGTTTTCCTCCTTCGGTACAGTCTTCCTCCTTCCGCCGGGCCGGGCCGCCTCGAAGCCCCTGCCGTGCGGAGGGTAGGCCAGCCCGCCACGCAGCGCCGCGCGCACGCCGCAGTGTTGCCTACCCATCAGGCGGGCCCCTCGCTTCACAGTGCCACTGCCCGGCCCCGCCCCACGACGCGTCCATTCCGCTGCTCCCATTTTCGACGTGTTTTCGATATTTCATCCCCGCGAACAATAAGGCGATGCTGCGGGGTGTTGAAATTTCGAGAGAGAGAGAGAGAGAGAGAGAGAGAGAGAGAGAGAGAGAGAGAGAGAGAGAGAGAGAGAGAGAGAGAGAGAGAGAAGGGGGGGGGGGGCTGTTCCACCCACATTCCGAATCAGAATCACAGGCCGGCCAGCGGTCACACCGCCACCGGAAGCGGATAAATCAGGCGCCGAGCGAGAGGAGAGGGGGCGTGGCGTGGCGTGGCGTGGTCGGAGGCGGGGCAGAGCGTGGCCTGACGGCTGCACATTAAAATGGTTAACAGAGCGGCGCGCAGCGGGCTTACCCCGCCCCACCCCGCCCCGCCCTGCCCCACCCCGTGCTGCTGTTGAGTTCGCAACAACTAACAAGCCAATCTGTAGATTGAACAGCTCGTTGCGTTCTGCCCGACCGGACTGAAAAAGGGAGGGGTATGTGAGGGAGAGAGAGGGATAGGGAGGGAGGGTAAGGCCGCAAGGGTAGTTTCGACCCCGGGCAGGGACATAGCGCACAGCGGCGGGAGCATGGCTGCGCAAAAGAGAGAGAGAGAGAGAGAGAGAGAGAGAGGATATGGAAATGCGTTTTGCGCACGGCAACCGCCACCGGTACATCAAAGTATTTGGGAATAAAGTGTGTGGAACTGGAACAGAGCCGCGCCGCTGGACCAAACGACAACGGTCAGAACTGCGGCTTTCTTGTTTCCTGGAAACGCAGCCCCCCTGCCCCGGCCCACACTGTAATAGTACACCGTACTACGACTGTGGCGCAGGCGAGCGCTCGCTACAGTCGTCGCCACGCCGCCCGCCGCTCCTTCTGCAACGCAATGAAGAGAGGAGAGGATTCGGGGAAAATGATTGATGGAAAAGGTCCGCCCCGCCCCGCCTCTATTGGTCCTGAACAATAGATGACCCGCGCCGCCCAGCCCGGGCCGAGGTCTCTCGCGCGGAATGATGGAGGCTTGGACGTGTGCGGGGCGGGGCGGGGCGGGGCGGGGCGGGGCGAGCCGGGGACCGAGGACGAACCCTTCTGCTACTGCTGGGGCTGGGGATGCGATCCGCGACTGAAGGATGTGCAAAGTGAAGCGAGTATCCGCGAGTATCCCTGCACGTATTTCTCGATTTTTTTCCTCGAGTAGTTTTGCATATGCAGAACGTTTTTTTTTTTTTTTTTTGAGTGTAGGGTCCCTCGCTCGCGACCATCAGAAATATTGCTGAAGAGTGACGTCCTCGTGCGGGCCGTTTGCATCTCTCTCTCTCTCTCTCTCTCTCTCTCTCTCTCTCTCTCTCTCACACACACACACGTGCGTCTCCGCATGTTCATGAAGCTTATACCACCAGCAGCAGCGCCAAACGGAATTGACCTTCCTGCTGAATGAAGAAGCGAAATGAAAATCGCAATAATACATCCCCCCCTCCTTCCCTCCCCTCCCGCTCAACGCCACAAGCCGACCACAATGCTAGCACACGCTGCGTCCCTCACACGCGAGCAAAATAACACACACACACACAACCCAAAATAAAAAGAAAAATCAACAAATCTACATGCGCGTATAGATGTAAAACGCGACCACAAAAGCGAGGGGGCAACGACTTGTGTTTTCCTGCTCTTTCTCTTTAAAAAATAAAAATAAAAAAATGATGGTGTATATATCCACGGAAAAAGAACAAGCCCACTTACGCGTGTTCGACACGTGCCGGCCGTATACGACTGGCTCCACAACTATAAGCCCCTATTGTCGATAATGCCTCTCCTGATTCGCACAGCAGCCTGGCTGGGGCGGGGCGGGGCGGGGCCGTTGGGGGCTCCGACTCCCACGCGGGGAAACGCCCCATCAACGCGCTCGGCCCAGGGACTCACTCAGTATCGCGGCGCCGCGCGCTAAAGATTCGCCTGTGTTTGGGGATTCGACGCACGGGCGGGAGGGGGTAGGGTCGGGTAGGGGGTGCTCACCCACTTCTCCTCCTACCCCCTGGAGCACACATACACACACACACACGCACAGCCTGCCTCCAAAAAGGAGCCGAGAGAGGAGGAGGAGGGGGGATGGGAGAGCACGGCGGTGCGCACCGGGTCACAAGGCTTTTATTGCCCTGTAGTAAAGCGCAGCGCGCCCCGCCCCGCCCCGCCCCCCGCGCCCCGCCCCACCGCGTCCCGCCCTCACCCCCGACCCGCCCTTAACTACTGCGCGCCTCTGCTTTAGCCACCTCACTAAGGAAAGGGCACAAAGTGCGAGGGGCGGGAGGGGTGGGGTGGGGTGAAGGGCGAGGCAAGGGCCTAAGGGACGGGACAGACTCACCGCCCGGGCCGCCAGCTCGTCCGCACAGTGCCGTGCTCCATGTGGGGCCCCAGCCGGAGCGCGGCCGGCAGCGGTGACACGAAGGGGAACGGCATAAGGGACGCACATTAGTGTCAATCTATCGTTTCCGTGGACAGAAAGAATATTGATACGGATCACAATCATGACCATAACTATGGTCCCACTATACCATTCATGCGGCCTCCCCGGGACGACATGAGTGGCTCATGTCACATAAGTTTTCCACGTGATCCTGCTACCCAAAACGTACATAACACGGTTTGCTTGCAAGCTCCTGTTTCCTGTCGGTTTTCTGACTTTGTGTCGATGCATAATGTAAGCCCGACTCTTTTTCCTTACCCTAACCTCCCCTGGGCCACGCCGCGCCGCACCGCGCCACGCCACGCGGTCCTTGAGGTGCACTCCGCCAGAGTGCGTTCGCCAGACTGATTGGCGTCCATTTGGTACAAGGCAGTGAGCCATGTTTCACCGGGCAGAGCGCGGCGCGGCGCGCGGGGAGCGCGGAAGAGAGAGAGAGA
Organism: Frankliniella intonsa; assembly: GCA_033675135.1. NCBI lineage: Eukaryota > Metazoa > Arthropoda > Insecta > Thysanoptera > Thripidae > Frankliniella > Frankliniella intonsa. The sequence continues at coordinate 4,978,893 of CM066248.1, forward strand.
GACAGCGGACGAGAATAATGCGAGACGAAACAGAAAGAGGAAAGGCAGCAGACGACAACCGCGCTGAGCATTTATTCCCGCTATAGCGGACGCGACCGAGATATTATCTTTGCGATTATTCTCCGGATTATTATCCGATTAGCCCCGCGCGGTTCATATTCATGGCCGTCTGAGGACGTCAGTCTGGCGTCGCGTCGCACAAGAAAGGCTTGAGGTGTGCCCGGCTCGCGTTCTTTTTCTGGCCAGCAGGTCTCACCGCCGGCCGGGGCAGAGCGATAAATACCGCCTTGCGGATCTCGTTTCCTTTGGCTCGCCCGGCGGCCAGGCCGGCGGCTTCGGGAGGGAAGCATATTTTTCTTCACTTGGCGAAACGAGGCCATAAATGAGTGAAGAGCCCTAGCCCGGCCATCGTCTCTGCGGATCCGGAAAGGCGCCTTAATGCGTCCGGTGCTTAAGACAGGGGCAACAAATTAACTTTTATGACTTGTCGAGTGGGGCGGGGCGGGGCGGGGCGCGGCGGGGCGCGGCGGGGCGGGGCGGTCGAGACAGCGGCGAGGGCGAGAGGGGACGCGAAGTGAAACCTGTTCGAGGTTTCACTGGAAACCCGGCTATCGCTCAGTTGGAAGTGGGTGAACTAAGACAAGAAGGACGTGGGAGAAAAGTAATCAAGCCTGAAGCTTTTCATTAATTTTAAGAAAGTAAAAGAGGATCTCAGCACGGCACACTTAACAGTGCAATAGGCACGGCGGCGGCGGGTGCACGGGGCCGTACGTGCTTCATAAGGGCTCTGCGCCCCCGCCCTATAACCCCGCCGCCGCCCTCTCTCCGTGTTGGAGTGGCCTCGGTGTGGCGGGGTGGGGCGGGGCGAGGCGGGGCGGGGTGCGGCGGGGTGCGGCGGGGCGGGGTGTGAAACCGCGCCGCGCTGGCCGCCCGTCACCGGCCGCAAGCACCTCTGGCCGCGACAGCACGAGGCGAGGCATATCCCATAAAGCGTTCACTTAGCATCACGCGACACTATCCACTGTCCGGTGTTGTCCTCCGCCCACGATCCCCACGGTCTTGAGCTATTGCACCCTAACCTCCCTCTCGCGTGTAATTCCTCGTATATGAGTAAGTAAAAGCAAAATGCGTATCGTCAAACAAATCTAACAAAAACACTAACGCTGTAACTATGAATATTATGTCCTTGTGCTTGCTGTGCCAGCAGGGATCGCGGAGAGAAGCCAGCAGGTCCTCTCCGCAACAGGAATGGGCTGCCTGCTGGCAGGGCCCAGGCCTTCCCTATTCCGATCCCTGCAGCAGTAGGGCCGGCAGGCCGGGCAGGCCGCAAAAGGGCTGGCGGGGACGGCCATTCTTATTAACGGCCACCTCATAACCATACGGGCAGCCGTCCCTCAAAATGTGCAGGAAAGGCGAGGAGCTGGGCCTTTGGCAGGCCCAGTGCTGGTCGAGGCAGCCTCCCTTTCACCTCTCTCTCTCTCTCTCTCTCTCTCTCTCTCTCTCTCTCTCTCTCTCTCTCTCTCTCTCCCTCTCCCAGCTCTACGCACAACCGAGCCAACAAGCAACCGTGGCCGCCCAAACGACCTCATTCTCCTTGGGTCCCTTATGAAGCCCTTCCCCCTCTCTCCCTCCCCATCTCCCCCTTCCCCTCTCTCTCCCGGACCGACGGGGGGGCGCGGGGGGCGGCGGAACACCTTCGCACAAAACCCTTTGGCAGAACGTCTCGCTCTAGGAAACACAGAAAGGCCGAGACAGAAACGAAACTACACGCCGCACGAAGCACGAACGCCCGCTTATCTGCCCACGTGCACCGACATTTTCCGGATGAAGTTCTTAAAATAAATAGGGAGGGGGGAATGTCTAATCGGACCGTCGTCGACCTTGAGCAGTTTCGCGGGAACGACGCCACGGTATCCTCCCACTTCGCCAACTCGCGCCTGCCTACTGCGCGCCGGCCAGCTCAGCACTTGATTATCTGATCCGGTGGCCCTTTCCGCCGCTGCGCCGAAGTGCGTCCCGACGCCCCCCGACGCCCCCGACGCCCCCCGGAGCCCTCGGCGCCGCCCCACTCAGACCGGCGCGGCGGCGCACTCCGCACTGAAAGGGGGCGGGCGCATGTCCTCGCCCGGAGATGGCGGTGGTATGTGTCTCAATGAATGCGGCCCGAATGCAATCAATGGAGTGCAGTGCAGGGCGTTGCGCAAGAGCACGGGGCTGAGGAGCGCGTGCCCCCCCCCCCTCTCTCTCTCTCTCTCTCTCTCTCTCTCTCTCTCTCTCTCTCTGTGTCTCTCTCTTGCTCGCTCGTTCTCCGGGGAGGAGCAAGGCGTCTTGTGAAATATGAAGCAGCCAGCCATCCATCTCGAAAATTGCAGCGAGAGCCAAGTCGTAGGACAAACACACACACACACAATACACAAAACAAAATACACAAGGACGTGGCGATAACCATTTCGCGATGCGTTCGCAGCATGGACAGGTACACAGTCAAATAAGAGCCGATGAAAAAATAAAACAAACATATAGTGATTGGAAAAATTCGAAACACGGTGTGCTATCGAGCGGCGCCAATCAGGGATATGCCGATTCGCGCGGAATCCATCCGCCTGTGCTCTTTATGACGGCAGGAAAGCGCGCGAAAAAAAAAAAAAAAGGTTACAGGCAGCAGCGCAGTCCAGGCTTGGCAATCAGTGTGAAGGACATAATCCTGGGCTGCTAATCCTAGGCACAGCGATAAAAAAATCTATAACTGCATCAGAGCTCTTCTTTTTTGTTTGTTTTTTTCAGAAAACAGGAGATAAAGTGGACTGACAAACATACGAGAAGGGGGCCGAGAGGGTGGATTACATGCAACTGTCCGACAGGCGACATTCATATTCAGTTTGGCATTCGGTTGCCGATACAGACGGCCTGGCCGGGGGCGGGGCGGGGCGGGGGGCGGGACGTGCACAAATTATACTGCACGCGAGGCCACTCCTCGCGGCGCGCTCGCATCGGCATTTTAAAACGACGACTCGTCCTTGAAGTTGCACAAGAGGAAGAAAACGTATCGAGGCCGCAGGGAGATGTTTCTCTGAATAAATACAATGCGCGAGCGAATACTTTGGGACGGAAATCTGCGGGAATGCGAGGCGAGACGCCACGGCGCGGCGAATGGGGCGGCGAGGCGGTCTAAAGAAGAAGGGAAAAGGCGGAAAAGGAGATTGGGAAATTTGCTTTCGCTTCGCAGAAACGAGGATCGCCAGAGCGCAAGCCAGCCGGGGCGGGGTTACTCACCGCGCCGCTCACCGTAAGCAGGGTGTGGTGGGTGCACTGCTGGGCCGGGCCGGGCGTTCACCCGCCCCGCCCCGCCCCGCCCCGCCACACCACGACAGTCAAGTCACGCCCAGCAGCAGCATACAGCCACCAAGACGCCCACCAGGCCGCAGCTCGCTGGGCGGGTAAAGTGGTGCGAGAGAGAGAGAGCGCGATAGCGAGTAGGAAAAAAAATAAATACGCAGAGATGAATAGACTTGAATTTTAAGAAGCATGTCGGGGGAATTTAAAGCACACAATATTTGAAGGCTGTCCCGACGCCGACGCCCTGCTACCGACGGCAACCTAGTTTCGGACTCATGTCACCACGACAGTGAAGAAACGTTGTCCCACATCCTGTGCGGGGCGGGCGGCCGGTCCCCGCACGATACTCTGACACGTTCGCCTCCGTGGCGAACGCGAAAAAAGGTGGCCGACAACGACGGTTTTGCGAGCGATCTAGCACAGCAAACAGCCAGCGAAGGCGCAGGCCGAACCAACAATCCAGCCGCGGGGTAGGGAACAGAAAAACTTCGGGCCCCACCCCGCCCCGCCCCGCGCGCCAGGACTTGTGGCCGAAAAATATTTGGCATCTCGGACGGGACGGACGGGGCGGCCATGCCGAGGCGGTCCGGGTGCCCTACCAAAGTAGCCACAGGGACCGAAATGGAAGAGCCTTATCCCAAGGGCGACGCGGTTGATTAAAGAGACGTTCCGGGGAAAAAAAGAAAAATATTTTACAAGTCGCTCAGGAAAGAGTAATAACCTTTTACGATGTTTTAACACTGGCAGGGTAAATCCCACCCTCCGAAAACGGGGGAGAAACCGGGTACGGTTGGGCGGTACCAGAGCCGCACCGGCCGAGTACACAAAGTTTTAGATTACGGTTTTTTCGTTCTGGGTACATCGCCGGCCCCCTGCTGCAGCGCAAAGTAACGTAAGCGCCCAGCCCAGCGCCTTCTACACCTCTTACTTTCTCGCTCTCTACCTCTCTCTCTCGAGCGGACGAAAACTCCGCACCTGCCGGCCGACGCACCTCCCTCCCCACGACCAGACCCGTAACCAAGATATATACACATTTCATATAATTTCCCTCGCTCTTGGTGCGCCCACTTCCCCCTGGACCCTTTGCTGGCCTCAAAAAGTAAAAGTTAAAGAAAAATACCCTATCCTGGTCCTGGGAGCTGGGCGTGCCACAGCGCGGCGCTTTGTTCGCTTTCTTCCAGCCGCATTAGTCAGTCGAGGACGCGTTTAATACCGCCATTGTGGCGCCGTGGCGCTGGCGTCGCTAGCTGTTTAAATGGCCGGCCGGGTCAACCTCTTGCCTTTTACTCTCTCTAGCTGCGCGCCATCCACTTTACCCCCCTCAGGTTCAACAAACCCAAGCTCTCTTCACTACCTGGTACACTGAAAAAAAAACCTACTGTGTGAATTGCGCACATCTGTAGTTGCCACTTCAACAAGCAAGAGTGTGAGTTTACCCGAGATTTTCACGCACACATAAACGGACAAAAGTAGCAATAGATATATACACATCTGTGCGAATTCGCACACTTTGGTTTCCAGTTCAGGGCAGCAGGGCGGGGGCGTCCACGAGGTCCGTGAGGCCGCCGATCAAACGGCAATTAGTCGTGGCGAGCAGCCGGGCGCGGCGGGGCACGGCGCCGACAGGCCGGGGCGGGGCGGCCCATAGTCTTACCTCGTACACGCGGCCCCCTGGGGGGCAGGGGGGCAGCGCCGCGCCTAGAGCCCCAACGTGACGGGCCTGCCCCCGCGGGGGCCCTGCGGCCAAATCCCTCCCAGACGTAATCAGCCCGGGAGCCCCCGCTGGCCCCCGGCCCCACGCACTGGTCCAGCCCGACCACTCACCTGCGCGCGTGAACGCCCGGTCACTTTCGAAACGATGCTGCCACGAAAAGCTCAAACCGGGCCAAACGTGTTACATGATTATTTATTTTCTTTCGCAATAAAAAACAAGTTTTCCTTCTGCATACTAGGGGAAATTTGTACAACGGGTGGGAACGGGTAAATGGAGCGTTTGGGGAGAGGGAGAGAGCGAGAGAGAGAGAGAGAGAGAGAGAGAGAGAGAGAGAGAGAGAGGGAGGCGAGAGAGATAGAAGGAATCAGTCAGGGCTCCACCTTGGCTCCGTTCGCCTCTCCGATAGCATCGGCCCATGTCAGCAAGAGAGTCGATGACGCACCGCACGGGTCAGCGGGGCGGGGGTACAGGGCGGCTGGGGAGGGGGGGGGGCAGGAAGGAACCACAGAACCACAGCGGGCACCGTGAATGTCCACAGAGACGATCCCTTCCCTTCCACCTTCCAGGCGGGCCGCCCCCCTTCGGGCTGGCTGCGCTATGCACGTGTAAAATAGGAGGTCGGCGAGCGCATCTTTACTTATTTCCGAACTTTCCCGTCAATACTTTAAGCTGCGTTATTCGCGACCGCAGCGTCCTGTGGTTACTTAGCGTCGCACTTCTCGATCAGTCCGAAGAATAAGGCCGTCGTTGAGGACCAGGGCCGGCCTGGCCGAGGCCGGGGGGCCGGGGGGCCGGGGCCGGGGCCGGGGCCGGGTCAGAGGCGGAGACCAGATGGCGGTGGTGCCTGGTGTCGGGGGGAGGACGGGGGAGCGGGGCAGAGGCGGAAAAGAAAGGATTAAATGGGGGGCGAATGACGAATGGGCGGCAGGGCGGACATCCCAAGCCCAGCGGTCCCACGCACCACCCCCGGGGGCCGGCCGGGACCGGATATGTAGGCGGAGAGTGAGAGAGACAGAGGAGGAGGGAAGGACAGAGCTCGAGCATCACGAGCGCGTCATATCCGAGTATATTAAGAGGTACATTTTTCTTTTTTTACCATGGCGCTTCAAGTGTAGCCAGCCTCTCCCACACGCTCGCAGTACGGTTACTTCCCCCCTGGTCTTCCCCCCTCTCTCACACACAACCCTTTAACAAAGGGTACGGGCGTGTAAACTTACCCCTCGGTGCACACGAGAGAGAGAGAGAGAGAGAGAGAGAGAGAGAGAGAGAGAGAGAGAGAGAGAGAGAGAGAGAGAGAGAGAGACGGAGCACTGCCGGCCCGACATGGCAAAAGTGTTTCACGGCTGTCGCCCGGGCCCGGCCCTTCCTGAAATCTCTCTCAACGACATCACAACGAAACTACTGACGGAATCCCCCTCCAGCCAAAGAGGATCAAAAAGACAGACGGACCCGTTTACCCGGCCGCGCAGGGTCGGACTGTCATCCACTGCCCCCGTCATGAAGACAAAGGGCCCGGCCACTGCATACGCCGCGCGCCGCGGCTCAAGACTTGGACACCAAACCCCCGACTGCTTTTGAGATCATACAGTGTACATCGGGGTCTTCGCGTTTGCTTTCCCATAAATCTTGTCACATGCCGTAGCAATAGAAAAAAAACACAGACAAGTCGAGCAGCACTTTGCTCCGCGTTTTTAAGTTCAAATCCAGCAGCGTGCCCGCGTGCGGTCCGTTCGCCATAAATTGGGCTGGGGCAAGGGCTTTCGCTGGCAGCCCCGCCCCGCCCCGCCCCGCTCAGTTGTTATAAATGGCCGACGCGTCAGAGGCGGAGCCCCTGCCCTGCCCTGCCCCGCGCCGCCCCGTGAGGAGTCGAAACTAAACACTCGTGTATCATGCCCGTTTGCTGGCCCGCTCGCGTCGTTATTATTATTTTTTGCGCAGGTTTTTTTTTTGCGACAGGCATTGACCCCCACCCCTGCCGTCTCTCCCCTGTATTTTTGTTGTAACATCCTCCTCGTCGTGGTCCTTCCCCCCGAGCTCCTGGCCGCTGCCAAAACACGAGGCAGCCCGTGCCAGCCCCACTCCAGGCCGTCGCCGTGCCCAGGGTTCATTATCCCCTTTGCTCAACCCCTAAGCACGAGCCCAGCGGGGGGCGGCGGGGGCGGCGCGGGGGCGGCGCGGGGGACGAGGGCCGCAATCACCCCCACCGCTGTTCCGCTTGTCTCTGCAGCAGCCGCCCCCGGCTCGCCCCCGGCCCGCCCCCGGCCCGCCCCCGGCCCGCCCCCGGCACGCCCCCGGCCCGGCCGCGAGACGCTTCCAGCAGCCGAGTGCAGCGAGCGCGTCCTAGTCATCACCGCGTCTGTCATACCCATTCACAGGCGCCCCGCCCCACCCCGCCGCGCCCCGCCCCGCCCCGCCCCGCCCCGCCCCGCCCCGCCACTCCACGCCAAACTTTTTGCAGCAGCGCAGCAGGGGCCTTGCGCCGCGTGCAGCGGCAGCGCAGCGGGCCGTACATTGCAACAGCCGAAAACAGCCGCCCCTCGCTCAAGAACAAGAAACAATTTCTCGCAGTTTTTCAAATACTACTCGAAACTGAGAACAAATTAATTCATCAAGTCGATCAGGCACTGCGGCAGACGATTATTTTTCTGGTCCGGACGGCTTGCATACAAAGCACGCTGGCATCTCGACCGCACGCGTACGCTGCGCCTCTCCTCAGCATCGCCGCAAGGCGCCGCCGGAATCGAAGGGAAGCAGCGGGAAAGCAGACCGGAGGGCACAGGAGCAAAAAATACAAAAAAAAAGCGCACGGCGAAGTGGAGTCGTGGACAAAATAAAAGAGGAAGAACCATAGCAGAATAGGGAAACACTCTCGAGGATTTGGAGAGCCTGAGCTGGGCCCACAAAACTCGAAAAAAGCCCCGGGCCTACGGCGGAGTCCACGAGTGGCGCTGGCATAGGAGGACAAGGAGGCTCGCGAGGTGGAGGGGATAGGGAAATATTGGGCTGATAAAGTCAATTGTCCCCGAACCGACGGGAGAGCGGGGGAAGAGAGGTAGCGAGAGGGAGAGGGGGGGGGGAGCGGCAGAAGTTACTTTGCAGGACACAAAGGACTGGCACTATGTGCTTTGAGCGCGGCGCCAGGGCGGGGCGAGCGCATACAATTAACCGGATGACGCCGCGCGCGATGCGAGAGAAGTTGCGTCACTTTTGTCGGATGTATGGCGTCGTCTTAAAAATGAATAGTGACAAATTAAAGCGCCATATTCATCTCGGAGAACGACTATGTCCCCCATGCGAGCCTGCGCCGGACGAGGCGCAGTCATCCGGAAGCCATCGGCGGCCATAAGAGAGCGGAAACACAGCAGGAAAAATCGCAACTTCCAGAGGCAATAGCAGGGTTCACTCGACCATGGACAAAGAGAATTTTTTGGTGTAGGCTTGTGTTTTGTTTTGATTTTTTTTCCTTCGGAAGGCGGCGTTGAAAAAGCAAGCGAGCGCAAGCCAAAGGCTCGGGAGGAAGGGGTGCACAGTAAGCATTTGCGCCCACCATTCGATTTCTGGAGGGAGCGGGGGGCGGGAGCGGGGGGCATAGCGTGGAGGGGACGTGGAGAGAGAGGGCGGGGCGGGACCGGTGGAACTTGCACGCCGCACGCCTGCCCCTGCCAGGCACAATGTTTCCGCGCGGCCTTTCGACAACTCGTTTCCTTCTGCTCGCAGTGCTGCACGCGCTCGCGGCCCGCCCCGCCCCTCCCCATCCCCAACTTTACTGCGCTGCACCAGCTGCGGTGAGTTTTTGACTCGGTGCGTCGCGTTGCGCTACGTAGCTCGCCGCCGCTGCGGCGCCACCGTCGCTTTCAAAAGCATAAGGGAGAGCGAAATTAATTTAGCTAGTTAGCGGGGGGGGGGGGGGGGGGCGCGACGTTCGAGCCACTCGTAACGAAGTCACGTCCCGTCTCTTCATTAGGCGGGCGCGGGACTGTTCTCAGCCCGTCACGGCACGGGGCGCGTAACGGTAATCGCCGCGTGACAATGTCACAACAACGTTTTGCCGTGGAGGTCGTCTCAGTGTTTGAATAGAGAAGTCCTCTTGTATAGTACCCGTGTCCGTTTCGAGTCCTTATGGATTCACCTCGCCGTTCGGGTTTCTGACTATTTTAAAAGTCACACCGGAACACCCATCCCTCTCTTTTCTTTTTCTCTCCCTCTCTCCTCCAGCGGAACGCAAGAAAGGGAGAGCGAGAGCCGGCTGTCTAGCCTGGGGATCTGTCGGCATGTCAAGCGGCATGAGTTCGCCCCTACTCCAATCTTTTCCCCTTCTCCTTTCCTCTCTCTCTCTCTTCCTCCCTTACCCCTTGTCACGCACGATATTCACACGCGTGACACGGTGTGACACTGCGTGACACTGTGAGGCAGCCAATAACGTGTCGTCGAGTGGAGAGAGAAAGAGAGAGAGAGTTAGAAAGAGACAGCGAGAGAGAGGGAGGATGACTGGAAGAGTTACGAATGCCGTATAACAACACACCACACACATCTGCCCTGCCACGCAGGCGGACGGCAATAACCTGGTGCGAAAAAAGAGCGAAAACGGCGGATGGCGGTCGGGGTCAGCGTGCGTTTTGTTTTTGCACGTGATTACGGGAGCGAGCTTTTGCACCTATTGCACCCGGCCGGACACACCGGCGGGCCGGGTGGTTTAGCGCGTATTGGGAGCTGATGGGAGGTGGAGGCGGGGGGGGGGGGGGTATATTTTGGGGGGCGGAAGTAAGGGCCAGGGGCGAGGTGGGGGTGATTGGGGGCGGCAGGGACGTCCCAGCAGGGCGGTGTCCCGGATCAGTTCGCCGACGATGAGCTTGTCGTGTTGGACCCCACAGCCCTCCCCCACCCCCTCTGCAGCTAGACGGTCATTAGGGAGGAAAATAATAAAAATATGTGGCGGGCGGGACACCACGCCGACACCCGCGCGGACACCCCCGCACCGCCGCCGCCACGCCCTCATTGGGCTGCTGGAGGTTCTTTCCGCACCATTTGCATAATCCTCCCCACACCCCCACCCCCTCGTGCTCGCTGTGGGTTTGGATGGAAGCAACTCCACCCAGAGAATGTCTTGTTGCCGGGGGGCGCGAGCGGAAGCGAGAGAGAGAGAGAAAGGGGGAGAGAGGGAGAGAGAGGGAGAGTGCTCTCGGCGTTACGGGAGGACAGATGGAGGAAACACCATGTCATGTTTAGCATCGAGTAATCTCTTTACGCCCCAAGGTCTTCTTGACTGAATAAAGCCCGGCTAACCTAACCGCCTCCCTCTCCCCTCCCGTTGCACCTCCCCTATGCCCGCAGTGTTGCCATAACGCCGGCGCTGAGATATTAAAATGTAATTCCCATAATAGGGACAATCCAGCACACCGGACGTGAAAGGCACGGGCAAAAACAATTAGCACAGCGCAAAAGAGAAACATGTTATTTCGACTTCATACGAGCGCAGACAAAAGTCTAAACCATATTGTTATCCACGCATTCCTCTCTTTTGTTTTCAGCATGCAAAATTCCCTGAGAAGTTAACCCTTTGAGCAGCAGAACAGTTCGGGAGGAGTGAGTGGGCTGAATAACAAGCGAATTACAACTATCGGCGCTGACGGTTGGCCGGGGCAGGGCGGGGCGGGGCGGGGCGGCAAGCACCGCCTACACGCGAACGTGAGCCCGCCGCGCCCCGCCCCGCCCCGCCCCGCCCCGCCCCGCGAGCGCCGCTACACGTCAAAGTGTAATACACAGTTCTCGCCCGGGGGTGATTACACGTCCGCGCTGTAATCAGAGTTAATTCCATTTGTTTGCCGGCCGGAGCCGTGTTTGGTCCGCCGGACAGCGCGGGGTGGGCGCGCGGAGCGGGGCGTGGTGGGGCGTGGCGGGGCGTGGCGGGCCACCAGCAGCTAGGGCTGCAGGAAGGAGAGGGAGGGAGGGAGGGAGGGAGGGAGGGAGAGTGAGGAGAGAGCTGCTAGGAAACGCGCGCGCGCCTACGACACGGCGCTGAGTCTTACACCACTGCTGCTGCCGCTGCTTTGTCCGCGATGTAACACGGCGGGGCGGGGCTGCACGGCGGGATTAGTTGTTGCAGTCCGGGACAGAACTGAACTCGGTGGCAGCAGCAGCAGCAGCAGCAGCAGCAGCAGCAGCAGCAGCAGCAGCCCGCCCCGGGGCGGCCGCGGTCTGCCCAGCCCAGCCCAGCCCGTCCCGACCCGTCCCGACCCGGCGCGCCGAGCAAACCAAGGCGTACCCATTATTCCACCATCCGCGCGGTGTACTCTGCCACCAGCAACAAGTACGCAGCGCAGTACAGCGCGGCTACAACTAGGTCACGCGGCCACCACCCTTTTCGTTCCCCGACGGACTCAAAATCAATGTCACGACTGCTCCAACACAATCGATGGATTTGTATATAAAATAAAACGATGGGAAAGTAGACATAATTAAATAAACTAAAATGAATGAAAAGGAGAAAAGGCGAAAAAAAAAAGGGTGAAGGGCTGGGTCCTGTGGCCCTTCGCGTTACATTACGTTCCTTTACGACAGGCAGGCCTCGGCCGCGCGCCGCGCTACTTCCCGGTCCTACGCCTTACTTTATTTCTCGCCTTCCATTTCCACTCCATGTGTTCGTCGCTTTCAGACCCAGCCCCATAGGGCCTCGCCCGGGCGCCGGCCCGCCGCACCCAGCGCCCGCCCCGCGCCGCCCCTCGAAGCCTAGTCACCCTTCCTGCCTGCTACCTCTCTCGCCTCCTGTCCGCAGCATTTCCTTCTCTCTCTCTCTCTCTCTCTCTCTCTCTCTCTCTCTCTCTCTCTCTCTCTCTCTCTCTCTCTCTCTCTCTCTCTCTCTCTCCGAGGCGCACGCACGCGTCCATACGATTTATTTGTCGAATTTCGCGCACGACAAGCTGACAGAGCGAGTCACACACATGGCACAGCCCGCCGCACCGGCCGGGCCGGGACCCCGACGAGCGGCTGATCGCAACACTCTTATATACATGACGGTGTTCAATAAACCGATAAGTGCATCGCCGTCATGTCCGCGCGCGCTCCGCCCCGTCTCGGTGTAGTTATAGTGCGCTCTATAAGAAACGCAATAATACCCCCACGCTACTACTGCCGCGGCGGCCTCATTCCTATACTCTATAACCGCAGCCTACCCCGATGCGCGCTCCTCCGTTTGATCGTCACGGTAACGCTCGTATAACGGCCGCTTAACGGCCGCATCATCGTCCGTACGCAGAGCGGGTGGAACAAACGGCGCGAAAGATATATACCTCGCGGAGCGCCACCGCCACCACCACCCTACCGAGCGGCAAAACAGAGAGAAAGAGGAATTTTAACGTGTTCGTGAATGAAATAAAGAGCCATACTGCTGCCGTAGTTTTTTTTCCCCCGCTCTCTTAAAATACGCAGAGATAGACACGTCTTTGAATTTTGCAGCGCATTGTAAAATATATAGATGCCCGACTCTCCATAATATTTGAACAAAAGGAGGGATTATTATCGGCGCTGATCGCGTCCCGTTAGTAATTAGTCCATTAATTCGTGATTACAACCTTCATTCCGCGCGCGGCCCGCCGCCCGGCCCCAACGCTACGCCGCGCCGACCACCATGTTGGCTTAACTCAAACCACGGCGCCGCTGACCGCGGTCCGGACCGTGTGTGGAGAGAGAGAGAGAGAGAGAGAGAGAGAGAGAGAGAGAGAGAGAGAGAGAGAGAGAGAGAGAGAGAGAGAGAGAAGGGTTGTAGAAATGCGTGGAATGGAGAGATTGCGAGAGAGAGAGCGAGAGAGGTGATGAAGAGAGAGGGTGCCCACGCACGCACGGGGGAGGGAGAGGAAGAGATTGTTGTGGTATGCCATGCATGTGTAAGAGAGGGAGGATCAAGAAAGTCCGAGAGCGGCGCCCGCCCCGCCCGCGAGGACAAGCAGGCAGGCAGGGCAAGCGCTGCTGGCGGCGGCGCGCGGGAGGGAGGGAGCGAGGCGCACTACCCGACTAACTTTGTCACCCCAGCGTAAATAGAGTTAACTCGGTCGCGCACAAGCAAGGACCTTATAAGCCCCATCATAATGAGAGGGCCTTGCCGCGCCAGCCGCGAGTGCGTGGATTAGAGAGCAGAGCGTTATGTAACGTTTTTCCCATCAGCATAACGCGCTGCCGGCGGCGCAGCGCAGCGGCCGGAGGAGGGGGTGGCGCTACCCGCCCAGCGCACAAACCAGACGCCATTTTCAAGAATTAAGGTTCGAGTTTTGTCGAAATTTTTTTCGATATTACTTGGTTGCAAAAAAAAAAACATTCAGTAGCAGACAGAGGGAGGTTTTACATTACATAAAATATTCCAAAATATAAATTACTGTAACGTAGCTATAGCATTTCCAGCTGCCTTCAATAAATCGCAAAATGGATCGATGTGAGTCCCGTGTTGCTAACGAGGCCCCACAATCATGCAGGTAGCCTAGCTGCCCCTGGGGCGACCAGGGGGGCTCCGATCGCACGGGTCAGCCTGCCCCCGGGGCCCCAGGGGGGCACCGCACTGAGCGCTCTGGGGCCCACCGCCCCTCATGACGGCACCGGCAAACCAGCAGCACCAACAGCACCGCCCCGTAACTGCAGCCTGTCCGGGAGGGAAGGACACATTTCCTGTTTGGTTTGCTTAGCCCGCGCGCAAGCACAAGACGAGGAAATGCGCCGCCGCCGGTGAGGCACCTCTCCGTGGCTTACACTTGGACAACTTGAAGGAGCACCCGACCCCGCCCGCACGCTTAACAGATACTTAACAGAACGCAAATCCCGCCGCCCCGCAACATCGAGAGCATCAGCGATGTGCATCACGCACGCGTGCAGCGCGCTCAGTACATAGCAGCCCTGGCCCCACAAACTTCGCCCGATCACAGTTTGATGAGTTTCCACCCTCTTTCTCACACTACTTCCTCTCTCTGTCTCTCTCTCTCTCTCGCACTCTCGCTCCTTATCCGCAGCAGGAGTAAACTTCGATAAGACGCGTGCGACCCCTAGTGTTTTCCATTCATGGACACCCCCCCCCCCTCATTCCAGCACTCCACCTCCAGCTGCGCTCCAGTCGGGTTTTCAATTTTCCCGCGCGCGGCGTCAACTGTTTGATATCCATTTCATAAAACAATGAAAAGAGGGAACCTCATTCCGCGGATGAAACAAGGAGAAACGCGCCGCACCCGACGAGCTACAGGTTTGTTTTTTATTGTTCATTTTTTAAATTCTTATTCCTTTTTAAAGGTACGTCGTTTTGATACCATAGCCAACAAAAATCCACGACAGTAGCATGATACTTGTCGCACTAAGCTTCAAATAAGCTTAATTTCAAAAATGTTGCCAAAAGCCACGCGCTTAGTATTTTTTTCTCTCAAGTTTTTTTTTAAATTCTCTCGGCTATCGTAGCGGCAGAGACACGGCAACAGCGTCAAAGAGGAGGGTGCAAGAAGCACCCCTCACCTCCTCCACCCTCCGCACCCCGCCGCCCGCACGGGCGCCATTTTCATAATCACATGTTTATGCATGAGATCGATTAATGGCACCAGCGGTACATCTCCATTTTAAATTGAAGCCTCCCGCCAGTGCGGTGTGCTTAACTAGCAGGTACGGGGCGCGGCGCCCAGCGTACGCAGCGCGGTACAGTACCAGGGGTTGCACGCTCCCCGCCCCGCCGCGCCCCGGCCGGCCCCGCGCCCGACACAAAGCACTGCGTTTTGTTTCCTGATGGCGATTGAATAAGCCATACCACGCGCGCCCCGCGCCGCGCCGAGGTAGCGGAGGGCGTCCTCGCATCCTGCCCGCAGCGCCACCGCCCCCGCGCCGAGGTAGCGGAGGGCGTCCTCGCATCCTGCCCGCAGCGCCACCGCCGCCGCAGCCACCACACCCGGCGCGGCTGCCGCTGCCGCTCCTGCCACTTTTCCTCCCCGGAGCCAAACTTTCCACTGAGTGGGTGTAAGTTAGCAAGGGGTGGAAGTCGCGTATAAGAGGAGAAGAGGGCCCGGGGAGGCCTGCTGCGCGGCGCGACAGTCAATGATTTTCGCCCAAACACTTCAGGGGCGCCCGCCCGGCCGCGGCCCCGGCGGGGCCCTGGGCCCTGGGCCCTCTGCCCGGCCTGCCCGCATCTCCAGCGCCGCGCCGGGCCGGTCCTTGTTGCACGCCACGCCACGCCCCGGCAAAAAACTTATTGGGCCGCGTTTGCTGCTACCAGCGCGCGGCGCGGCACCCTGCTCGTCTCAAACGGGATTAAGTTATCGAACCCGCGAACCGGAAGCGGACGAAAACAAGAGGATCCCGGCGACAAAGCAGCGGCGGGGCTTTTGAAATAATGAAAGGAAAACTGGCCGCGTCCCCCAACCCCCCACTTTCCCCTACTTTCGTTCAGTATCGATGCAAACGCCAAATACGCATTTGGGTCGGTCGGATTCCTTTCTGTGCCCCTTGATTGCGGGGCGCAAGGGGGCGGAGGGAGGGAGGGGACGGGGGAGGCTTCCAACTACCCCTTTCCACTTCCCCCCATTTTACCCAATAACGCCGCGTCGCGCTCGCGCACACTGCCGAAATCGTATAAATCCATCGCGACTTTTGCCGTGAAAGCATCTTTGATTAAACGATTTAAGCCGACTATTTAAACAACATTTTTCTTTCAATACCGCTCCGGCTTGCGTACACGCGATACTGCGCCCCGCACGCCCCCCACCCCTCCCACTTCCTTAGGCGGGGCCGACCCGCCTCCCCAACATAGACATAAATACAGGTGAACGGCCCCGGCCCCCGGCCGCCAAGCCGCTTATTGCGGAACATGCGCGTACGCGTGATATGTAGTCTATACACATTCCAAATTTATGACGTCAAGTCATAACAGCCGATTTATGACCAGGCGCCAGGTAACGCAAATAAACCGCCGATTTCTTTATCTTTTTTCTTTATACTCCTTACTCTTTTCTTGTCGTGCCGCTATCCGGTACTCTTTCTTTTTTTACTGTCTTGCAACAGCAGAGCAGCGGTAGTGGGAGGAGCAGCCCGGTTACACGCACTGATACCGCACCAGCAAGAGCGCCGTGTTCTCCCTGGAACCCTGCCAATCCATCAGTAGTAGTCTGTGGCCTGCGGAGGAGCAGGAGGAGGAGTACAAGAAGAGGGGGAGAGGAGAGGGGAAGGGAAGGGAAGGGAAGGGAAGAGAAGAGAAGAGAAGAGAAGAGAAGAGAAGAGAAGAGAAGAGAAGAGAAGAGAAGAGACTTTGTCGGGCAGAGTTGACGCTCCGTTCTGCGAGGCCTCGGACCCCCAGATTCCGTGACTGGCTCCCGAGATGAACTCGGAGGACGCCTGTCACCCAGGCGGCAAATTCCCGGAGGGCTCGTTGTTGGGAGTTTAGCCCGGCGCGGCCCGGCCGGCGCGACGCGGCTGTTCGCCGCCCCGATGTCCCCGCTCTGCTGTCCGCCCCGCCCCACCCCGCACCCAGGCCTGTCCCGCCAAGGACAGGGAACAGGTGTCGCTGAGATGAATTTCATGACGCTCCATTAGCCCGTTCTCAAAGTTGACTGGCAACAGCAGCCCCACCCCGCCGCGCCCCGCCCCACCCGCCCCACCCCACCCCGAACCTGTGCAGCCGGCCCGGGGGCCCGGGCCCGGGGCTTCTGCTTGTGTTGCAGAAAATCGCCAAGTTTGAGAGCTCCCCCAATCGGATGAGAGAGAAAGAGGGGAGAGAGAGAGAGAGAGAGAGAGAGAGAGAGAGAGAGAGAGAGAGAGAGAGAGAGAGAGAGAGAGAGAGGCAGTGAGATTCGGGTAGAGCCAAAGTCCAAACGGGGTATGAAGGTGCGGCAGGGGAGTTGCACCGCCGGAATGCTTTTGACTAGACTCCCCCTTTCCATCCCGCCGGACCTCACAGCAGACGCCGCGTCCGACCGCTCGAGCCGGCTCGGCGTTTGAGCCCCATCCAGACACTCCCTCCCTGCCGACCCCTATCCTGCCGCCCCATCAACGCGCCGACGCAACACAACACAAACACAACAAAACACAACACGACACGCCGGATGGTCCCGCCCCGCGGAGCCATAACCACGGGCGGCGCGACGCGCTCGTCCTCAAGTGCTTGCCGCTGCTCGATCGGCTGAGTGGGCGTAAAGGAAATCGAGACGCGACGGCGGTCCTCCCGTCAGCCAGAGTGTTTCACAGCGACAGCGGGGAGAGACCATCGCAGCAAATGAGGCAGCGACAACGCGCCCGTAAACGCAATCCCACTTACACTCTTGTACACGTGTGGGCAGAGTGAAATAGACAGGTGTGAGTGGGTGGGGGATGGTATAGGAACGGGGCGGGGCTGCCTGTCACAAAAGCGCAATGCGCGGGAAACAGCCAGTAACCCACGCAAACGTTGTCGGTGCCAACAGGACGGGAAAAAAAAAAGAGAGAGAAAACAAACACGCGGAGTGTGTGGTGGTGGAAGGGCGACAGCGGGGCGGGCGAGGTGGTCGTGGAAAAGTAAAAGACTCTCGGGCGGCTGGCTGCAGCGATTTAGTGCTGGAGGGAGGAGGGGAGGGGAGTGTTGTCCGACCAGCAGGGCGGAGGGAGGAACCCGACGAAAAACGACGCCGCGCTGGCCGGCCGGCCAACCGGCAGGGCGCGCTCGCGTCGATGTTTATTTATAAGGGCTTCTATCACTGGCGCGGCGGGGCGCGGCGGGGCGCGGCGGGGCGCGGCGGGGCGCGGCGGGGCGTGGCGGGGCGGCTTCCTGTACCGCCTTGAGCCCCACCGCGCTATCAACTTCTCCAATTTGCAACGCAGGGCGCGCGCGCGCGCGCCAGCCTGGCGGAGGCGGCGCAGAAATATCAAGGCCAGGGCAACGGGTGGCTCGAGGAATTCCGGGGCGTAAGTTCGTCCGGCAAACAAGGCCACAGCGCGAGCATATACAGACCACGAGCGAGAGAGCGAGAGAGAAAGAGTAAGGGAGAGAGAGCGAGAGAGGAAACAGTAGAGCCCC
The DNA here is from genome assembly GCA_033675135.1 of Frankliniella intonsa. NCBI lineage: Eukaryota > Metazoa > Arthropoda > Insecta > Thysanoptera > Thripidae > Frankliniella > Frankliniella intonsa. The sequence continues at coordinate 4,996,940 of CM066248.1, forward strand.
AGCGTGATCCGTATAGCGCAGCGAAAACGCGCCGTCCCCACCTACGGAAGACATTCTTCTAAAGTGCTCGAGGGCGCATAACACAAGTGTTTCGCTAAAGTGAGAAGGCGCGGACACGTGGCCCAGCCCAGGTGTACCTACCACCCCTGCAGCGCCGCGCCCAGCGCCAGGGCTACATGCGAAATGCAAAATAATGGACAATTTCCGGAAGCCGGCCGGGACGACGACGGCGCGGGGCTTTAGAATGAGATCCCCGCCCCCGGCCCTTCCCTGCGAATGCGGTGTGGGTGGGGGAATCTCCAAATAAATGTCGCCGGCGCCGCAAACTTGCCGGCCGAGAAAGGTGGTACCCTATCCAGCCCAGAGAAGTACCGGCGGGGCGCGCCCGAGGGAACCACCCCGCCCCGCCGAGTAGCGCTCGAGGAGTGCGCGGCGGCCAGCTGGCCCTATCGGGTCGGGAGGGGATAGGAATGACGGTCTCCTAGCTTCGCCCCGAACTTTCCAGTCGCCCCGCCCCGCCCCCGCCCCGCCCAGCCCATTGGAGCCACTCCCTCCGCCTCTCCTCGGTTTGCCTCTCGAGACGCACGGAAGTGACTTTCCAAAATCGCAGCAGCAGCCCTGGCTGGTTATTGGCGGCCCGGGCCCGGCCCAGCCCGGCCGCCCCAAACCCGAGACAGATAAGCGGAGGGCAAAGACAGACAAGGGCGCTCGGCTCAGCCCCCCACCCCCGGCTCGTCGGGAAAGAGAATCGGGAGCCACGCGCCGCGCGACACAGCGGCAATATTCAGTGAAACATTCAGATGACATGGGGTCTTGTGAATATTACAGCCTAAAAAACGTAAGACAGAACGTGACACGAGACAGTCACAGCACACAAGACACGCAGAAGAATCTGCAATACAGTTTCACTTGCCCAAAACGTTGGCAGGAAGGTGTCTCCGCCAGGATGGCCAGCCTGGCCAGGGGTCGGCCGGGCCCGCTGTGAGTTAAGAAGAAGAAAGGAAAGGCCCTGATGGAAAATCTCGACGCTGCGCGGCGCGGCGCGGCCCGGCGCTTCCCCAGACCACCAAGTTGGAGGAGGGAAGGGAAATAAAAAGGAGGGCCTGCGCGCCATCAAGATGCTGACGCCCATTGGCATCTCGCTGACGGCTGGGCCGGGCCGGGGCGCGGGCGCAGTTAGGCCCCCCGCCTGCGAGGGAAACTTCATCACGATGGAGAATGAATTTTCCTGTCGGATGAGACGCACCACCGACACCCCCGCGCGCGCGCGCGCCCTTAGGCATCTGCACCGCCCCGCCGGCCCCCCCGCTCCGCAACGCCCGGAAACAGAGGCTGAAAGTTCGAATCCCGACCAGGCACCAGCAACAACAACAGCCATACACCCAAAAAAAGCTCCAACTTGCTTGCCGTTTTTTTGTCGTTTTCCCATCCTGTCAGGCTAACAGAGTCGCCGTCGCCGAGTGGCCCGTTCGGTCCCTGTCGGGCGGGGCGGGGCGGGGCGGGGGAGGGTGCTCCGCGCCGCCAGGCCGCGCCCCTTTTGGCGGCCGGCCCGCTCGTTATTCGCAGTAAAGGGGCGTTATCCACACCGCCCGGCCCGCGCGCCTATTCGCACGATACTCTCATTCATCGCGTTGTTCTCGAACAACTCGGACAAGCTCCGCGCTAGCCCGCCCCCGCTCCTGCCCCCGCGCCCCCGCGGCTGCCCCCGGCCATAAACATCGGACAGCGAGCGGTAACGACCGAAATACAAGCCTGGGGGACAAGAGACACACGGTAGTAAAAGGAAAAGCAGCACGAACGGCTGTAAATGTTTTTTTTATATATATATCTGTTTGACGAAGCAAAAGGTAAGACGGCAGGCAGTACGACGCGTCCTCGGGGAGAAGGTCGGCGACTTAAATAAGGGCGCGTTGAGGACAGTGGCGCGACGACACCACAGAGGGCCGCAGCGCGGCGCGGCGGCGACTTTTAAACCAGAATAAAGCCGCTTAATTGAGGGGGAGGACCGCAATAAAAAACACATTTGCGGCGAATCAGACGCCATTAGTTCTTGCGGGCAGAGCGCCGCGCGCCGCGCCGCCCTGCTGGCAGCCCAATGCAAAGGGTTGGGTCCGCCTGTCCTGCTCTACCCCCCTCTCTCTCTCTCTCTCTCTTTCTCTCTCTCTCTCTCTCTCTCTCTCTCTCTCTCTCTCTCTCTCTCTCTCTCTCGCTGCCAGCAGCCTCATCAAGCAGGGATGAGCCGCTAAAGGAGAGGGGGAAAGGCTAAACAATGCGAAATGGCGCTCCAGCCTGTGTTCCGCCTCGTTCTGCCCTCTGCCTCTGTGCCTATGTGTGTTTGTACGAAAGAGAGAGAGAGAGAGCGGAAGAGAAAACGCGTGTGTGTGTGTATGTGTGTGAAAAAGAGAGGGAGCGGGGGAGCGAGTGAGAGAGACAGAGAGGGGAGGGAGAGGGGGTTACACGATAAGCGCGAGGTGGCGTGGCGTGGCGCGGCGGTCCGCAGACTCAATTTACTGAACGCGTCCACATCTCATGAATTGCGTGGCGCATAGCGCCGGGCCAAAGGGTCACAATAATATGGCGTAACAGGCCGCCATTGCCGCCGCCACGCTTTTGATAGTTATTGCATTTAAAGCAAAAATCGCATTAGCAATTGCGGCGTAATGTTGTTGGAGTTTTCGGTCGACGTATATTATTTTAGTTTAAATGTGGGTCCCAGGGTAGCTCTCGATCCTATGCGGTTCTTTTTTTTCCGTTTCCATCAGAATCCTTGATCACAGTAAAAACTGTACCGGGGTTGAGTCGGGGGAGTATACGTTTTCACCAGTTTGCAAACACGATAACGCGAATAGATAGGGCGGGAAATAGCATACGGCAAAAGTGTGCTTACCCGATTCAACCGTGAACTTCCCCCCGAAAAAAAAATGTTTGCTGTGATCTTTTCCTGTCGCACAGAGAGGTCTCCGCGGGGACAGAGGCCCGGAGTGTCGCCCATCACATCACATCACGTCGGTGGCAAAGAGTCGATCAGCGGAGGGCGGAGGGGAGCAGGCAGAGGCCAAAGGCAGAGGCCGACGCCACGCCAGCAGCAACAGCCGGGCCGGGGCCTCTACAGCACAGCCCACCGACGTTTCTTTTTCCAAGGGGATTAAATATGTATAGCCTTTTCCGAGCAATATCTCAATCGCGAGCAGGCGGCAGGGGTGCACTGGCTGGGGCGGGGTGGGGCGTGGCGTGGCGGGGCGTGGCGGGGCGTGGCGGGGCGTGGCGGGGCGTGGCGGGGCGTGGCGGGGCGCACCGCCCGCGCACTGCTTCGCACCTCACGCGGTACGCCCCTCGCCCCGCCCCGGCTGTTTCCATCAGGATTTGGTGAGCAAGCTTTCAGAACGTAAGGGACGAAAGGGAAGGGTGCAGAGAGCCTCGGAGAAAGAGAGAGAGAGAAGTATAGAACGCACCCGGCACCCCGTGGAAGTTATAACACACAGGCGCGCGCGCGCGACATGCACACGACAGGCGGGCGAACAAGTATAAAGAAAAAAAAAATAGAGCGCTGCCTTTGCTTTGACAAATCAATTCCAAGCCACTTCCTGATACATGGCACGCACCTCTGTGCAAGGCAAGGGCCCCCGCACAGGCGTGCGAGGTCGTTACAAGACTCGCCCAGACAGACGCTCTTGTCGTGTTCGAAAAAAAGGAGAGAAACGACAACCTCTCTGATTGTCATTCTGGGTACCAAAGACCTCTTCGTTCGTGTTCGATTTCTTATAGAGGGCGGTGCGAGGACGAAAGCCGAGGACGCTTTTAATGCCGTCGCGATCAGTCCTCGGCGGTCCCTCTAATTAACTTCCCTCCCGTCCCAAATTACAAAATAAAAGTTCGTCGCCCCGTCTTGCCATGATGGGACGGACACCCAAGGCCGTTTGTGCGGTCCGATTCTTACAAATCATTTCTTTCTTTTTACAAAAAAAAAAATTGAAAAAATTTGTATTTATTAATAATTTTGAAACAAAAGTCCTGCAATTACTGATATTTTTCCCTTACTTTTTGGTAAGTGGTTTGGCTAGTGCGGAAACTATGGCATCGGTGACAGTCCCCCCCCCCCTCTTTCTCCAATAGCAGACCACTATAGGGCTCGGGGGAGGGGGGGGGGGCGTTCAGACTCGAGTAGTATCCAGAGCCGCGGCCTCAACTCCACTACAACACTACTTCCGCTGAAATAATACGGTCCAACTCGCGCAGCAGTCGGCCATCGCCGCTCCGAATGGCCAGCGAAGCACAGGGCCGGGCCGAGGGGGCGGCTGCCGCTCCCACTGCACTGGAGCTCAGCGATGATCCAGCCGTACACTGGCAACCCAAGCGCGTCAAAGTGTCACAAATTTCTGTAAATTTTTCATTCCTACACCTGTACATGTGTGCGAAATTCCATCGAAAACTTTCACACACTCACCTTTCCACAGAGCGTACGACCTTCGCTGCCCCCGCAATATTGGGGCCGGAGATAAAAAATTAAACGGCCGCGCTGCGCGGTATTTCTCGGAGAGTCCTTGGGCCTGGCCCGCGCTGTCCCCGTACGTACAGGCGCGCCCGGTGTAGGCCGGGCAGGCCCCGGGCCCCGGGCCAGGCCGGACAGTTTGTCCGCCCGGGTGATGAATGGGGCCAGGCAGGCCACGCCACGCCACGCCGCGCCACTACTGAAGGAAACTGCTGCCACTACATTATTGACGTTTCGAAAGCGGTATTAGATGTTTGGTGAAAGTGACCCGGCCTGGCTGCAATTGATGGACTTGCCGAGAAAGAGAGCGGCGCGGCCGTATACAGCTTTATCTCTCCCAAACGCACAGTAGGCTACAAGGCGGACTATTTCTATTCTTTTTTTTCTGTTCCGTTTAATCAATCAACCTTAAAAATGCTGTATCGATTCGGTTTTCCGTTAAGGTATTCCTAGAAATAATATTCGCGCGGGCCAAAAAAAGGTCGAAGCGGCTTCTAAAAACTCGCGCGCGAAACATTTCTGACAGCGCTCTGGCATGCAGCGGGGACACACAGCACAGCGCACAGCAGCGGCGGCGGCAGTGTGCTACATGCAGTGAATTTCGGCTCGTGTACCAGTAGTTTTTCGTCCTTGCACGCACGGGCGGAGCGGCACGGCGCGCTCGCACACACAAACGGCCAAAACTGTATCACGTCCCGCCTCGCTCCGCCCCACCCCAGCCCGCCCCGCACACCCCCGCAGATAACACTCCCAAAACTAACCCTGACCCAGTCAACGACAATTTAACCACGCCCGCAGCAAGCGGCGCGGCGCTCCCCTTCTGCCGGCGGCGCGCCCGACCCGGCCCACCTGGCGCCCCGGGGCGGGGCGGGGCGGGGCGGAGAGCGACAGAGACAGTCTCACACGCGCATCCAAATGCAGCAGCCCCCGGGGCGGGGCCTGGACCTGCGGACGTGACTGATAAATTGCCCCGGGCGTACACAGTGTGCACAGAGCGGCACCCATATCCCCGACGACTCTCTCCCTCTTCCTCTCCCTCTCTCCCTCCCTCCCTCCCTCTTTCCCTCTCTCTCACACACATGCTCGGGGCACACGGCCAGCGTGCCCTCACAAATAATCTACATAAATTCCTATCAGCCGGCGACGGACCCCTCTGCTGCGCGGGCGAGAGAGAGCCGGGTACCTCGGCCTTCTTTTTCCTCATAAATATAATACCACTTTAGGCCGGTATAAAAAAAGAAAGAGAGAGAACAGAGGTGAAAATGAATAAAGGAAAGAGAACGGCGATGAAAAACAATCGCCGTGCGTTGCACCACACCACATGTGTTCCTCGCACGGCCCCACCCCTACTTTGACACTGATACCCTGCGCTCGGCCCGCCGCGGAGCGAACCGGACCCCCGCGCGCGCGCACCCGCCCCGCACCTGTTCGCCCTCGCCCCCATAAAGTGCAATCTAAAGGAGGAAAGGAAGAAAGAAGAGACGGAGCGAGAGAGGGTGAAGAAAGAGAAATAAAAGCATAACGAGTGCGGGTACCGCGCGACACTTTCGCCCCGCGTCCCACGACGAGAAAAGTGGAAATAACTCAGGAAGAGAAAGTATGAATGTACGACAGGAAGAAGAGGCAAGCAGACTATCACCTAACAACGGCCATTAGATAATGCGCGTCTAACGGACAGAACAAGGTTTCCTACCATCAGGAAATTCGATAATTCCAACTTTTCCCGCCCAGTCAGTAACCGTATAGCAGCACTCCATTTACAGACCCTACATACCATGATACATCTCATCTTTCCCACCGCCCACCGCTCCTAACGCCCCTCGCCCTCTCTCGCCTTACTCTCTCTTGCTCTCGCCCCCTCTCTCCTAGCTCTCTCTCTCTCTCTCTCTCTCTCTCTCTCTCTCTCTCTCTCTCTCTCTCTCTCCCTCTCTCTCCCCCCCTCTCTCTCTCCACCTTTAGTGCGGTTTTTCACAGGAGGCCACGCAGGAGGAGCCTGCTAAGCGTAACGTAGCAGCCGGGGGGCTACCTCACAAACCCATTAGCCGCGCCCGGTGTAAATGTTCCTCCTTAGCCGCGCCCCGCCCCGCCCCGCCCCGCCCCGCCCCGCCCCGCCCCGCCTCTTGCGGCCCCGCTCCAGACACGTCCCACTCATGTTAATGCGTACCGTAATACAAAACAGCGCGTGCGCGTTTCAAAACGAGAAAAAAAATTCAGACAAAACAGACACCAAGCAAAACTCTGCAAAAAGGAAAGGTCGAAGTGGAAAACTCACCTGTGACGCTGCTCATCTCAGACGCGCAGATGGCGGGTGGTGGCAGGTGCGCTGGTGCAGGTGGTGCGGTGCAGCTGCAGCTGGCGGCCGGTGCGACCACGGGCCGCCGGGCTGCATGGCGAGGGACGCCACGAGGTCCGCCCGGCGCGGCTCACATCGGCCCGGCCCGCGGCCTGCAACAGGCGAGCAGGGCGAGACAGCCCGGTCAGACATCACGGTTATTAGTACCGGGTGTTTCTTTGAATGCGTAACAGTATTGCGGGATTGCATACTCACCAGAGCTGCAGGGGCCATAGCGCCTTACGGGCGAATTGGGTAGGCAAACCCGCAACACTGTTACGCATTCAAAGAAACACCCGGTACAATTATTAACACCACACATTTAAACTCCCACCCCCTCCCCCAAGCATCATCTACAAGGAAAACAATGTAACAAGATTGTACGCGTATTGCAGAAGACGGAGCCAGGATCCACTGCTGCGAGCTTATCGGCTGAGCAGACCGCCCCGCCCCGCCCCGCCCGTTCGGCTCGGCACTCGCTCAAAACACTTTACTCCCCCGCCTCGCCTGCCTCCGCGTATCTCGCTCCGCCCTGCTCTGAGGCGGGGCGGGGTGGGGCGGGGCGGGGCGGGGCGGGGCGGGCCCTCATACGCTCGTATTGTCTCCAGACGTATGTCTTTGCCCGATTCCATCCGCCTGATTTGGCCCCGGCCCGGCCCGGCCCGTCCCGGCTGCGCCCCGCTGGTTTCTCGTCACACAGGCAGGTGACAGTGTAAATGTGCTGCGAAGCGGCGGGGGGAGGGGTGAGTGACGAGAGCCGAGATAACCGTGAGAGAAAGGAGGAGAGAGAGACAAGGGTAGAAGAAACGAGACGAGATGAGCGCGAGAGAGGAAGAGAGACAGATAGAGAGAGAGAGGGCGAAATAGGATCGCGATAGAAGGACGGGGGCGGGGGGAGGGTTCCACCTGCACCTGCCCAGCCATATTCGAGGATATTGGTACGCCGAGGCCCTTAAGCGGACCGCCTGGATCCCGGCCGTACGCCCCGCCCCGCCCCGCCCCGCCCCGCCACGCCCCGCCACGCCCAACGTCCGCGCTGATCCGCCGGCCAACGGCACCGCCGTCACCACCCCGCCGAGGAAATGAAAGCCCTTCTCTTGACCCTCGGCGCAGGCGCTGCTCCGCTCGCCCTTGCTGCAACTCGAACCCCCAACTTGGCGACTCTAACTTGTGCAATGTGTTCTCAGTAGTGGTAGGGCCCGACGCCCGCGGAAGTACCTCCGCACATTCAACAACTCCAACTTTAATCTAGAGATTGTGGGGTATTACGGGAAACCAAAAGTATTTAATTTAATGTGTTTTTTCTTTTACAGCCACGGTTTTTACAAAACTCTTGTGATAAAAAAGGGCCCGGATAAGGTGGACGGCGCAAAGATCCAAACGGACATTTTGTCTCACAAATCGCTTCCGGCAAAGGGAGTTTGTTTGGTTGAGGAGGGGTCGGGTTGCGGCAAGAGAGGCTTCAAGCAAACAGTGAAGGGGTCGGAAGAAGAGAGGGGGAGGAGGAGGGTCTGCGCAGCCGGGTTGATCGATTGTCTTTTTTAATCCTGCGAGGAGGGAGGCGCGGAACAAATCGTGTCAGCGGGCGCGCCAAACTTTGAATTATTCCCGCAAATCCCTCACCGTCGATGAGCGCGGCGCTAAGCTCGCTCCGCCCCGCCACGCCCTGCCACGCCCCGCGCGCGGTGAACTTCGAAGGCGGTCATGGAAGTGCACGGGCAGGAAAAAGTTTACTAACAAAAAAAAAGCTGTCCAAAAAGAGAAACAACAAAAGTGAAAAATGAGACCTGCTCGTAATTTTTTTTTTTCAAAATGTAGACGGCAATAATTGCACAAAACCACGAAAATCACGACTGTATATTCCCCGTACGAAGAGCGCCACGTGCGGTGGAGGGATGCCACCTGGCGGATTCCCTAACAGGGAGATTGCGGCGCGGACCGCGTCGTGCTCGAGCGCGGCGCTGCTCCGCTCCGGTCATCAGTGGGGAATGCGACCAGTGCGAGGTGGGGGGGGGGGGACCGCCCCTGCAGAGAGAATGCAGGGACGCTGCTCTTGTCCAGCTCATCTCCTCGAAATATCCCGCCCCTTCTGCCGCGGGTCCGCGCCGTCCCGTCCCGTCCGGCGGCACGAGTGCATTGCATTCCGTCGATAGGTATGGCACGCGACTCCGGTTAACGAACAAGCATGTAGGTGGTACCGACCTGCTCCCAAAGTATTTCCTTCTCAAAATAAAAATAACCCCCCCCCCCCCCCTAAAAAAAGAAGAAAGAAATTCTTCGTTTCGAAGAGGTGCGTCCGTCCGCTGTCCCGCCCCGCCCCTGAGCCTCGTCCGTCGCGGCGGGCGGTCCAGCGATATGGGCTAAAGCAGGCGGGGGGGTCCAGGCCCTCCCCCCTAGCGGCCCCCTAGCTCGTCGTGACCAGCATGGAGAGCAGCCGAGGGCGCGCGGGCCGGGCCGGGGAGGCCGGCGGAGAGGAAGGACGCGCCGCAAGGAAAACACAAGGAAGTTGGTCCGGGGGGGTCACGTGTGCAGCCGTCCGCCCATCACACTCCGTCGCGTGGCGCCGCCCCGCCCCGCCCCGCGCGCCACAGACAGCGGCGGGGAAATTTATCAGACGGAGGACCATTTATTTTTCATGTGTGTTAATCCGAGCAAGTTTGGGCCCCACTGGCGGTGTAGCGGTATGGCGGGGCGGGGCGGGGTGGGGTGAGGCGGGTCAGGGCGGGGCGGGTTAAACTCCAACTCACACGGGGCGTGTTGGTCACGGTATAACAAACTGCTTTGCGATTGCGCGCCGAAACACACACGCCAGGCTCAGCCGGGCCTAATGAGAGCGAGAGAGAGAGAGAGAGAGAGCGGGAGTGGGCGCAGAGCAGGGGACAGAGAGAGAGACATAGAGAGGAGTGGTGTGGAGGGGTGATGTTCAGGTGCGGGATGGCGCGGTGGCGGGGCGGGGTCGGGTGTCCCGCGGTTAGGCGTGTACATGCGAGAGCGATATGGCATGATGCCGGCGCGCCCCGCCAAGCCCCACCCCCCTCCCCCACCCCCCGTGCCGGCACCCCTACCGTGAGCCGTCAGGTTAAATGTCAGTTAGCAAATGACGTCTTGGTGGGGCTGGGGAGAGAGCGAGAGAGCGAGAGAGCGAGAGCGAGAGAGAGAGAGAGAGAGAGAGAGAGAGAGAGGGAGGGAGGGGGGGCGTAGAGCCTAACGGCCCAACCACACGCACACACACGCTCTCACCATGAAGCGCAGCTTCCCCGCCGCGCTGGACCGCAGCCGCAGCCGCGGCAGCGCAGAGATCGACCAATTAGCATTGAGTTCCCACGGCGTGTATGCCTAGGACCCCATCCCGCACCCGCACCCGCACCCGTCGGCGGGTTAGAGAGAGAGAGAGAGAGAGCGGACGCGAACGACAAGGAGGGAGACAGAGATGGGATTGGTTGGAATCATCTCCATTGCGGGCCGTGCCGTGCTTGTGGCCTCCAGAGGCGGGCCGCCGCCGCCGCGCCGCGCCGCGCCGCGCCGCGGTGAATCGCTAATGCGATCGAGGCACTTTGACCCCGTGAACCGAGAGCCGGTTAGCGTACCGTAGCGCAGGGAGTGCATAGCAGCGTGCAGCGCACCAGTTTGTTAACTCTTAATCGACTACTTGCGCGACAACCCCCTCCCCTCCACACACACTCACACACATACGCACACACAGGCTGGTTGCTGAACTACCCCCGACCTGGCCCAACCCCGCGCCCGCCCGCCCCCGAGTGCGTATAATGGAAGCCGCGGGGAATGAGTCGGCCGCCCCGCCCCGCCCCGCAGTACGGGATTGGGTCCTTGAAGTAGCGGTCGATAGGAAAAGTCGCAAAGTCTACACGGGCCACGGAGGGCAAAAAAAAAAGGAAGAAGAAGAAATAACAGCTTTGTAGGAATCTCTTTCCCAGCAGCGGAAGCTGCAGAGTTACTATTATACTTTTTCCAAAGTTGGCGCGGGGCCGGCGGGTACGCGACGGCGGGGCGGATGCGCCCGGATGATACCTCCCATAGCGAGGCCTGCGGTCGCTTAACAGTGAGCTAATCGAGACTGCGATGCGCCTCGGAGACACCGCGCCGCGCGGCCGAACCGGAAACGGAACGCGAGTTATTTCGCACCTGCTATTCGCGCCCCCGCGAGCGGCCCGGCCCGGCCCGGCAGGGGCAGACAGACTGGGCCTCCGCCTTTCAGAATTCCACGCGAATCTCGTCTCGCCTCGCCTCTCTGTCTCCCTTTCACTGCGGCCGCACTGCGTCTCTCTCTTTATCCATCCCCTACTCTCTCTCTCTCTCCCTCTTCCTCGCTCTTCACGGCCAACCAGTTGGCGAGCATAAAGGGAAACGCCACCTTTCATTAATTTAACCGCTCTCGCGGGCAGCAGGGGAGAGAGAGAGAGAGGAAGAGAGAGAGGGAGAGGAGTGGACAGAGATATGGCAAGTAAGAGAGCGAGAACGAGAAAAGAAACGACGTCTTTTGTCCTTAAACGGGGCGACTTCTTTGCGAGAGAAAAGTAAACTCTCCGAAGGCCCAGGCCCCCCTGCGAGAAATGAAGGGCTCCGGGAGAAGAGAGCGCGGGCGGAGTATAACGGGTCCGGGCGCCGCGCTGCCGCCGGGGGCGCCCCACCTGCCTTCCGCGCCCCGCCCCACCCCACCCCGCCCTAGCCTGCACCGGACGTCTTGTTTTCGTCCGCCGGAAGTGGATTAACGTCTTATCACTGTCTGCTTCCCTATCACCCGGGTGGGCCAGAGGGAAGAGGAAACTTTTTTACTGCGGTCCTGGCCCCTACCCCCACCCCCTCACCCCACCACGACAGAGCGTCCCGCAAAAGTCTGATTGAATCCGAAATCGCGGTTTAAGTTCTGGTCTTCCGTCATACGGACTGGACTGGTCGCCGCGATCCACTGCCCGCCCTGCCCGGCCCGGGGGATACCTGTCCGCGGTCCCGACGGTAACTTAAAGCTGCCACGCAGGGAGGGCCGGAGATGGATCAGCTTTTTTCATAATTTTTATTTTCGTGCTGTCCGTAATGAGTTTCCTTTTGTGCGAACTTTTGCGAACACTGCAGCGACGTGAATCTCGGCGTATCTTTACTTATGACCGGAGCCCTCCGCTGCGCATCACCCGGCGCGCAAGCATCGAAATGGTGCACCAGGACCAGGAGGAATCGATGCAGCGGGGTCCTACAGTCCTGCAGGAGGCCATCTCCAGCCCGTCCCCTGCCCTCCCTGCCCCCGCCCCGCCATCCGTTGGCACACAGTCCCCTGGCCTCCGTTAATGGCAACGGTCTTACATGGCCCAGGCCCCGCCCCGCCCCGCCCCACCCGGCCCCGCCCTGCCCGGGACGTGATTCGGTCACCACATTCCCCGCTGCGCCCCCGGCCCGAATCCACCCCACCCCACCCCGCCCCGCCCCGCCCCGCCCCGCCCAGGGTCCCCTCCTTCCTGAGTTGGGTCGGATCACTTGTAGCACCACGGCCCGACCGCCACCGCCCTGCCCTTCTTGGCCTCGACCCCACCCCGGTCACCCGTCGCGCTGCGAGTGCTTAATCCCCCACACTCACACTCACACACACACACGCCGCTGCTCCAAAGCCCTTTGGCAAACCCTTTTCCTCACCTCAGCAGGACTCCAGCGGCAATACATTCCGACTTGGCCACACGCCCCCCGGCTCCCCGCCCCCTCCCCCGCCCCCCGGGTAGAGGTGCGGGGGGAGGGACGCCGAACACTGAAGGGACTTGGGGGGGCGGGGCGGGGCGGGGCGGGGCGGGGCGGGGCAGCCCCCGGCAGCAGGCTGCCCAGCAGGCCAGCCAGCCTAATTTATATACAACATTGCATTCAGCAAACTACACTACTTTGTTTCCATAATTGCCCGGGCGGGGCGGCCGGGGATGAGCGGCGGGGCGGGGCGGGGTGGGGCGGGGTGGGGTAGGTCAGCAGCGGCCGGGGCTAAACTTGTTATTTGTGACCGGCAAAAGAAGATGTAGCGTCCCGATCCACGGGGCGGGGCGCGCGCGGAAAGTTTAATTGAAGGGAAGTGGCGGCGCGGTGCCTGGGCGGGGGAGCAGGGCTTCTCGCCTATACATGCCGCCTAAAGCCCCCCGCCCTGCCCCCTCCACTACCCTTTCGACTCGTAAATCTGGAACGCCCCGCCCCGCCCCGCCCCGCCCTGCCGCGATGCTGCTGCCGTTGCCGCTGGCCGATGCGATGCCAAGTTGCAGTGCCCTCTATATATCATCGGCGGTGGGCGTCTGAACCACCCCTTCTCCCCCGCTCCCTCTCTCTCTCTCTCTCACGCTCACTGTCTCGCCCGACTGCTCACACACACATACACACACACGTGGGCAGAGCAGTGTAATTAAAACCCATGCGGCTCATCAGACATTCCGATTAGAATAACGAATGGTTGTCGTCCCGTGCGCACCGCTCCTCCAGCGACCGGCTCCAGCAGGGCCACTCCAGCTCCAGCTCGGGCGGGGGCGCAACTGCGACTACAGCCAGATTGCAGTCGCTTCATCACTTAACCAAGTCTTCCTAATCGCGGCTGGATCAGACGGATGGCAGGCGGGCGAGCAGAGTTTGTGTGCGGTCTTGCTCCAAAGCGCGGTAGCCCACCAACCCTCTTCTTTTTCCTTCATCCCCTCTCCTACCACTTCCGACTTAATCCTGTTTCTTTTTCCGATCGCCGCGTCGTGCCCCCGTGGCAGAAAAATAATGCGCAAGTCATACAGAACCAACAGAAGGTCAGAGGGGATAAGAACGTTTACTTTGAAAAAAAAATCATCGTACATAGACAACATTTTTTCAAAATTTGTGATTTACAAATGATTTTGTTAAGGTGCGATCAAGTCGAAACCCAAGTGGCATATTACAATTTCGTTCGCAAATATACGAGATCTCTCCTCATGAAAAATTTTTCCCGTTAGCTCTATACAAAACATTTCTCAGAGTGTTACGCCTTCTTTTCCTTATGTGGGTTCCTGCCCGAGCATTTGTGAGGATAGCGCCGCAAACATGCGAGTCTGGGCGAGGCCCTCGAGGAGGAGGCCAAGGATGGAGCGGAGGGCGCATCCAGTGACCCCGCCCCGGCCCCCGGGACTGTTAAGAGCCCCCCTGGACTGGATCCAGAGCCCCGCGCCGGACCCCACCGGGGCCCAGTGCGGGACAGCGGGCGGGGCGGGGCGGGGCGGCAGCAGGGGCCCACCGGCCCAGAGATTTGTTTGCTCTGGATTCCTGCAGATCGCTCCTTGGCGGCGCCCTCGTGAATATCGCCTCGAGGAGATGCGGGGGCCGTAAGAAAGGTCGGGGGGGGACGGGGACGCGTTTTGTTTATCCTTGCACGTCGCTCCGCCGCCTCCGCTCTCAGGGGGAAAAATGACGTCTCTACTACTTTGATCCCCACCCCCGTGCCCTGCGCTTTCCCGCGTCGTTGTTTCGGGTACCCGCTACGACGCGAGTAACCGAAAAGTGTGCGAATATCACACACTTGTAGGTGTGTGGATTTTCACTCATGCACTTAAACGAGAAGAAGTGTGATTTTTCCGCCGTTGGAGAATTTCGTACATTTTAAGGGGCAAGTATATGAATGGAAATGACATATAAACCCATAGGTTTGGGGAAAAACGGAGGGGAAACGATGGTTGGGGGGGGGGGGGGGAGCGGGCGAAAAGTGAAGTTTGTCCGGGTGTTCGGGTAGCAGTGTGAACGAACGGGTCTCTCCCCGGCTCCATTCCTCCCTGGTGAGATAACGGGGAGCCCGGCCCGGATCGGGGGAGGATCAGCGCGGACCCGGCAATGAAACGGCGCGCAAATGGGGCACGTCTTATCGACATTCCAGTCCAGCTAGGCGCGCCGCCGCTCCGTCACGTGGCGGGGCGGGGCGGGGCGGGGCGGGCGGGGCGGGGGCGTTCCATGCCAGGCCGTCCAAACGGGATGACGCAGGCTCATTGCGCTCCGAGCGGACCCCCCCGAACGCCATCGACAGCACCGACACCCCCGACTCAAGCAACACGAAAAAGAAATCTTTTTGAATAATGGCTGCTGCGCGTCGCTTGATGAATAAGAGCCGTACGTCAGTTGTGTGGAGGTTTCACACAATGCCATGCCAGTCAAGTTCACTCGACGCCGTTTCCCATAATAAGCTACATGCATTCAGAGAAATGCGCGCAGGGAGAGGTACTCGTCTGGTACCCGTCTGGTACTCGTCTCGTACCCGCCTAATACCCGCCCGGTTTACAAAAGCGCAGCGCAAACGTGAGGCGCCGAGGCGCCCGGGGCTGGGCTAGAGGGCTGCCCTCAAGTAAAGCAGGGCCCAAGTGCAGTAATTACAAACGAGACCGCAAACACCATTACCACATATTGCTGTCGAGGCCGGCGGAGAGGCGGGACGGGGCGGGGTGGGGCGGTGTGGACGCCCGCAACACGCGCAGATAATGATGACGAAGTGTTGGCGGCCTGTCGGAGAGTCGTGCATTATCCGATTCACCGCCGGTCGGCACGTCCGCGCCACGCTCCGCCACCGTCCGCCACGCTCCGCCACGCTCCGCAGAGCCACGGCTGGAAAACCATCAACATGTCGTCGCGCCGGAGCCTCGCAGGCGGCTGCGTGGCGAGGAAGAAACAACTCGGAATTTTGGTGGACAAATGTCGGAAATATTTAAGTTTTTCCCCTGATTTTATTGTGAATTTTTATCGATTTTTTTTGGTGCATTTTTTGATCTGATTCTTCCTGATTTTTCCCGAATTTTTCTGAATTTTTCTCAGCATTTTTCTGATTTTTTTCTGGGGAAAAAATCAGAGATGTTCCTTTGCCCCCCTCGGTGCGTAGGCAACCCACTGTACGCGCGAGCGCGGCGGGCCTGCCCACCCGACCGGCCGCAGGGGCCGTAGCCATGGCCGTGGCGGGCGCGGGCCTGGTCCCTCGCGGGGGAAGGAGGAGGAGGACACACCCGAGATGGCAGTCGAGATGACGCCGCTGGAGGGGACACTTGAAAACAACCCTCGACACGACGCGACGGAGATAGTGAGGACGCCGCCCACCCCAACGCACTCTAAAATGATGAATGGCAGAGAAATCGCAATGGAGGCCTCAAAAAAAAGGAGAATAAGAAAGGGAGACTGGTCTAGCTTACCGCGCTCTCGTGCGGCTCTGATGAGATTGAAAAACTTCTCAGGAGCCGCCGACTCGAGTCTATGAGCCCACGCTTTATTTGCCTCCGCCCCCGCCCCCAACCCCCCACCCCACCAGCTCCCTATACCACATCCATTTCGCAGCGCTTCCCGTCGTTTTTCAAAATACAATCTCTCCGCAGCGAAAGTGACACGCGGTGCTACGCGCTGCGCCCGCATACGATTCAATTTAGGGGCGCGAGGAGTGACTTACGCTGGGAATCATGTGACATTGGCGGGGCGGGGGCGGGGCGGGGTTGGGAAGGGCGTTCCGCTGCATGAGAGGGGCACCCCACCGCGACAATCGCTGAATCATTCACTTAGAGGAAGGAAGGAAGGGAGCAGCAGCGGCGCGAGTTCGGGAATAGATGGAGAGTGGAGGGGGAGGGGGATGGGCGATGGGCGGGTGACGGCGAGAAGTTGAAGGGGAACAAAACTTGATTAAGCGGCAGTGTGCTCTGGTGGTGCGCGGGCGTACGAGGGGCTCCCCGGCCCTGGGGATCCACACGACGCCGGCCTGAAAGGGACCCCGCCCGGCCCGCCCGCCTGACCCGCGCCCCGCCCCGCCCCGCCCCGCGGCGTCCCCGCGCCGTGCTCTCAGAAGGTAGGCTATCTGGGAAAACCGCACAAGTTGCGCGGAAGGTAGCGGCAACTATGTCTGCGGGATTCGACCGGGAAGAGGAACTATCGCGCCCCACCCCACCCCGCCCCATCACTTTGATTATATACCCAAGTTCGCAGGGTGGGGCGGGCCGTGCCGCGACCCGGTCCATACCCGCCGCACCCACCTTCGCCAGGACCGTAATGCTGCGCTCTCCATTATTGATAGTGGGCCATTAGGAATGGAATTTAAATATGCACCGCGGGGCGCGTCTCCTCGCAAAGGAGGAGGGTGAATCACCGCTAATTGCAGCGCGGGACACAATTACTCACGCCTCTTTATTGTTAAGCTAGGGGACAGAGGGTGGGGGGTTCAGAGAGCGGCCGGAAGAAGATCTCAAATGTTGAAACATTCAAAAGGAAATCTTCTTGCGATACGGAGGAGGAACACACTGGGAACCCAAATGTGTGAGTGTGACACACTTGTAGGTGTGCATGGCGGAGAATCGGTACTGTGCACGTCAGCGCGCGCCGCGCGGTTACGCGGCTCTCAAACTCGGTCGGGATTGGATGTGCGCTGCCTGATGGGCTGGCCTGGCCCGGGCGCGGCGCGGCGCGGCGCCACAGAACCGTCTCCCCCGCTTTTCAGCTCGCGACCCAATCTATTAGATTGCAGTGCGGTCTAGATACACGAGGCGGGGCGGGGCGGGGCGGGGCGGGGCGGGGCGGGGCGGGGCGGGGCGGGGCGGGGCGGGGTGGGCGGTGGGCCAGCCGGGTAAGCCTGTTTTCCGGGGCCGCAAAGTATCACAGGTTTCAAACGTACGAGGAAAAGAGGAGTCACATCATATGAAACCACACGCTTCCCGAGAATTATAGCCCTCTGGTGTTGAGGTACAGCCCCGCCCCCGGCCCGACCCGTCCACAGTTATCGTACGTATCCCGGGGCACGGCGGGGCGGGGCGGGGCGGGGCGGGGCGGTGGGGCGTCGCACATGCTGCTGCTGGGAGGGGGCGCAGGTGCAGTCAGCGCTATTCCAGCGACCACAAACAGTTTCACGAGAGAGATCCGTGAGCCGTGGTGAGGCGTGTGGCTGGGCGGGGCGGGGTGGGGCGGGGCGGGGTGGGAGCTGGGCCCGCCCGCCTGTCAGCCCGCACACACAGCGCCCCGCCCCGCCCCGCCGCACTGTGTGCACTATACCTCCGCGTCGAGGGCGATAGACCCATTGGCAAGGACGTCGCCAAGTTTCCCGCGCCTCTCCGCCGAGTCACTGACTGCACAACGGCGCACGTGACGCACTCCGGCGCGGCGACACGTGGGGGCGGGGCGGGGCGGGGCGGGGCGGGGCGGGGCGGGGCGGGGCGGGGCGGGGCGGGGCGGGGCGGAGCCGAGACAGTTAGCTCCCGATCCCCTACGACACCACCGCCGACCCGGAGGAGCTCAGGCCATAAAGCACACCCTGAAAACGGCGCGTTTTCCTCGGCGTTTTCTTAGTTTTCGGGTGTACCTAAATTTTAAGACGCAGAGCGACGCCAAAGCAATAGTAAAATAGTTTTTAAAAAACACGTTTCATAGCGTATCGGTGGCGAAAGGGCAGGGGGTCGATTTGCGCTTTGTGTGCGCGGCGGCGGAGTGTAGGATGTCGGCCAATGGGAGGAGCAGGGAGCCAGACAGAGAGCTGTGGGCGGCGGACGGAGAGAGAGCGATAAAGGAAGCGGAAGTACGGACTGAGGGGGAAACCGGAAATGGAGGCGGGAAAGGGCGGGGGTGAAAGAAGGGTATATAGGGTCGCGGCGTGTCGGCGTCATTACGATATGCGCCCGGGTCGGGGCGGCAGTGAACGTGGTGCCACAGATCGGCCCCGGGGCGGGGCGGGGTCCTCGAGGGCAGAACGCCCCAGGTGTGACTCACCACGCCCCTCACCACACCCCCGCCTACTGACCCCGGGACTGCGGGTGGGAGCGCCGAGATGGACACCCCCGGGAGAGCTAGAGGGGGTGGTAGGGTGGGGACGGAAGCCCCTACCCGATCGTCAGTCCGGCCGCACGGCACGCAGCCCCACCCCCGCCCCCTGCCGCTCAAGACCCGCCGCGCCACCTGCGCCCCATTGCGGTCCCCTCCGCCCCCGCCCCCCGCGCCGGCCAGTGCGGACAGCTGCAGCAGATACAGCGCCCCCTGCCGCGGGTCCAAGCCGGCTCATCATGGGCCCGAGGTCAGGTTGGGTCGCCCCCGCCCCGCCACCCCCGGGCCGGGCCCTACACCCGCCCTGCAAGAAGGCGTGTTCTGTTCGACAGCACTTGGGAGGCGAAGGGCGGAGGTGAAGGTGAACACGGTGGAAATTAGCCAAAGTCAAAGTGTAAAGTTCGCTAACAGCCTAGCAGTACTCCGGCGGGGTGGTGCGCGTTTCTCTTACGGGCGCACGAGTAAATGAGAGCGTGTAACAGGGAGCGGGAGAGAGAGATAGAGAGAGAGAGAGACAGAGAGAGAGAGAGAGAGAGAGAGAGAGAGAGTGAGAAGGGGTGGAGGGGAGCGGCAGCTTCCTGCGACAGTACAAAAGAAACGCGAGACAGTTTGCTCGGCTTGAATCGACATGGATAAAGCACAGTCGATATCCCTGGCTACAGCCCCGGCCCCGGCCCCGGCTACAGCACAGCGCGCCTGTGAAGCGGAGGGTAGGCCGCCCGCCCACTCCGCTGTGCCCGCGATGCCTACCTCGCAGGCGGCCGCCGCCGGGGTGGAAGAGACGCCGAGAGAAAAATCGTCAGCAGACTATTGAAAAAACAAAAAAAAAATCACTCGAATAGGGGCGTAATGCGTCGACGTTTAGGCCTCGAGCAAACTCAGTCGAGTGGCTTAAGGGCGCATCGTAATGAGAGTGCAACAGTCGCCCCGCGGTAAGTAGCAGACGTGGCGCGGCGTAGCGTGGCGTCACCATGGAGACGAGACGGCCCGCTCCACTGCACGTTATTTTCACCCCGGCTGCGCCTGCCCGCGCTAGTTGAAAAAAAAGGGCGTCTGCTTTCCTGCTTTTGAGGGGTACCTCCCTTCACGATACCCCGCCCCACCGCGCCCCGCCACATAGAAAGCGGATTTTCAGGCAGCGCGGCGGGTCCAGGGCCGACGCTGTGCTTTATATTATCCGCGGGAGATAGGGATTAGGTGCAAAGGCCCTTTACGACGGCGCGCGCGCGCTCACACTGAGCCGGAGCACATTATGCTGAGCCGGCCGCGCCCTGCGGCGCTCTGCGGCCGCGCCGTGTGTGTCCGCGGGGATTGACTGGAAGCGACTGTACACAGGCGCCGTTAGCGTGAATCAGTCACGATGGCGCCGTAACGAACGCATTCCCACGGCGGCGCGGGGGTGGGGGGGGGGGGGGAGGTTTTAGGTGAAGCGGCGATACGGCGCGCAGCCATGGCATGTCGAACGCCATCACCGTGTTTTGTTGGCCGCTAAAACGAAACGGGATCCGCGGTGGGAAATGAAAAGCAATAAGTGACTTGGTCACCGAGCCGCGCGGGCGGTGGGTATAGGGCTCTGCGGCGGCAAAGCGAGGCCGCGCGTAAATCCCGGAGTCGATTTCTTTTCGGCGGGACGGTGAAAATTAACGACTGTTCCCACACCATGGTAATCAAAGACTTCATTATTTGCCGAAACGAACCCCCACTTTTTTCATGTTATGCCATCACTTTTGCTTCATTTGCGTTGGAGCCGAACAGGTGAGCATTCGTAGATCCACTTACGGCTCCAATTTTTTTTCTCTCTGTTTCCGGACGCGGGCACCAAATCGGTAAGAATATTGCACTGAAAACAGGGCCTCTTCAAATGAGAAGGGCGCCAAAGCAACATAATTTTTCTCTCACATATCACCCCACGCAAAACACACACGACAAATTTCGCATTACAAATGCGATGAAAATAGACACGAGCGGCGACAGCTTCGCGGCAGGGGCGGAACGTCGTTGTCGTTCCCGTTTGCTGCCCCCTATTCCCCATGGGTGCACACGCACACGCGCACAGTATATCCGTCTCTCTCGCACGCACACGCGCACAGTATATCTGTCTCTCTCGCACGCACATGTCTCGGCACCTAATCTCAGTGCGTGTTACACACATGATAGCATCACTTAGGGCGGGACGGGCCGGGCCGGGCCGGACGGGCTCGGCGGGGTTAATGTTATTCGAAGCGAAGCGGCGAGCGGGTGGGCCGAGGGCCGGGGGCCGGAGCCGGACTGGGGAGGGATATGGGACGGGTCATAGCAACGCAGGCCTTTAGGTCTAGTGGTACTGACACTAACGTTTCTGAAAACAGCAAAAAAAAATCTGCAATTTCACTTGTACGGTCTTTACGTTCCCATATCCAATAACTAAGAAAAATATTTTACAGAACCACGAAGCGATAACGACGATTACAAGTAAGAAAATATGTTACTGCTCTTTCCCCCTCGTTTTATAACTACTTCACAGCGGCAAAAAAGAAATGTCTTGACTTGCGCGCGCAACGACCCTGTCACACACACACACACACACACACAGGCGCACGCCAGGGGAGAAAGATCGTACAAAGAAGCTTGGTACAAAGAGATAGAGAGGCAAGAGAAGACCCCCTTAAAAAAAAGTAGCCGTCTAACCTCCTCTTTCTTCTCTCTGTAACCCGGCTGCAGTTCTCTAGTCGGCGCTTGTTTACCGTGTCAGAGTAAACAACCTGAGGGGGGGGGGGGGGGAGTAGCTCACCTGGCATCCCAAGGCGTGGTCCACCACGCCCCTGGCAGGTAGGCAGCACAGTACGCGTGGGACCACCGCCAGCACCCGGCCGCACCCAGCTGCAGGCGGGCACGGAACTAGTGCTGTCAGGCCTTTATCTCTCTCTCTCTCTCTCTCTCTCTCTCTCTCTCTCTCCCTCTCTCTCTCTCCCTCACTCTCGCACACTACGCTGCTTTGCTTTCAGCTGTTTTTGTCGCGAGTTGTGTGCGCCCCGGGCGCTTTACAGGCGAGCCCTGCGCTGCGCCGCACACGCACGCTCTCCCCCCTCCTCTTCTCTTTCTCCGGATCTTGGCGGCGCCCCGCGCTCAAGGGGGTTACACAGAATACATATATATAAATATATTTTTTTCTGAGCGAAAAGTAAACCCCACAGACCACCCGCAGCAGACGTGATCTTTTTTTGATTGCTATGAATCGCGGTCGGTTGGGCCGGGCCGCGGGGCGGGGCGGGCTCAAGTGGGTAGGAAACGGCGGCGGAAGCTCTTTACAGCGGCGCCCCGCCCCGCCCCGCCCCGCCCGGCTGGTCTAAAATAATGACGATTGCGTGCCGAACCTGGCCGGGCCGGGCCGGGCCGGGGGGCGCCAAAGTTATTTGAAAAGTTTGTCAATAGGACGGCAAGGCAAGACGGCGACGAGAAAGCCGGTGCCACGCTGCGGCCCGCCACGAAACCAATAAACGGTACACTTTTCAAATGCCCGCGACTAAAGCACACACTGCACACACAGACGCACACAAATTCGGTACACATCAATCACATGGCATACAGTCTTATATAAGACGAGACACAAATCCAATTTATCGCTTAAATGTTTGTGTTTCATTTTGCTGGTACGAGTAGGCTGAGAAATACAAGGGGAGAAAAAAGTGGGGGAGGCATGTGCGAGAATGCATGTGGTGTGTGTGTGTGTGTGCGAGCGAGCGAGCGAGCGAGAGAGAGAGAGAGAGAGAGAGAGAGAGAGAGAGAGAGATAAAGAGGTCCTCTCGTCGGTAAATAACGCGTGCTACACGCCGCGTTTCATCTGCCTGCGCTGCGCCGAGCTGTTTATTTGTTTCCAGGCGCCCCAGCTCCGGCCCGGCCCGGCTCCGGGGGAGACACTCCAGGCTCCGCGGCGGAGAGGAGCGGGGCGGGGCGGGGCGGGGGAGCGCCACCTCACCTACCTCGTGAGGTACGGCCGGTCACTATTCCGCCTCGATAAGTTAGCTTTGCCGGCAACTTACGGTAAGTAACCGGCTCCACCTTACCTCGCTTGCCCGGTCTCTCTCTCTCTCTCTTACTCTCGCCGCATGAGGTAGAAGGTACTTGGGGGGCGGAGAGACGCTGCCAAGGAATTTATGTGCATGCAACTACCTTAGCACTGCGTCGTCCAGCCCACTCGTGTAGCGCGGAGAGAGAGAGAGAGAGAGAGAGAGAGAGAGAGAGAGAGAGAGAGAGAGAGAGAGAGAGAGAGAGAGATAGAAAGGGAGAGAGTGGGCATGAGGAGGGGGCCGGGGAAGGACGCTAGCTTGGCACAGCGGATAGTTCTTGTTGTGCCTCCGTTTATACTGAAATGGGTGAGGAATCGCTGGTCCGATGGCCTCTGGCAGTCCCGCAAGCGACTCTCCGGCAAGAAACACTGCTCCACCAGCCTCTACACACACACACTCGCACCGCGCCTTAAAAATGCGGACAGAGCCTAATAGGATTTTGGTCGGCGTCCAAACAACTTCATCACGAGGCGAGGGCACACACACACACACCCTTCTACCCAGCGGGAGTGGTCTCGTTTCCCGTACATCGCAAACCCAAGTGTGTGAATGTCGTGCGCTTGTAGGAGTGTGTGAATTTTCGTTCGTACACTTTGGACAAGCAAAGATGTAAATGTGCCTGGAAATGTCGTTACACCTGAGGTGGACGGTTCACACTCCTACAAGCGTGCAACACTAACACACTAGTGTTTCCAGGCTAAGAAACGTCCTCGCGCCGCGCCGCGCCCCGCCGCGGTCCCCGCCGACTAATTCGGCCAAGTTGTGTCGGGCCTCGCGGCCGGGTTGATGAAGAGGCGGGTGGCCCCCGGCGGGGTAGCGGGGGCGGGGGTAGCGGGGTAGCGGGG
Organism: Frankliniella intonsa; assembly: GCA_033675135.1. Lineage (NCBI taxonomy): Eukaryota > Metazoa > Arthropoda > Insecta > Thysanoptera > Thripidae > Frankliniella > Frankliniella intonsa. The sequence goes on from CM066248.1 coordinate 5,020,403, forward strand.
AGGGGGGCGACGAGATTTACATGATGAGCTCGACCTGTCTAACCCCATCACCCGGGGGGCAGGGGCGGGTCCGGGCGGGGGTTGGAAGGGGACGGCAACAAGGCCCAGTGCGAGTAGGGCCGCGCGGACGGACGGATGATTGTGGCACTACAAGTTGGCCGGCCGCCTGGCCTCGCACCGCGATGACGGCCTGCCTCTGCGGAGTGCCAGCCAGGGCCGCCCAGTCTGTGCGGTACATCGACTTGCCGGCCATTATCTCAAGCCGCGCGCTACTACTGTGCTGCCCCATGGCGCTGCAGGGCCTAATAGAAACCGTCTGCCTCTCGAAATTATTTCTTTCAAAAGAAAATGGTGCCCAGATGCAAAGGAAACTGAAAGATGCGAGCGAAAAAAAAAACTAAGGGTCGGAGAGCAGGGCTTGTGCATCGGAGCTAGATCGTGAAGGCGCCGGTAGCGCCAGCAATAGGGCAGTCGGGCGAAAGGCCACGGCTCTGCCCCTCCGTGCGAGTCGAGGTAGAGAGAGTGAGAGGAAGAGAGAGAGAAGAGGTAGTGCGAACAACGAATCCCTTGCTGGAAGTCATGCCCTCGTCGGAGATGATAACTCATAACCCTTTCAAGAGGAAAGAGACTGAGTAGCGCGGGGCAGGGGGCGGGGCGCGGGGTGGAGGGGGCTCCGAGAAGAAACGGGCGAGCTGAATTATGCATCGCTGTAAAGATGACGAAATGGCGTGGAAGGTAGAGTAGTGGGGGTAGATAGGTAGGCGTGGGGCCAGCCAATTGAGGGGAGAGGGGGGGGGTGAGGGGGCTCCAGATCATCGGGAGTGCGCTGCTGCTATTGGCCGATTGGAGGGGCGCCGGCGCCACGAGACTGCTCCCGAATATTAATAGAGAGAGGCGCGGGCCCACACCGCCCTTATTTAGGGGCTTACGCAGAACACGTGATTGAATGAGCCCGAGCCAAGGGAGAAACAAGGGGGCGATACCGCCCGCCCCGCCCCGCCCCGCTTACATGCGCACAGCGGTAAGCGCAAAGGAAAGGGGTTCGTAGAAAAATAAATGAAGAATGGAGAAAAAAAAGGAAGAGCACTTGCCTGTGCGGGCCTATAGCAGGCGGCTTCCTGAAGAAAACAGAAAGGAAAGCGGCGAGTTGGAAATTAAAGACAGCAAAGGAGCGCAGGGCAGTGTCGGGCCGGGGCGGGATCATTACGCCGTGAAAGAGCCGCACTCCCATTAAAAATCCCAATTAAAAAATAAACTCTATCGCTAGGCTCTCTCCGTCTCACGCTTTTACAGCAGAGCTGCCCCCAGGAAAAAATATTTCAGGATGCACTCGACACATAAGAACAAGATACGGATAACTTATGAGTTGTTGTTTGTTTTTTTGTTGTTTTTTTTTTGTTTAAAATAAATATTGTTATTCCTTTTCAATCAGCATAACAAATCTACTAATAAGATTTCTTGTGGATTCGCATATTCAACCCGAGCCCGCACCACGACCGCGAGCGGGTGGCGGAATAAAAATACATATGCGTGGTCAGCGGGAGGAAAAGGGGGCGGGGGAGATAACGCGCTGCGAAACAAGGGGAGCGCGGCGAGGAGAATGAGAGAGAGGAGGAGGAGGGAGGAGGGAGGGAGGGAGGGAGGGAAGGAGGGAGGGAGGGAGGGAGGGAGGGAGGGAGGGAGGGAAAAAAGGAGAAGCAAGCTACCCGCGCAAGCGTGGCGTGGCGTGGCGGGGCGTGGGTCTCCAACAGGTGTGGTGCGGACAGCGCAAGGGCCGCCCGCCTGCGGACGCATACGCGTAGGAGTAAGGGAAGGGCGGGGCGGGGCGGGGCGGGGCGGGAGAGAAAAGCTGCTCGCGCCGCTGGAAACAGACAAAAAGGAGAAGCGGGGTGGGGCGGGGCGGGGGCGGGGCGGCTGCAACTAGCAGACGTGCGCGACTCTGGTGCGGTGGGGCGGGGCGGGGCGGGGCGGGGCGGGGCGGGGCGGGGCACGGCGCTCTCGCTTGCGGTGGGTGGCTGGCTGCCCCTGATGACAAGGGATAAGGGAAGGGAGCGAGCCCAACGGACCGTGGCATGAGCGATCGTCCCTCGCGACACTGCCCGCCCCGCCCCGCCACGCCCCGCCACGCCCCGCCCCGCTACGCCCCGGCCCCGCCCCCGTGCGGTGTGTGAGCTCACCATGGAGGCGCGCAGGGGTTCCATGTCCGAGACCAAGAGTGTGGGTGAGCACCGCGGGCGCTCCATAGCCTATTTCTGCTCACAGCAGGAGATAAATAAATGTCAATTGGTCTCGGTCGGCATAAGGGCTGCACGGATGGTAAAGTTCAATTTTTTTAACAGCAGGGCAGGGGACAGTGTACACCAGGAAACGCCCCCTTTTTTTCTCTCGCCGTCCTGGCCCTTCAGCCCTCAGCCAACCTTTCGTCAACAGGAGAAGAAAGAATGTAGGACGTTTCTGTTGTATTTGACCCGTTCTCTCCGCGACGCTATTTATTGCCCGAGGGGTGCGGCGGGGAGAGATGTGGCGGGGTGGCGCGGGGCGGGGCGGGGTGGCGCGGGCGGGGTGGGGTGGGGCGGGGTGGCGCACCGGGTTTGAAATCGGATCATCATTGCTGGATAAACTGGAGCGCTCCAGAGCCTGCAGGCTCCAGGTCGCTCTCCAGGTAAACGACGAGACATAAATCCCGTCCGGAAAAATAAACAGATCCAGCAGGGTGGGAGGGTGGATGGGTGAGGGAGTGAGAGAGAGGAGGAGAGGGTGGGAGACGGACGAGAGGGGAGGGGGGAGTTACAGAGCCAGGGAGAGTGGCCTCGCGTTGGGGGCGGGGAGACGAGACTGCAGTCAAGGTCGGCCGGCAGGAGGAACAAGCGTCGCCGACAGAGCAAAAATATTACCCGGTAATGTCTTCTTCTTCGGCTCGCCGAGCGCGGCAAGGACGCGTGGCAAGCAGGGGCACTAATCGAGAAATAATATGTAAACCGGAGAATAGGAGAGAGAGAGGGGGGGGGAGCGCCAAGGAGAGCGCAGGGGAGAGAGAGTGTCACCGCGGCGCGCGGCCGGATTTGCATGAAACTGTTTACCACTCTGCACAAGGCCGGCCGCCGGCGGTCTGGCCCCGTCCCGCCCCTCAAAACAAATAGCCCACAGACCAGACCGGACCATTTGAGTTCAGGCTAGCTCAAGGAGGAAACAACTCTTAATTTCGGTGTACAAATGTCGTGAATTTTTGTGCATCTCCATAAACTTTTCTCATTTTTCCTGATTGTAAAAAAAATAATCATTGTTTTTTTTTTTTTTTTTTGTTTTTTTTTGCCATGTTTGCTTTGAAATTTTCTCAAATGGTCTAATTTTTTCTCCCGATTTTTTTCTGAACTACGAGGGGAAAAAAATTTGTTCCCCTCTCGCTTGAGGCTAGCTACACTCGAATGTATCATCGTGCTGGAAAGAAAAAGTGCCTCGTCTGCTTAGTGTCAGTCATACTGCGCTCCATTTGCAGGCGCGCTCCAGTAATGAGCAGTGGTCCAGAATGGGCACGGAGCCCGGCGAGCCTGACAAGCAGCGATTTCACTCGACAAAAAACGCGGCCCTACGGAGGAAATCCCTGGCCATCGTCCTGGAAACCTCCCCTCTCCCTCTGGCCCTGCTACTGCGGGGCGGCGCGGCTACGCTGCAATATCCCGCGCGCTGCCGTGACAAGGGAGAAGTTCTGGAGGGACACGCTGAAAGATGCAACACGCTCTCGCTCTCTCTCTCTCTCTCTCTCTCTCTCTCTCTCTCGTGCGGTGTCGCCATAACTCGCCTCCAGAGGTCACATAATGGCAGAAGCAGCGCTGCTCCCATAACTCACGCGGAGCCGCAAGTCATTTACGCGCCGTCTCTTGTTTCACGTGTCTCTCTTTTTTCCTCTCTCCTCTCTCCTCAACGATCCCGGCCCCCCCCCCCCCCACTCCCCTCCCCGAGCTCCAAGATCCCACGTTATATTTTTCCTCCTATATCTTCTCCCGCCCCCGTCGGTCCATCCTCTACAGCCGCCCCGCCCCGCCCCTCAGCAGATACCCGCGCTGTTTGGTACCGGCACCGGCAGCTGGAGGCTGAGGCCCGGGCCGGCCCGCGGCCGATAGGGCGCGCTAGATAGTCTCTCCCGAGGGGCACCAGTCTCTATGTATGGAGAGAGAGAGAGAGAGAGAGAGAGAGAGAGAGAGAGAGAGAGAGAGAGAGAGAGAGAGAGAGAGAGAGAGAGAGAACGGACCAGGCGAGTCTGTTAGAAACTTTCCTGATTTGATGCGCCGTTCAGATCCGGCCAAGCGATGCTCTGGTTTCCTTGATAGTCTGGTCGCGGGGTGAGTAGAAAGAGCGGCCGCGAGAGAGAAGGATGAAGAGAGAGAGAGAGAGAGAGAGAGAGAGAGAGAGAGAGAGAGAGAGAGAGAAGAGGAGGCAAGCGGGGGTGGTGGTCGAGGAGGGGTTTCCTTGGTTGGCCGCTTTAGAAGGAGGGCCCTGAGGACGTAAGCCATTCCGAGAACAAGAAAACGTACGCCTGAAAAGAGTGGATTCATTATTCGAAAAATCGCCCACGGGCCATGAAATCAACGTGCAATGAATAGCTGAGGAGGCGCGGGGGCGGCGCGGGGGCGGCGCGGGGGCGGCGCGGGGGCGGCGCGGGGGCGGCGCAGGGGGGCGGCGCGGGGCGGCGCGGGGCGGCGCGGGGGCGGCGCGGGGGCGGCGCGGGGGCGGCGCGGGGGCGGCGCGGGGGCGGGGGCGGCGCGCAGCGTACCGCGAATAGCAGGCGATTGGCCCCGACGACCCGCGAGCTCTGCAGGCTCTGCACTGCATCTCCACTCTCTCTCTCCCTCTCTCCTTCTACTTGCCTTTTCGGCGGGCGGCTAGACAAAAAAAAACGCGAGCCTGCTGGATTAAGGGTCAGGTTGGGGGGAAAAAAACCTGGAGGAGGAAACAACATTCGCAATGTACCTTACCCCTTGGAGAAGCTAGAGCCAAATCGAAAAATAGCGCGCGGCGAGGAGGCCGGTGGAGGTTGTACGAGTTATTAGTCATTGAATTTCGCTAGAGAGCAGCCGTTATGGGTTGTAGACTGCGCACTCAACACCTGTCGGACAATACGGCTTGTGCCGCTGTGCGGGTTTTGCAGTCATTACGCCGCGCAAAGGGCCCTGTTTTTGCTCTTCCGCACCACGCCGCACCCCGCCCCACCCCACCCCGCCCCGCCCCGCCCCACCCCGCCCCACTGCCCTGGGCGGCCCTCATGCCCTCATGCACGTCAAAACCCAGTGACTGCGAGTAATGGCAAGGCGGTCAATTGGCCGCCAGCCCAATCCCAATATTTTGTATTATATATAGAGGGACAGGAGGAGGGGGCGGTCCGGTCGTTAAAAGTCGATGGGGGAGTTGGGGGGGGGGGGTGTCCTTGTAGCGCAGCGCCAGAGGATGGATGCAGCGGGCTGGCAGTAAAACAGCTGCACTGCTGATACGTCATCAACACATCTCCATCCGAAAAGGGAGCAGGGGCGACCCGAGGAAGGGGGGTGGGGTTGGGCGGGGGTGGGGCGGGGGTGGGGCGGGTGGGGGCAGGGGCGGGGGCGGTGTACGGGCGCTTCGCTACGGATATATCAACAACTCCCACTGCTCCTCTGCTCTGGCACTGCGCGGGGCGGGAGGAAACACCGGACCGGCGGCACCGACACAGGGGAGTTATACTGGCACAGACATCGGTACACCGCGGAAAAAGCCAGCAGTAACCACTACAGGAGCGTCAGACAGAAAGGCCCCGCGCGAGCGCTCAGGAACGTGAGCATGTTTTAGAGCCTGCGAGTTCGAGTTCATTATTCGGAGCATCGGCAAAAACCAGAAATAGATTATAGTTTTTTTGTCAGTGTTAGAGCCATAACGGTGGACGTTGGCGCAGCAGGGCGCGCGCGCGTTGCTGGCCCGCTGGACATGTTGACCGTGCCCCCCTCCCCCCCCCCCCTCCCCTGTCGCCCGACCCGGGCCGCCGCAGACTCCTGCTATGGCCCCAATTCGCTCGCGCGGCGCCAAGAATACAGAGACATCCATTTCCCGTACGACATAAATAATTACACCGCGGATACGTAACGAGGGGGGTCATGATGACGATGGTGGCGATGTCGGGATAATGCACTCACTCACCACGCTGCAGTAAAACACCCAGCATGCAGGAAGCACTGGGAAGCCGGCACTCACCTGCAACAAGCACCAGAACAAACAATAAATATTAGGGAGATGAGAAAAACGCGACCTTTAAGAAAGAAAAAAACACGGTGCACAACGGACAAAGGGTCGCGGGGTAGGCAACCGCGCGGCAGCCCGGAGTGGCGGGTCGGCCTACCCATAGGATCACAGGCGGCCGGCTGGCTCCCAGGGGCCCCGCCGCGCCGCGCCGCGCCCACGCAGTCCTTCTGGGACCAGACCCACCACACCACGGTCCCTCCCCACCCCACTCCATTTTCTAAATCGCTGTCACCCCGCAGGCGCGTGTGTACGCCTTTCCGTTTTATGCACGCAATCCACTCTCGCACTCTTTTTATTTTCCTCCCCCTCTCCCTCTCCCTCTCCCTCCCTCTCCCTCTCTCTCTTTCTCCGTCGGGAGGCATCTTCCACAGCGCGCGTCTCCACCTCAGCCGCGCCGCCGCCACATACGCGCGCGCGCCTACGAATCGGAAATCAGAAATCCGGATCCCAGACGCGGATAATACCGTTCCGCAATGATCCGGGCTCTGATCCGGGCCTGATCCGGGGAGTGAGGAGTGCAGGGCCGGAAGGGAGACCTCACAAAGTAGCGTACTGGCGCCGTGGTGGGCGGGGAGGGGGGGGGCTGACGGACGGACCGACCGTCGGCTGCGTCGGCGCCGGCCGGCCGGCCGAATCAACAGAAAATAACTGGTGTTCAGGGGAACGGAAGGAATCGGATGACGCCCGCCCGCGCAGGACGGGGGAGCACTGGATTTTAGCAGCTGTCTGCCTGTGTTCCCTCTTTTTATCCACAGGGTTGGCACCAAAATACCGTGTTTCTTTCTTTTTTCCTATTCCCGCTGATGATTTTTTTGTTTTTTGTTTTATACCAAAAGAGTGCCAATCAGCTGCAAGCTGCATTTACAAAAAGGGGGAAAAGGCGATATTGCGATACAAATCCCTTGCAAGCCACAGCCAAAACTATCGCCCTTTTTTTTCAAAACTGTCTGGTAGCGAAAGAAAATGTTGCAGTGCAGCGATAACCTCTGTATTACAGGGCGGCCGGCAGGAAACAGAGTCACGATATTTTTGTCTGGTATTCATGACATGTCCTGGCCCCGAAGATAACGCGCCGTATACAGCGAGGACGGCATAGCATGCCGGGCGATCGTAATGACAGCGAACCGCGAGGAGCGGGGGTTGTAATTACATGAGTACTCCACCCCTGGGGAGCGGAGGGGGTGGAAGTGGCAGGCCCTGAGCGGCCGGGCCGGGCCGCGGCCCCTCCTACAGACCGACTCCAATAAATGCGTCAGGTATTTTGTTTTTCCTTGTTCCAAAGTGTTTTCACCAGCACTAAAAATGATGGGAAAAAAGGTTGTACCCGTAGACTTAAGGGGATGAGTGCCATGAAATGGGCGCCGCTTCCCAGGTGCGGTCTGCCCGCAGTCGACCAGGTACGACCCTCGCGGCCCCTGTCACGCCCACGATCGACCTCGCGCCGCGCCGCGCCGGCCAGAGGCCAGAATGGTCCGCGCTTACACACTACACGGGGCGCAGCAGAGCGAGCTAGCCCCCGCGCGCTCCACAAACGGTCCGCCTCCGCTCATAGCTCTCTCTCTCTCTCTCTCTCTCTCTCTCTCTCTCTCTCTCTCTCTCTCTCTCTCTCTCTCATCTGTCCGGACCGGAGCACAGCACCCACGGCACGGACCCCCCATGAGCCCCAGCGCGCGTGTGCAGCTGATACTGCTGCTATGTTGTAGAGCACCATAAAAGTAGTAGTGGACGTTGCCGTGTCGCGGTCGAGCGAGAGAGAGAGAAAGAGTGCGGAGTTGTAAAAATAAGAAGTGAGTTTACGGGTGGGGGTTGGTACCGCCGGCCGAGCAGTTAGTCGGCGTGTGCGCGAGCTCGGCTCGGAGGACTGGGGAGCGGAGCGCGCCAGGCTGGCCAACCCCTCGGAAAAGGGCAGCGCTGTGTAGACAATTCCGCGCCATGGATCGCCAAGCCGGGCGCAGCGAACAGAAAATGGGCGGCGGGTAAAAATGGGTCGCGTCCTACGTAAATGAAAGAGGGTGGGGAAAGGGGGGCGGGGGGTACTGGGGTAGAGAATACGAGAGAATAAGTAGGGGGGAGACACCGAGAGGAAGAGAGGGCGTGGTCCTTTGCTCAGAGAGAGAGAGAGAGAGAGAGGGGGGGGGGGGGGATTTATTAAGGCAGGTGTTACGGAAGCCCGGGGGTTGGGTTAAAAGACGCTGCTCCATCGCCGTGCCGACGCATAACGCAAACCTCCACCTCGCCAGTCGACCGTCGCGATCCAGCGAACAGCGAGGAGGCGTGGCGGAGCGTGGCGGGGTGGGGTGGGGCGGGGCGGGGCGTTGCTGTCGAGGCGGAAGCAGCAGGGACTGTAGGTCGCGGCGGCGTGAAATTAGCCGCCCCGCCTCCCCGCCCCGCCCGCGCCCGCCCCGCCCGGGGCCTCACCGCGCCTCACCGCGCCGCACCGCGCGTCCCACGGCGCCGCTCCCCGTCAACAAGTGCGTCCCTCTATAGGACGGCCAGCTGGAGGGGTACGGGGAGGGCGGGGCGGCAGGTGAATGAGGCCAGGCAGGCGTTTAGCGGCTCAGAGATCGACGGCGCGGTTAAATGCTCTACGAAAACTGCGGCCCCGCCCCGCCCCGCCCCGCCCCGCCCCGCCCGCCACCGCCACCTTCCCGCACCGCTGCGAGCACCCCATTCCTGTTTCGGGCGCCCCGCTCGCACCGCACCAGGAGTGCGTGGTGCGCGGGGGGCAGGGCAGCACGGGCGGGAGGGTAGGGTCAGCGGTTTAATTACAAAGACCCGCACGGGACCTGCCGCCGGCCGGGGCCAGCGTGTCGAGGCGTGGCGGGGCGGGGCGGGGCGGGGCGGGGCGGGGCGGGGCGGGGCGGTCGACACGGGAGCACATGAGCTCTGCACCCTCGCTCTTTCCGCCCGTCCGTCGGCCTGTCTGTCGGTCTGTCTGTCTGTTTCCTCCCCTCCCCCGGGTTCATCTGCTTGCAGGGAACGTGCTCTCCGCCCGCGATAGAGATGGCGCCAAGTGCCGAAGTTTTCAACCGCCGCGCCGCGCCGGGCGCCGCGCCACCGACGCGCGGGCGAGACCTGCTGCTTTTTCAAACGACGCATTGACGAAGAAAAGAAAATGTTTAAAAAGTTGAAAAATAATAAATATAAAAAAAAATGAGAGAGGTAGAAAAAGAAGGTCGGCGGATGAATGGACGCACACCATCGCGCCTCTTCTGTTCGAAAACGTGGCAGGAAAAAAAGGGGGGGGGGCAGGGAGAGGTGCCAAAGGTGGTGGCGGAGGGGGTTGTGGTTGTAGTCAGGACGGGCCGGTGCAGCCCGCCCCGCGCTCCGCGCTACCAGCCCCATCTGGCAACTTTCTCCTTTGATTTTTCCACAGCCACCGTTGCCGCCGCCACCGGCGCCCTCGGAAAAATTCACCCCACGTTTCGAGGATTTCTCTTTTCCCTACCCACTTTGCTCTCGCTTTGCTAACCGCCCCGGGGGGAGGGGGCCGCGGCGCCCCGCCCCGCCCCGCCCCGCCCCGCCATCCAGTATACCATTGCGGACAGACGCACCCCTCCTCCTCAATGGCTATCATTTCGACGCGAAGCCGGCCCGGTGCGCGCCGCCCACCTAGCGGCCAGTCTGTAGGAGTCCGCGCGGGGAGGGGAGGGGAGGGGGGGAGGCCGCGGGGGGTGCCTGATTGCACCAAAGAAGAGGGGGTGGAGAGACGGCAGGCCGTGTGTGGAGGGCAGGGCCTAGAGAGGCGCTTTGAAAAGCCCGCCGGGCGGGGCGGGGCGGGGCGGCACTCTGTCCCCCGACAGGCGCGAGAATTGCATGAGAATTGCCACGTGTTTGCCGAGACGACTCTCCTCCTCCTCTTTATCTTCTTCATTCTTTTTATTCTTTCCCTCCTCTTTCTCCTTCCAATGCGGTCCGTGGAGACTGACTATACACACTTTCTTACGTATGTCTGTGTGTGTGTGTGTGTGTGTGTGTGTGTGTGTGTGTGAGTGCACCTGCCAATGTAGGCGCGCCCGCGCACGTACGCACATGTCGCACCTAGGAGCGAATCTGTCTTTCTTACCCGCTCATACTCGCTCTCCCCGGAGCTCTCTCTCTCTCTCTCTCTCTGTCTCTCCCCCACACACAAACACGTACTCATGCTCTGATCGTTTGTTTGAAAGCGCCCCAGCGCAAACGAGAGACAGGGGGTACAGAGAAAAAGAGCGAAAGACACTGTCACAAAAAAAAAAAAAATATTATTTTTTCTGCGCGGTCAGACTGCCGGTCAATCTACGGACGCGTCGCGTGCCAAAAAGGAAGGGAGGGGGGAAGGGGGGTGTCTGTTGTGGTTGGTCAATTTAACTAAATGAAAGCATAGAGAGTAAGAACTCACACACGGTCCCTGTCCTCCCCACGCCCCACTCACTCCGATACGCGAATTCAATGAAATTGTCTTTCCCGGGACTGCCGCCAATTATTCCGTTCGGCGTGCAAGCCAACCCACCACATAGGCGCTAAAACAGAAAAAAGTTCCGTTTGGAAAAAAAGAGAGCTTTTCAACTTTTCTCCTCGGTTAGGAGACGCTAAGTTCCCATTTTGTCTGCCCGTCTCAAAATCGGGATCAGCCGTCTCGTACACGGTGACTGTTCCCGGCACGCGTCTACCCGGTTTCTACCGTCGAGATCGCTGCCTCGGAATCCGAGTTTTTGGTTTCCTGCGAGGTCCTGCGGCCCTGCGGCCCGTCGCTATGATGAGCTGCCCGCCCCGCCCCGCCCCGCCTCGCCCCACCCCGCCCCGCCTCGCCCGCAGGCCGGCCAAGGCCCGCGTCAAAGCCCACCTAGCCTTCCCTTTAATGTAGAGCGACGGGCCCGGAAATTGAACTGTACGGGGTGGGACAGAGACAGGCTCAGGAAGTGTGAGCAAGGGTAGGAGCGAGAGTGAGAGCGAGAGAGAAAGACGCACCCGGGGGAGATAGGCGCATAGGTCAGGTCGGAAGTCAGGGGGTTAGGCGAGGATGTCCGCACCGCCCCACCCCGACACCGTTTACAAATGAAGTGACACCCTCCTCTGGCCAGTTTTTTTTTTTTTTTTTTTTTTTTTGCAACAGTGAGAACGGGCGCAGCAAGACGACGTACACGCTTCTAAAAGCTCCTCACTTTCATGTATGACACTTATAACATACTCACAATTTTGCTACAGTACGCACCCTGCACTGGCACGCGCGGCAAGTTTAAAACGTGATCCTCCCCGAGGTTCCGTAAGGCACGATGCCATCAGGACTGACGCCGGGGCCACAGGGGAAGGATCCTGAAAGGCACACGCTCTCCACTGCCGTCTCCCCCGCGGCCGCCCCCCCCCCCCCCCTCTCTCTCTCTCTCTCTCTCTCTCGCCCAGAGTGCGGTGCCCCATTCACTCCCCCTCGCTCAGAGCCTCTCGCTACTGTCGCTACGACTGGACCGCTGCTACTGTGCGCCCCTGGCCGCGTTTTCTGACGATAATTTATTTCAAACGAGATGGCCGACGGCTAGGAGGACATGGGCTCTCCCCCCGCCCCCCGCCTTTCTACTTTCCTTTTTTTTTTTCATCCCTTGTATCTCCCTATCTCCCCTCTCTTTTTTTATTATTACAGAAACATTTCCCCGAGACGCCTGGCAGACAAGGGACGGTCCGGTCCGGCCCGGCCCGGCCCGGGGGGCACCGCTTCCGAATGGGGTTGCGGAAAGGAAGACAAAGGCCAAAACTTTAGTTATGGCCCGCCACGAGTCCACTGCTGGCGTGGTGTATCACTCTTTCCTGAAAGTTTTTGGCTGCTCGCCGCAAGCAGTCGAAGGCAGGCAGGCAGGCAGGCCGGCCGGGTTGGGCTAGCTCAGGGCGGACAGGACGGTCAGGGGGAGGAGCACTACAGTGTCGCTGCACCCCGGCGGGGAGGGGGAGGGGGAGGCACGCAGCTCAGTGAGGGACGGCTGACTTAGTTGACCGTGACGCGGGGAGTTTCGGCCCCGGCCTGGCGGCGGTCGGCCGGCCTACCGATGGGGTTCAAGAGGCCCGAACGCCCCGCCACGCCCCGCGACAACACAAGGCCTTCAGGAGGCCTCCGCCCCGCCCCGCCCTAGAGAGCGGTGCGGTACGGGCCAAGGGGGCTCATAGAGTCACTAATGGCTTGGTAAGCGACATTAAGGGTCCGTGTCAGAAGCGAGAGGGGGAGTCGAGTGGTGCGGAGGAGGGGAGGGTGAACCGGGTGGGCGGGGCGGGCGGGGTGCGGCGGGGCGGGGTGCGGCGGGCCCGCAAGAAGAAAGAGGCTTCCTATGCACGCACAGCTAGCCGGCGGCCGGACAAGGGAAGGCAATGGGCGCAGGATAATACTAAAGCGAGCGACTCTTGGGCATCATTTTTTCCTAAGAATCAGCGCGCAAACCTTACCATGTCGCGCCCGCCGGGGGCCTCGGGCCGGGGCCGGGAGGGAGAGGCAGAGGATGAAGATGACCTGCTCCACGAGTAAGGTCCTGATGCACCCTCAGGGAGGAGGAAGCGGCCAGGAGAAGGGGAGGGCTGCGGTCCTGGCCGTCAATGGACTGGGGCGGGGCAGGGCAGCGCAGCCCACCCCACCCCACCCCACCTCGCCCGCCTCGCCTCGCCGGCTGCCTAAGAGCGCGAATCGCATAAACAGTCCTGATTGTGCAGACCGGATCTTCCATCAGAGGCTGGCGTGGCGGGTGCGTTGGGGCGGGGTGGGGCGGGGTGGGGCGGGGTGGGGCGGGGTGACCGGACGACGGGATCGGCGACGCTGTCATTAACCTTTAATCAAAGGGCCAAAAGAGTTTGGCCGCGCGAGCCCTGCGCCGCCCCGGGCCCCTCTCTCTCTACTGTTTTCGCGACTTCTTTCCTCTACTTTCTTTTTTTTCCTGTCCTTTACTTTCCCGTCATTCAATTAAAGGGCCGCATAAATATCGGTCTGCTGGCCCCGTTTTACTTCGTCAGAGAAAGAAAGAGAGAGAGAGAGAGAGAGTGGGAATGAGAGGGGAAAAGTTAACCCTCCGGGCGGGACGGGGGCGTACCAGGAGGAAAAGAATTATAGCTTCCCAAGCTCATCCCGCGCGGGAGTTTCAAATATATTTTGATTGAGTGGGTAGATGGGGGATGGGGCTTTGGACCAGATCGAAGAGAGAGATGGAACCTCCCGGGCCGCCCGCTGGTACCTTCGTGGTACCATAACCTCCTTTCCCTCCTCAGGCGACCACTTCCAGTCCCTCTCTGAGGAGGAGGAGGTGGGAGGACGAGGAGGAGGAGGACGAGGAGGAGGAGGAGGACGAGGACGAGGAGGAGGAGGAGGAGGAGAAGGAGGAGGAGGAGGAGGAGGAGGAGGAGGAGGAGGAGGAGGAGGAGGAGATTGGGTCCACTCCCGCTGCAAGACGTCAGAGGCCGGCGGGATCGGTCCCTGGGCACCACTATCTGTTGTCCACTAATGACGTTCGCAAGAGTCCGTCCATCGTGCCCCGCCCCGCCCCGCCCCGCCTCGCCCCGACACCCCCTCCCCCTCCTTATCCCCATCTTCCTCACCCAGGCGCTGGCGACAAAGAGACGGAGGGCACTGCCATGGTGACGCGCCAGAAACCACTCGAGATCGCATCATGCCTCATCGCACGGCAGACGCAAGGGAAACTGCCCTCGAAACACTTTTCTCACATGTGACACAAAGTGAAATGCATTTTGCTTTACATTGAATAAATGCATGAGCGAGCAAGGACCACCACCACCGATCTCCACGCCCTGATCCATATCTCAAACTTGCTTTACGTCGTCCAACCACCGCCCTATATTTAACAAACGCCCTTGCGACCCAAACATGCGAGAAACCCCAACGCAGCGATCTCCACCCGGTTCGATCATTAGGCGTCATAAATTTGGCTGGCCCGTGCAAGACCGTGCTCGGCCCCGGGGGCGGGGCGGAGTAGGGCGCGGCGGGGTGGGGCGGGCTGGGGCGCGGCGGGGAAGGACCACAGGGCAAAGCGGGCGCTCATTCATATGCATACGGAAATCCGCGCGCGCGCAGCGCGGCCGGCCAGAGCCTGGTCCGGCCCGGCCAACAGCGGCCAAGAGATGGAAATACACAAAGAGGTTTCGCAGGAAAAAGATACAAAAACGTTTCAATGAAACATTCCTGCGCTAAAACGGTTACGCTTATTTATTCCTTTTTTTTTTTTTTTGGCCTCTGTTGTTTGTTGTAGACATTATGATTTTTATTAAATTTTCGGCCCCATGTTCTGTTGTAGGGATTTGCGTAGGGACTGGTAATGTTAAAGGAATTGCAACCGTTCGTGAAGGGGAAAAGAGAAACGGGAGCGGTGGGGAGCGGCGGGAGAGAGGGAGAGAGAGACAGGGGGAGAGAGACCAAACTATCCCGAAAACAAGGGCGGCGCCAGTCGCCCGGCCGGCGCCATGGGTAGGGGAGAGAGCTCCCATCAGGCGGGGACGGGACAGGAGGGGAGCAGGCCTGGTCAACTTCAAACCAATAAGCAAACAACACCGTGATCCCCCTGATCCCCTCGTGATTAACAGCTATCGTGCTCTTCTGGGCGCGGGGCGGGGCGGGCCACGGGGCGGGCCACGGGGCGGGCCAAGGCTAGGCGCTGCCAAATCGGCTGACCAGTCCGGCCGGCAGAGCTCACACCGCGGGGTGGGGCGGGGGATTAGCGGCGGGGATCAGAGATGAGCTTATGGCTCCGGGCAGGACAGCGGCGCGGCTGGTCCGGCCGCCACGATTAGCAGCTGCAACACGCGACACGGGCGGGGCGGCAGGATCAGAACCCAAGGGGTACCACACCTCCTCTAATCAGTGCACGTGGCAAAAGACCATAACGCGTTGCAGACATGATGACCTCCTTGCAGACAAGTCTCGAGTCGCCGCGCAGCGTTTCCGTACACCCCCTCCCCTTCCCTTTTCCACCCTTTTCCCTCTCTCTCTCTCTCTCTCTCACTTTTTTCCCGCCCATCGCTGTCCGTAATGACCGGGCTCGCTCTCCATCTCCGCCTTGTAGCAAGATGAACACACGACCCATAAATCCTGCAGGCCAGGCCGGGGGCATCGCTTGACATAACTCGGCTGGGCTCAATGGATTAGACGACAGTCTCTCCTCCTCCTCCTCCTCCTCCTCCTTCTCCTCCTCCTCCTCCTCCTCCTCCTCCTCCTCCTCCTCCTCCTCCTCCTCAAGACACTGCTCGGGCCGCCGCCGCGTGCTCCGTTCCTTCAAGAACAAATTCAGAGCGCGGCGCAAGCAGGCAGGCGGCGGCGCGCACCAACAAAAGCTTAAGGCTTCAGCCCAGCCCAGCGCGCCCCGCCCCGAGCCCGAGCCTGTCCATTGTTTTGCCTAAACTGGCCGCCCCCTCTGCACAGCTCTGCCCGCCCCGCCCCGCCCCACCCCGCCCCGCTGCTGTACGTACAAGTTTCTCATTGTAACCTCTCCTCCCGCCCCGCCCCGGCTCCTAGCCATTCTCTTACCTCCCTCTAGCCTCGCGCACCCTTCAATTCACACGGCCAGGCCAGGGATGACAAGTTGTTTATTTACTGTTGTTGTCGTCGTTGTTCCCCTCCGCCTCCGACTACTAATAGACAGCTAATTATCTCGGATTTGGATCACGTCAAAAGGAGCCCCGCGTCGCCCGGTTAGTCGCCGCTTTGCGGAGGTTGTAAGCAGACCGCAGTTAGAGGCATACAACTGCGGTCATAACGGAGGGAAATAATATTATTCTTATTCTTATTATTATTAGCCAGCAGCAACAACTACAAATGGGCGGGCGGGTCAGGCAGGTGCGCCGCGCCTGTTCGCCTGATGAATGCAGGGGCAAGATGCTCCATCACGTCGCCACAATTAATGCCCCCGGTCGCACTGCTGGGATTTGTCCGGCGGACGGGTGAGATTTGGGACGGAAGCCGCCTCCCCGCCCCGCCCCGCCCCGCCCCGCCCCGCCCCGCCCCGCCACGCCCCGCCACGCACAGGCACAGCCTGCCGGATGAGGAACGTTGGAGGGGCGGGGGAGGGGGAGAGGAATGGGCCGGAGGTGGCCGGAGGTCGGCGACTACCGTACCACCCTCCTGCCCTCCTCCCCCTGCCTCCGCCTGAGACCGACCCTGAAAGGCTAAGGGGTCGCGCGAACCACGCGTGTCCCGTCGTGGTCGGTGACGGCCCAACTGAGAAAAGGACGGTAAAAAAAAAAAAAGTTGTCGTCTCTGGACCGGACGAGGGTCAGGGTCACCGGGTCAGAAACTCAAAAACCCAGCAGCGCCGAGGAGGAAGGAAGCGCCGTGTCCTCCCGTAGTCATTTTCTTTTACATTACACTGCATCATGCATGGGCCGTGTGTGTGGAATTGCAGCGCCCGCCCCGCCCCGCCCCGCCCCGCCCCGCCCCGCCGCGCGCCCCTACGTTGTGACCCAAATACTCGGGGCGGGGCGCAGAGAGGAGCGTCACAGAGACTGAGAGAGAGGGTCTGAGGGCCCTCCCCGCCTGGCAGCCGACCCGGCAGCCCTCAGCGGCGAGAGACAAGCCTCTGGGGGTCGTGGACCGCGTGCGTGGCGGGGCGTGGCGGGGCGTGGCGGGGCGTGGTGGGGCGTGGTGGGGCCGCGGCGCGGGGGGGCGTGGCGGGCGGGGCATCTAAGGAGACGGACGGGGTGGCGGCGTTTCCTGCTGCGAAACACGGTCCGCTAGCAACAGCAGCAGCGCCACACGGGCGGGGTGAGGCGGGGTGGGGCGGGGTGGGGTGGGGCACACAGCGGCGCCCCAATCCAAAGCGAGCGGCACGTCCCTGCAGGGCCTTGCTAGGTCCCTGGCTGCGGCCCGGCCCCGCTCCGCTGCCGGCCAAGCCCGCTTCACCCCGGTCCGGTCCCGAAGGGGCGGGGCGGGGCGGGGTGGGGCGGGGACGCACGCCACGACGCTACTACACGGCCTCGCGCGCAGCCCTCCTGCAAGGGTACGCCCCGTCGGGTGTTCCTGCGCGCGGCAGGTTGCCTAAAGGTTCCGACCGCGAGTCCAGTGTACGCGCCTCAAATCCTGCCCTGCCTTTGGGTCTGACCGGCGAGGAGTACCCAGTGCCCGCCCCGCCCCGCCCCGCCCTGCAGCTGGCAGTGGCGCCAGGGCGGAGGGGAGGCTCATAAGGGAAGAGGACTTGCATTCCAGGCCCGGGCGCCAAGGCGATCCACTGGAGGGGCGGGGGGGGGGGGGAGTGAGTTGCGGTACTGGGGGGAGATTAGGTCGGCCAAGTGCGTGGTGGCGGCGGGGCGGGGCAAGGCGGGGCGGAGGCGGCGGCGTGGAGATATGCGAGGCTCAAAGGCGGCCACCCCCGCCCCCGGGGGGCGGGGGCGGGGTAGGTCCACGCGTGGCCGTGGCGAGGGCTGAGCCCCGGCAATGAGCATTCCCCTCACCTCAGAGAGGCGGAGGCGGACAGGCGCAGGATATACTCCAAATAAGTTGAAGCTTTCTAGACCATCACGGCCAAGGCAAAGAGGGCCGCGCTGGCCACACACACACACACACACAAATTGAAGTTAGAGCCCCGCTCCTCTGATGTATGAGCGGGGGCGGGGGGCCGAACGCTTTCCTGCTATCCCTATAGCAGTAGTACAGCAGTTGCCGTCGGGTCGGGCGGACCAACTTGCAGCAATCGCGTTCGTCTCTGTGTGGACTGGAGAGCGCCCCGGAACCTCCACAACGAGAGAGATAGAGAGGGAGAGAGAGAGGGGGGGGGATAGGGGGAGGGTATATATGAGGGCCCATGAGTGGAGGGTTTCAGACGGGATGAGCAGGCGGGCGGTGGGCCTCGCCCAGCCCAGCCCGGGGCCCGGCCATGTCCTGCACCTTCAAGCTGCAACAACTTGTTCGAGAAGCGCTGGCGGCTATGGGGAAGGCGGGTGGGGGCCGGGCCGGCGTATGAGAAATAGTGGTCATGCTAAGCTGCGGGTGCGTGCGGGAGGGAGCGGAGAGAGGGAGAGAGAGAGAGAGAGAGGGACGGAGGGCTGCGGGAGAGGCGCGGAGATAAGAGGGAGAGAGAGGGAGGAGGGGATTAAAATGCCTGTGCTGTTTGAGCTACCCTACGCAACCTCGTATATACACTGCAAAACTAACTACTCGGGAAAGTCACTAACGTGAGTGCTAGTGCCTCTGGAGCGCGCGGCGCGCGGCGGGCCGGGCAGGGCCGGCTGAAGTTAAGTCCGTACGTCCCTGGAGTTACCAGACGCCGCCGGGGCGGGCCGCGCGCACCGCTGCTCCCCGGCCTGGCCGGCGCCGAGCGACGCGCGAGAAAATTCGATTACACTTGAGTCCCGCTGCTACCCGCAATCTGGCAATTACATTTGCATGTCGCGAAGCGGCCCGCCGCTTTTACATGTCTTTTGTGCGGTCGCCCCGGCGGCGGCGGTGGTGGCGGCGGTGACACCTGTGACCCAGGTCAGGTGCGCGCACGCACACATATTCACGACCCTCATACGCTCATAACCCAGCGCCGTCAACGAGGTGGGAGGGGAAAAACATACGCGGGGTCGACATAAATAAAATATGCGACACGCGAAACACGCTGAAAAAAGGAGAAAAAAAAGATCTGACAGACGCAGCCCGGCGCGGTGGCACGCGCGCGGTAATAAGTACCCCGGCCGGGCAGGCGCAGGGGGCACCCGGCTAAGGTGTGTCGTCTATATGCTGATGAACTTGCAAATGCGCGGGTGGCATATGGGTTGCCTACCTCCCGGGCGGCGGCAGGTCAGGAGCGCGCTGACGCGGCGGGGGCAGGGAGAACGCAACGCAGCTCCCGTCAGAGCAGCAGACGACACGGAGCCGTCGCGCCACACACACACACGTCTGTGCGTGCAGCCCCGGGGTAATATAGGCCCGTTTGAAGTCTGAGCCCCGCCCCGCCCCGCTCCGCCCCGCTCCGCCCCGCTCCGCCCCGCGCTGCGGACGTCAGTGGCGGCCCCAGCCCCAATCGCCACGGCGGCGACGACGGCGGCATCGAATCGCGAAAAGCCAGTTCCTTCTCTGTCTGTCGGGCGCGACACGGTCAAAGAGGCCTCCCCCTCCCCCCGCTACGGCTGCTGGGGGGGGGGGGGGGGAGGAGACTGGGAGACAGAGTTTGGGTGGGGAGAGGGGGGGGGTACCTTGAAATCCGAGCCTCGGCCACGCTAGGACAGAAACCTGGACGCTGACGCCACCCGCGGACCGGAGGCCTATAGGCGGCGCGGCGGCCCTGGCTCGCGAGCAGAATAAATATCTGCGCCCCTAAGCCTGGCCCGGCCCGTCCCGTCCCTGCCCGGCCCGGGAGCGGTGGTGGATCCTCGGCCAGCCCCACCTACCTTCCTGTCCTACCGGCAGGGCTGGGCGGACCCGGACCGGAGGTCCTCCTTCAGCAGGCTGATTCCGAGGATCGCTCTCGTACTTCTGTCCTTGTCGCACTCATGTAGCGCCGCCATACCCAGCATAGGGCACCGCCATAGGTGCGACAAGGAAGGAGGAGCGAGAGCGATCTTCTGAATCAGTCGGCTGGGTGGGCCCCCACCGCGTCGCCCTGCCGAGCCGAGCCGACCCGGTGCGATGTGCCATCAGCGAGCAATCAGATCATATTAAGTAATTAGTAGTACCAGTGCCGAACGGGCGACCTTTGCGTGCCGAGAGCGCGCGCGACGGGGCGGGGCGGGGTGGGGCGGAGTGGGACGGGGTGTAGTGACGCGGAGTGGGGCGGCTGGATGGGGCGGGGCGCCTCTCTCGAGCTTCCAAAAAGCAGGATAGGGTGGGGGAGAGCGGGAGAGAGCGCACCTCTAGCGAGAAGGTGATAGATGTGCTGTGAAGCGGAAGAAGGGGATAAGTTGACTTACCCCCAAAATGAGATTTTTATGGCATGTTATAGTATATTTTAGTCTGCATCTACCCACCAAATATTATAGGAAAATATCCCATAGGATAGGAGATATTGGGGTTTGAAAAAGGAGTTAAGTCGACTTAACTTGTAATGTACTGTTAATATTGGATAGCAAAAGGGGGTAAGTCGACTTATCCCCAAAATCATCAAATTTTAACCAAAGCAAATAGAGTTAAGTAGACTTCTTAAGTAGAACTTAAGTAGAACTCTTTTTGATGCAGATGGTAAAAAAGGTTTAGTTGACTTATCCCCTTTTGCACAGTTAATCCATGATAAAGACAGTAAATTGGTTTCAGTTCACTTGGTATGGACCGTAATTATTTATTTCCTATAAGAATTAAACTGTTACTTTTTATTAAGACTTAAATTAAATTATTCATATTAATTTAAATGTAATGGTGTTATATTTTTATTGGCGACAAATTTGTTGCCTAGTTTTAAGGCAACATCTCAGGTGTCGCCTCATTTGAGGCGACAAAAAAAGGAAGTCGCCTTTTCAAAGTGTGTCGCCACAAAAGGCCATGAATATTGTCGCCTTTAAGAAAACAGTAAATGCATCGACTTATCTCCTTTTTTCTCTCATGCACAATAAGTTATGTTGACTTAGCTCCTTTTGCATCTCATGAATAAAAAATTAAGTTGACTTATCCCCTTTTACCAATTTTCCAATTACATACCTCTAAATTCTCATTGTGTAAAAAGAGTTAAGTTGACTTGTCTCCGTATTTCACAATGGTCAAAAGGAGCTAAGTCCTATATCTCCATGAAGGGAAGTGATATTAAAAATATCCAAAGTGCCAGTAATATACTTGATTAAAATACATTCCATTAATATCATAATATTTATAAAAAGTTGTGTGCAAATAGTTTTTTTTGATTTCCTGAAAAGTGCGCATTTTGGACTTATCCCCTTCTTCCGCTTCACAGCACAGATAGATAGATAGATAGATAGATAGATAGATAGATAGATAGATAGATAGATAGATAGATAGATAGATAGATAGATAGAGATAGCCTGGCCACGTCCAGAGTAAGAAAGAAAAGGAACGGTGTTGGGGAGGGGGGGGGGGGCAGCAGCTCTGGATTAGCGTGTCAATTGTCCCCGCAGTGCGGCAGTCCCGGTCCCAGGCCTTCCTGATGGACCGCCTTCCCCCTTCCGGACGTCGTGGCGGGGGGGGGGGGGCGTGGCGGGGTTGGCGGCACAGCGTGAAGCTCGGTCGGAAAGCCCGCCGTGGCGTACCTCTACAGCAGCTAGGGTGATTCCGAACAGCGTTTACTAGTGTCTTCTCTCTCGCTCCTTATGGCCGCGCCACATGAGTGCGACGAGGACAGAGCGACGAGACCACTGTACGGAATCACCCTTCTGGGGACAAAGAAGGAAAGGGGCGCACCTCATGGCAGATGGGCAACAGTGTGGGGGAGAGTTATGAGAGAGGGAGAGAGAGGGAGAGAAGGGGGCGAGGGGCTCCCAAAAATTAATCAATTTACGAGAAACTTTTGGGTAACCGCAGGCTGTCGTGACGTGGCGCCGCGTGGCGTGGCGTGGCGTTGCGCGGGTGCAGATCGACAGCCTGGTGGTGGAGTTCTCTCCCCGGGGCCGCCCCGCCAGCTCGCGCCCCGATGCCCTGCCCGGCCCGGCCCGGCCCAGCTTGTCAATCACTTTTTCACGAGTTCCTCCCCGGCTGGGAGGTGGCTCAGATTTGATGAAAAATCTGGACGGCATGGGAGGCGGGGCGCGGGCTAAGTGTAAGCGAGCATCCGGGAGGCTCCGGGTCTCCTGGGCGCTGACGCGGGACGGGACGGGGGAGGAGAGGGGCAGGACGAAAAGTCACACTTTTGCCTATACAGGCGGTTGGAAGCGTGAATTGACTAACTGCCCACCTGGCGGGGGCGGTGTGTTCCGGCGGTTTTCGCCTAACTTTTCTCTGGCGGTCCGCTGATTTGGCCGGAGGGCATGGGCAGTGAGCTCGACGGACACCCGCCGGGCCGGAGGTCCGCGCCAGCCCGTGTCTGGCAGCGTTTGTTGTAAGCAAAGAAGTATAAAGGGGTGAGGCGGCAAAGTTTACTCACGCGTTAAATAAAAGATAGAAGTGAGAGAGAAAATGGGGGGGGGGGGGAGCTACACACGTTAAAGATACAGCGCGAGCTGTAGCAGTAGGTGGGGAGGTACGGGTACGGGTAGCGGAGAGATTAGGGTAACCGTTCACATACAGTAGGCTACCACGCACGCACCTATCGGTAACTTTCTATATTTTTTAATGAAGCGCGAGGCATCGTCCAGTGGATGTGGACCCAAGCCCGGTACGGCCCCCGGGCGCGGCGCGCGTTGGCACTCACCCTGGCGCGCTGGGCGGGCCGACGCGGTCCTCGGGAGCGGAGCTAAGCGGCGCGGGGAGGCCTTAGAAGACGACAGTATCCAAGAGAAATCCACCGTGCTCGGCCACCACCACCACCATCACCTTCACCACCTTGACGGGGACGCGCATGGCGACGGACGCCACCGACTCGCCCTACATGTGCGGGGCGGGGGGCGCCTGGGCCCGGGCGGGGCGGCGCGGGTCGCCCGTGTACGAGAGCACGCTCGCGGCGGTACGGCGCGCGAGGGAGCGGGCGGGGCGAGCGGCGGAGCGGCCCGGTGCGCCTGGCGGGGTGCGGTGCGTGGCCCGGCCGGCAGCAGCTCGGCGAGGCGACTGGCTGCTGTGGGGGGCGGGCCGGGCGGGCCAGCGCAGCCCAGCGCAGAGCCAGCCAGGGCGGCCGCGCCGCGGCCCCAGCCCGCCAGCGCCACCAGGAGGGGGGGGGGGGGGTCCCCTGGCGCCAGCCGCGCGCCGCACAGCCCAACCCTGCCGCACCGCGCCCCGAGGTGCAGCACGACCGCGTTGGGGTTGGTTGGGAATAGCGAGGCTGGGCCAGGGCGGCGCTCCAGGCCGGCGCGGAGGGAAACAGAAAGTTGGAGAGGGTTTCGGTCACGGTATTTAAGTCCGGCGCTACGCACGCCCCCGACGCGCCTGGAGAAAGGGCAGGGGGGCTGCTACCCGGGCCGTGCTGCGGAGCGGAGGGGGTTGGAATGCCATCCCACAGGCACCCCATGTGCGGCGGGGTCGGGTCGGGTGGGGTCGCGGTCCCTGCCGCCGCCGCCGCCGCCGCCAGTCCGACGGCGAATTGGCGAGGCATTTCGCACCCACTACGTCCACGCCATGACCCTGATCGGCCCCGGGCCGCCGCCCTGACCCCGCCACGAGTGCCCCGCCCCGCCCGCCCCGCCCCTGCGCGCCCCGAGTGCGGACGTGTCTCATATGCGAGGCGTGTATCCTCATTCATTACGTACTGCGCCCCCCTCGAGACCCGCCGGCTCCAGCCCCGGCTCCAGCCCCCAGCACCGGGCCCGGGCTGCCACCACCCGTAAACACACCGCCGAAAACTTGGGGGGTCATCTCGGGTGTCAGCGGCCCGGAGCAGGGCGCTCTCACGGCCGCGCGAGTACGACATTTTACAACTTTACAGCCTACGAACGATAACCTTTCAACGCGTTTATATGCCTCTGATTTGAAATTGCAATTCCACATTTTCCGAAAAGGGTGGAGAACAAGGACAGGGAACGGCAATTTGCCGCAGCTGTCTTTCAAAAGCGAAAATCAACTGACGGGTGTAATTTCGTTGCTGCTCGAGAGGCGCAGGAGGACTCGAACATTCTAACCTAACCTTTCAATTGTATCTACATCGGCACATCGATATTTATCGCACGCCCGATTTACTTTCTAACCTTTCAAATAAATTCACATCCGAGAAATTGTGAAATCAAATGCTGGAACTTACCTGCTCGAGCTCGGAGCCTTTGTCCTTGGATGCTGGCCTCCCGTCCCGGATACGGTAAAACGTTCATAATTCACTCACTTTCGAAGTACAGTACCACAATAGTGGAAAAGAAATGCGAACTTCATCAAGGAACACATAATGCAAGTGCCAATCATCGGCTGAGCTATCTTTACCGTAAACTTTATCCAAATTTAAACTGTGAAGCCACCGTTGAAGCGACGCGACCTTTGCGCTCCGTACCCAAATTCAAACTGTGCAGCCACCGTTGAAGCGACGAGACCTTTGCAACCTCCACTACTGCCAACATAATTTGAACGTTGGCGTGTGGTACAGAAATGGTTGCTGATTTCCTTAACATTATGTTTTTACGGTCACAGTTAAAGAATAATAATAACATAAAAGAAGACACGTATTGTTTTTTGAATTTTAATATTTTTAAACGTGTGGACTTGACCGTATGTTATTCCTTTTTTGTTTAAATGTTGCCTAGTCCTTTTGTGTTCGAAATGTTCGCGATAGTCATTTTAGAGAGCTTGAGCTACCAACACTTTTCGACGCCTGCATAAATTTCTATGGTGAGCACCAGCAACAATTTGTCACAGAGCTGTACACTTAAGAGTGATTGCCAGTGAAACACGTCAGAGGCCGGTGTCATCATGATAATTGGGTGAGTTTAAAGCTTTGCGCAACAAACCAATCCAACACTAATGTGAGCTCGTTACACAGGCCGACTCGCTCATCTATCCGGTCCGGTCCGGCCCCGTCCCGGCCTCCTCCCGGTCCCTCGTGTCGGCCAGGCCAGTCGGCCACTGCCCCCCTCTCCCCTTCCCCGCGCGCTCTCGCTCCTCCTCAAGGTCACGGCCGCCGCGGTCGCGGTGCCTGGGCGGAGCGGAGCGTCCTGCTGCGCGTCCGAGACGGGAGGTGAGAGGGGCGGGGAGTCCGAGCCCTCAGTCCCACTGATACTCTACGCGCGCAGCTGCAGCAGAGGGGCTTAAGTTCTTATTTTATTGCAGATAGACAAGGTAGCTGCAGGTCGCATTGCTCGCCCGGCCCAGCCCGGTCCGCCGCGGTGCTAGCCTCGCGCGGGGCGCGGCAGGTAGTCAGTCCACATCAGCGCACCAGGTGGAGGCATGTCCACGACGATGCAGGCCACTCCCTCCCCTCCTCCTGCTTCCCCCCCTCCTTAGCCCTGCGGCTTTGGACACAGCTGATAGGAGCGGCGCGGTCGGCGCGGTGGGCAGCCGGGCCCGGGGCGGGGCGGGGTGGGGTGGGGCGGCGCGGTGCCGCTCCGCGCGCACTCCCTCTCCCGTCCCCGTCCCGTTGCCGTCCTCCTCCTCTCCCAGACCATCACTTTAGTTGGCCGGCGCGCGCCGCGTGTGCGGAGCGGACGGGACTAGCTGAGCGCCGCGCTGCGCTGCGTCGCGCTACGCCGGGGCCCCACCCACCCACCGAGGCCCGGCGCGCCCAGCTCCACGAGGACGCCGCCGACAACGACGACATCCTCCTCGCCGTCCTCGCCATGGCATCAGCCACGAGATGGACGCTAGCGGGTAAGCCCACGGGGCATCGACCGCCGCCGCGCTGCGCGTGCACGCGACTGCATCTGGCCGCGCCCACCCTGCCCGATATCGATTAGATCTCTTTTAACGTTTTCGTGCTCCGTTTTTGTTGATATGCTATCAATTTGATCAATTACAAGCCGTGATTAGCGGCCGTACGCGGGACTACGCCCGTGTCGGGATCCTGGGCGCGGAGCCTGGCTGTCACCGCCACGATGAGTGGGATGCACGAGCACGTGGGGACGAGGTGGGAGTGGCGGAGCGCAGCGCGGCGGGGTTGGGCGGGGTGGGGTGGGGTGGGGCGCGGCGGGGTGGGGCGGGGCGCTGCGGCGTGGGGAGGGGGACCTTCCTGACCGCTCGGCTCAGCTGTTCGCAGCGGCCCTGTACTGTACGCAGCGCGGCCGCCGCGGCGGCGGCCTTCTCCTCCTCCTTTTCGTCCTCCTTCTCCTTGTCCTCCTTCACCTACTCCATATCCTCCTCTCCCGCTCTCGCACCGCAGTGCTAGGTGTTCGTCTGCTAGACCCGCGAAGTTGGTTAGGCCTATCCGCTCGGCCTCCGCCTGCCCGGCCGCGGCCACGGCCTTGAGGCATCGTTATTTCCAGGAGTGAATAGTGCGGCCGGCTTACACATTCGCACGCCGTGCCGCGCGTGTTCGTCACGCGCGTGTACTGACCCCTCCCCCGTGTGTTGGCAGGCGCGGTGGTGGCCTTCTTGGCGGCGGCGCTGCACTACAGCACGACGCTGTGGCCCACAGGTTCGTCTACATCCTATATCCGCTGCGACTCACCCGCACCGATAACAGCCCCGCTGATAAGAAAGGTCTCTGCTCTCCTCTCTCAGCGCAGGTCGTCCGGGGCGTGCGTGTCGCGCAGGGCCAACTCGCCGGCCTGGCCCAGGTGACGGAGGCCGGCTTCCAGTACCTCGCCTTCCAGGGCATCCCGTTCGCTGAGCCCCCGGTGGGAAATCTTCGGTTCAAGGTAAAGCGGGTGATTCCTGGGCGGGGCGGGGCGGGGCACGACAGAGAGCCCCCTTACCTGTCTGCTCCTCTGCGGAACGCGGCTACCTGCCGTCGCACGTCACTTTTACTTCACCATCTTTCCTGTCACTTTTCCGCGTCGCTTACGGCTCCCGTCTCTCCGACAGCCACCCCGCGAGGCGCGGCCGTGGGAGGGCGAGCTGCAGGCCACTCGCAGCGGGGCCAGCTGCATGCAAGTCAGGGACAGGAAGTTCAAGGTGCGTCTATAATGTGAGCCTGATTTAACGGCGTGATTATTCTATCGATTACGCAAAATCTCAACGCGCGCTGACTTCTGTCATCAGCTGAACGGGCTCCTGGGTCGCAACGCGGGCTGGAACGAGCTGCTGATCCTCGCGTCCTCCATCCCCCGCGTGCTCAAGCTCATCCTGTCCTACCGGGAGAGCGAGGACTGCCTATTCCTCAACGTCTTCACCCCGGTGGTGAGTTCCACACGCCCTGGCCGATAATAATTAACTTAACTTTTTTAAAACAAAAAAATAATGCATCGTTTGATCCTTTCAAGACGAAGTTACCGGCCGACAGGCTGCGGCCGGTGCTCGTGTTCATTCACGGCGGGGGTTTCGTCCGGGGCAGCGCCCACTCCGCCATCTACGGCCCGGACTACCTCGTGGAGCGGGACATGGTGGTCGTCACCTTCAACTACCGCCTCGGAATATTCGGTACAGTAGCGCAAAACCCTAACTCGTAATAGAAAAATAATGGGATATTTCCTTTCACATAAAATTATCGCTGTACAGGTTTCCTGTCGACCAACACTTCGCACGCCCCCGGCAACGTGGGCCTCATGGACCAGACGCTGGCCCTCCGCTGGGTCCGCGACAACATCCGCCAGTTCGGAGGCGACCCTGACCGGGTGACGCTCTATGGCGAGTCGGCCGGCGCCGCCTCCGTGCACTACCAGACGCTGTCCCCGCGCGGCCGCGGCCTGTTCCACGCCGCCGTGCTGTCCAGCAGCTCCTCCCTGGCCCTCTACGCCATGATCGACGACCCCGCCGCCAAGTCCGCGCTCCTGGCCAGGAGCCTCGGCGCGCCCGAGGAGGTCGTCGCCGACCCCGCGCGCCGCGTCGAGTTCCTCCAGGCCAAGGACAGCGTCGAGGTGGCCCGGGGCTTCGGAGACTGCTTGCTCGAGGAGGTAAAGAAAATGCATCTGCTGTCCCGAGTTAAAAAAGAAAAGAAAAAACTTGCGCGGATTAAAAAAAAATAAAAAAATAAAATAAAAAATAACCCGAATCGGCTTTCGCAGGACTCCCAGCTCGTCGTCACGAAGCTGCCGTTCGGCCCCACAGTGGAGAACTGCGCCGACGGCGACGAGCACTTCCTCTGCGTCCATCCCGTGGACGCGCTCCGCGACGAGGCGTACAGCAAGGTCCCCATGATCTTCGGCATCAACTCGTACGAGGGCACGCTCATCCACGCTCGTGAGTGTCACGCGCGGGCGCGGGCACGCCCAGCCCCGGACCCGTCTGTAGCGCGTATACTCATCCCATTCATGCCCGCAGTGGACTCGGTGGAGGAGGTCGTGGAGAAGATCAACAGCGACGTGAGGACCTTGGTGCCGCACAACCTCTACCCGCGCATGAGCGAGGAGCAGCGCGTCGCCGTGGGCCGCCGCATCCGCGACCACTACATCCGGCCCGAGAGCCCCAACGACACCCTGCCGCTCATAGACGTAAGTCAGTCGCGCAGCCGGTAACGTTATGCAAGCACACTAAGAGTTGTTATATCCGCAACGCAGCTGTACGGGGACGTGATCGTGTCGCACGGCATGCACGTGGCCATGCGCTGGCACACGGCGCACTCCACGCCCGCCACCCCCGTCTTCATCTACCACTTCACCGCCAACGTCTTCGGCTTCTACAAGTTCCTTTACGGCGTGTCCCTAGACGGTAGGTATTTAGCAATCTACAACCTCTTGCCACCCGCATTATTTTTTTTTAACCCTTTACGCCCTTGGTCCGGATTAATTCCAGGTCCGGGCCACGCCGACGAGCTGGGCTGTGTGTTCAACATCCACATCCTCAACCTGGCTTTGGCGCGAGGCAAGCCGCAGCTGGACGAGGCCAGGGATAAAATGACGGAGCTCCTTGCGAATTTCGTTTACCATAGGTGAAGTATAGCCCCGCTGATAACGTTAAAACTTTAAACGACAAAAACGTAGTGTCATGAATCTGGTTCATTTTCTTTTCTATAGAACGCCGACGTCGAAGGAGAGCAAGAGTTTAAGCATACCATGGCCGCCTTCGACTCGAGAAAGAAACGCTTATCTAGATTTCGGCGAGACTTTAGAAATCAAGACTGATCTTCTTAGGGAGAGAATGCAATTTTGGGACTCGGTGTACAGCGAAGTTACTCGACATCCTGTATATAAATAAACATTCTTACCATATTTTCTACGCCTGCGCCCGTCACTTATTTGCGCTACAATCGCCTCGGCGGAGCAGACGGCCCGGCCGCCTTTCACCAGGGGTCCTTTTACCCCCTTCCTCCTTCCCCTCCTCGGCCGGGCTTCTTGAGACCATTTCATTACCATTCCCGCTGCCACTTCGAGGTGCCGTTTCGAAATGACACTCTTTCACCCCCGTCCCGGCCCGGCCCCTCCGCCTCGCCCAGCCACGCACTCTGTAATGTGGCTCCACAGGCGAGAGGGACAATTTTAAGCTTTCGGTATAAGGCAGAGGGCACGGCGGCACCGGGGAGGGGACTCGCGCATCGCAATAATGACAAAATAAGAGAGCGCACTATTTTTAAAAATGTATAAAAGCTGCCACGAGCTGGAGATATTGATCAAATAAGACGGTGTTTGCTCTTCACTTTCTCATAAATGTCATATAAAAATAGAACACCGCATAAAATCGAGGATTTCAGAATTGAGCCGTTCGACTTTGGAACTTGGGCCGGGCGGCGGCGCCGGGCCCTTGGTCATCGCAAGCCGACTTTTGACCGCATGCGTGGTCTTCCCCGAGCGGGCTGTTCGCCGAACCACTTCCTTCCTTATCTTATTCCGGTATTTTTTTAATTTTTTTTTTTTCGTCTTTGGGATGTAAGCACAGTGAGGCGCGGGCCTGTAGAAGAATAAGTTCCGGCCGGCGCTACTCGGAGCCCCTTACACTCGGCTGGCACGGCCGAACCTCTTGCAATATCTTATGAAGAACAATGAGGGCGGAGCGGTGGCTGGAGCGGCGACCCCCCCCCCCCCCCCCACTGCCTCCTGCACTTGTAGCTTTGTTGGAGTTTGGTACGCGAAGGATATTATTTCAAACGGCGCCCCTCCCGCCCCACCCCTTTGCCTTCTTCCTCCCCCGCCCCAGTCCTTACAAAAGTGACATTTGCATTTTGCGCCGTGAATTTATTCATCATCGCATTTGCCAGAGAGGGAGAGAGAGGGGGGGGGGGGGAGAATGCGATAGAGAGTAGGTCTGAGCGCGCGGGGCAGGGGGGAAGGGGTTAAGAGTCCGTGGCGTACGTACCGCCGGGTCTCGCTGCTCTGCCCCTTGCCTCGGGCCGGGCCGGCGAGCGCTAATTTCGAGCCGAGCGATGGAAAAGAAATGCTGCTGGAGAGAAAGAGAGACAGTCGGGGCGGGGCTATATCGAGGCGACGGCCCGGCCCGGCCCGGCCCGCGAGTGCGAGAGGGAAGGCCGGCGGAGCAGGAGGGGAGGGAAAGAAAAGAGCGCCGCGGCGATTAGGCGTCCGCGGGAGGTTCCAGCGTTACGTTACGCTTCGGTACGGACGTCTCTTTCGCTAGAGAGGCGTGTGTCTGTCCATGGGTTTATTTCCGAGGTAACGTTATCGCACTAGCACGCGACGGGGCACGGAATCACGAGTCAAAACAAGAGATAATACTGGGACTTGAAGTGGAAACTTTGCAAAGGGCTGACCGCGCAAGGTCGGTTTTCTCAAGGCTCGAGCGCGTACTGTATAAGAAATAGAACAGGGAGGGGGTGGAGCGGAGGAAGAGCAGGCACGGGGGAAGGAAAAGCAGTGGAGGGTGAGAACAAGAGGGAGCGGGGCGGGGGGAGAGCAGAGCGAAGAATTGGTCCCCTCAAGACAAAGGGAATGCGATAAGAGCAACCTCGTTTGACGCTGGACATAAGACGCTGAGGGGCCGCGGTAAAGGGGGAGGGGGGGGGGTAGTGGTGCTGGAGGGCAGGCTGGGTGCGTAGGGGTGGTGGTGGTGGTGCGTCCCACAGTAGCAGCAGGGGCCATCCATGACATCACCCTGACCGATATTCGACGTGACTCGCCCCGCCCCGCCCGCACAAGGACGACCACAAACCGCCAAAACCCCTCCGCTCCGCCGCACCAGCAGCAGCTCGGAATATTGTGGAGCGGAGCGCGCACTGCGTCATGCTTTGGTATTCGAACCTGAGACCAGCGACTCGACTCGTCACGAGGGCATTACATGTGGGCGGGTGGGACAGGCGCTCAGGGACTAGGGCGTCGGCGTCGGCGTCGGGGTTGGGGCGGAGCAGCAGTAGGGAAGCCGAGGGTCCTGATGACGTCATAAGCAGGCCACTGGGACTTCCCCCTCCCCCTCCCCCGCAAACCTGCTGGCCGTGTTGTAATTGATTGCTTTCTCACGGCCAGACAGAAAGGCGGCTAAAATTTCCCTGGGGCATGGACACACACACACACACACACGCGCGCGCACACTCCTGTGCTGAGCGCGCGGTACAGGCACGCACACAACCCCCGCCCCCTCCTCACCCCCGTCAGGCACACACCCCCGCACGCACACACCTACGCACGCGCGCACACAGGCATTTGTACCAGATACACTTCCGGCGCACAAAAACGGCGCCGGCCGTCATTCTCCGTAAGCCGCATTTCGTTGCCGCCGCACACATTTTTCGCTTCCCCAGGACCAATATATGTGTCCATCCCACACTCACCCACGCGCGCGCGCGCGGCCTGCTGCAAACACCGCGTGCCTGAGTTTAAATATTTATGAAGAGGACGGTGCAAAACAGATCCTCTCTTGCTGCCGACTTTTCATCCCCCGCACGTCGTATCTTTGCGGCAGTCCCCGCTGCACGATGCGAGACTGATCTATAAAGCAGAGGGAGGCGCCCGCCCATGTCTCCGGGCAGCACCCCCCGCCTGCGCCTGGTGGGCGGGCAACCAACAAGCCACCGCCAGGCGAGCAGGATTGGACCATACTGAGTCTTGTGCTACTTACATATTAAATAAATAATGAGAAATATAAATTTTGCATTCGTCAAAAATACGAGCCTTTTTTTTCTTTTTTTCTTCTTCTTTTATTTTGGCCAAGACTAAATTCAAGAACACATCATGATTGGCACTTTGAATCTGAATACAATATGCCACATTGTCCATGCCGTGCGTGCAGGAATGAGGCAGTCTGGGGTATCGCCGAGTCGCGATACTCTCTGCTAGCGGACCTCGCGGGCGGAGTAGTGACAAGCAAAGAGAAACAGCTGTCTCCCCTTTTCCTTACGTTTATGTTTTACTGTTTGAATTTCTCTGCCATACACAACAAGGTTCAAACAGAATGTTAGAGGCCATGACGTAGTAAGTGGGAAGTTATTTGGACTAAGATAAAGGTCTATATCTCAAGGAGGATGTCTACAGTTTAGGATACACATAGTTTTGGTGTCCCAAAAATATTTGTTTGGTTTATGCAAATATGAGTATGCAAAATCTCATGAGACATAATGTAGACACCCCGCAATATGTATCTTGGTTTAGTTTCCCAAGCTGATGAGCTATGGCACGAAGTACTTCATTTCAGTAATAGCGGGGACCCTATGCTTAAATTTTTCTTAATATTGAAAATATAATGTAGGTGACGAGCAGTCAAAAGACAAATCTAGCAACACTACAGTATAGCCGTTTCCTTAAAAATTTATCATAGCCTCAGCAATTACAGAAAGCCACGATCACACAGGTGGTCTTAATTTTCGCAGAGTACTTTAAATGTCAAACAGCAAAAATTAGAAATGCTACGTACCACTTTGGAGAATTCCAAAGAAAGTATTTCACATGTGCTCTTTTCCATTAAATACGACTTTGAGTTGATGTGATTTTGAGTGATTTTGTTTTCTTTTAAATTTGGGCATTAAATAAAAATAATTCCATGAAATAGTTATAAAAAAAATAAGGGTACAGGGTCCAAAATCATACGAGTCTTGGTACATATTTTAAATTACTAATAGTTATATGCACGAAGTACTGCTCCAACGTTCTACTCCTGATAGAAATATGGTGACGTCTCTCTTGAATTGTTACGTTATAAGCCATCGTAATTAATATTAAAAAGTTCGAACTCTTTTGAACTGACATATACGGCAAAAATACCAAATTGACTTCGAAAGCTTTCCATCCAATCACCAATGTGACCTTGCTAGGTTAGGAAATGTGGAAGAAGTTACATACCTTTGAAAGAGCAGCTTTCTAGCACGGAGCACGAATACATCTTGTTTCTTCAGGCACAAAAATTCAACTTAAGTAAAAGCACTGGATGACACTACGGAATTAGTTTCACCAAAATTCAAATTAAAATATTTAGAACAGGCAGATAGCAGTATAGCGTATACATTGGCGGGCTCCCTCCACGCCTCCTCCCCACATTAAAAGAAATCTACTTATTTGAACATCACATTTATTTTAAATAAACCTAATTCTAAGCTAGCAGCACAAAATCTATAAATATATGTAGAAAAAAAGAACGGACTAGAATAAAGATGACACAAATGTTACGAGTCGCGTAGTACGTATTTATGTTCCGGTGGTTCCGGTTTAGGAGCAGCGCTCCTGCAGAACTGAGGTTGGCAACACGCCTTACGCATTTGCGTTGACGTTGCCTACCCGGCCAGGAACGTAGCCTGGTACTGCAAACATCATTTCCCGTAATTAAAAAAAAAAATCAACAACAAAATGGCGTCAGCGAGATCAAATAATAAACACAACGGTGCAGGGAAGCCCCACAAAGCGAGGACGGCGATGAAAAGTAATGGTAACATCGGCGAGGACGGCGACGAAAGGTACTGGTAACATCGGCGAGGACGGCGATGAGGCGGGGCGCTCGCTCAGCGCATGCTCAGCACGAGGGCCTCAGGGGTGGCGGACGGCGACGTAAGGGTGGTCACGTTGCTGTCCTGCGACGACGTGTGCTGCAACCTGGTCAAAGAACCATTAGGATCTGGCGCTGCCCCGCACTCGTCTGCAAACACACTGCCCGCCGAGAAGCCCCTCAAGCCGGACTCACCTGCGCGCATCCTGGTGCAGCGTGAGGGAGCTGGTGATTGTGCCGGCACCCCGGCCGCGGCCCCGCGGGCCCACGCCGCTGCGGCCGCCCCTGCTGCCGCTGGGGTCACCGGCGTCGCCCGTCAGGCGGTCGCGCACCAGGCTCAGCACCTGAGCGCGCGGGGAGGGGAGGGAAGGGGGTCAGGGTCAGCCACAGAAGCGCCGCCACACTCACACACACACACACGCACTCACCTTGCGCTTGCAGCAGAAGATGATGAAGATGAAGACGGCCCTCAGGAGGTTGATGACGTCCGTGGCGTACCAGTAGTAGTCGCGGCCGCCCGCGGCCCAGCTGATGATCTCCGTGACCCAGGTGAGCCCCATGAGGCAGAAGAGCTTGAGGTAGAGCACCAGCCTGCAGGAGGAGGGCCGAGAGAACGTGTAAGAGGAGTGCAGGTGGAGGCGCGCGGGCGTCTCGGTCAGGCTGCGGACACATGACGCCACGGGGACGGACAGCTCGACCACCAGCAGCGGCAGCGGCGCTGGGTCGTGCCTATGCTCTTCCTTTTTTTCACGAAAAAGTGTCTTCTACTTGGAATAAGGACTCTCCTACCTCTGCGTCTCGGCGCCCGTGTGCCGCTGGGAGTTGTCTGATTTGTGCAGGATGGCGGTGTCCTTGCGCACGGCGAGGATGCGCGCCGCCGTGTACACGAACAGCACCAGGTTGGTCAGCAGCAGGAACGCCATGGGCCCGTAGAAATACAGCAGGACAGCGGTTGTCTCTGTTGTCCGTTCAAAATCGAAAACTTAATTTTTTTTAAAAGGTACGTTCTTTAGGGGAGATTTTGAAATTGCAAGGTGTTTCGAGCTGACCTTTGAACCAGCAGTTGACGACGCCGACCTGCGGGTGCAGGGCGAGCGACGCGGGCAGGAAGTTGAGCGCGACGGTGGTGAGCGTGATGGCCGCCGTGCTGCCCCACGCGTACAACGAGTACCAGAGGAACTTCTTTCGGTCGCGCTCAGCCGCGCTGCCCTGCGGCAGGCGCAGCCCGCTGCGAGACGGGAGGCCATGGAGTTAACGATCAGCTCAAAAGAGGATTTGGCCGAGCCTCAAAGAGGCCTGTGAGTGAGCGCCGGGCCGGGGGTGTTTACCTAAAGGCCCAGGAGATATCGATGCACATCACGTTCAGCCAGAAGAAGGCCGCCAGGAAGGAGAACTGCAGGACGAAAGCTGCGAGGGGAAAGAGAGGTTTAGTGAGCGAGATTGCCTCGCAGGCGGACGCGCATTGCCTGCCTGGCAGGCCGCTCCGCTCGGCTCACCGAGGATGAGGCAGGAGGCCTGCGAGGGCGCGGGACTGGCGAGCGCGTTGACGCTGAGCGCGAGGTAGGCGACGAGCAGCGAGCCGGTGTGCGCCATGAGGTTGCTCGAGTGCAGGCTGCGGCGCAGCTCGGGCAGGCACGCGTGCACCACCAGGGTGGCGGCCAGGAACACGGCGCCCGTGGCGGCCAGCACGCCGTACAGCGTGCGCTGCCAGAACGGCGTGGACAGCACGTCCGGGTCGGCGCACACCAGCAGGTTGGCGGCGCGCAGGCCCGTCTGCTTGTCCAGGGCCACCTCGCCGCAGAACGAGCCCGCCGGCAGCGTGTTGTCCGCGCCGAAGCCGTCCACCACGGCCGAGCCGTCCGCCAGGATCCAGAACTGCGCCGCCAGGGACGTGTTGAAGAGCGCGGCCGAGTTGAGCAGGAAGCGGCGCTCCAGCGGGTTGGAGCAGTGCGGCAGGCCGTGCAGCAGGAACACCTCGGCATCTGCGGGCAGAGGGACGCGGGCCGGTTAGCCGAGGGGGACCTCACTACGGAAACAGGTGTACACTGACTGGAAGTCAAATGATTGGAAGTGACTGAGATATGACTGAAAATGACTGGAAGTGACTGAAAAATGACTAATTTCGTCAAGAAAATTGACTGGATGAGAGTTAGAAATTTTCCAACGATACAGAGCACGAACTATTACGCGGTTTCCACTCTATTTCGAATTATTTTAAGGCAATACGTGACTATTTTGACTCAATTTTCCTTGACTGGATGTGACTGGAAAATGACTGGAAGTGACTGGATGCGACTGGAAAAGTGACTGGTGGGAGACGTGTACACTGACTGGTCGCAGTGAAGTCCCCCTCGCGGTTAGCGCTCTGCTCGCCCCGCCCCGCCCCGCCCCGCCCCGCCCCGCCCCTCCCCGCCTCTCCCCGCCTCTGCCACTCACCCTCGTGCTGGTCCGGGCGGCGGTGCTTGCTGGGGCCCCACTCGCGCTGCGCCTCCTGCGCGCGCCCCATGTTGTAGAGCGCGGCGGAGGCCACGTCGCCGCCGTCCGGTTGCCGCAGCCGCAGCCTCCTGAAACATCGTGATGGCGGTGAGTGAGGTTCAAATCCATCTGCGTTACTCTCGCGCGCCATCGCCTAATGCCGTCACTCACTGCCCGTCCACGTCGAAGAGACTCTTGTGCTCCTCCAGGAAGCGGATGGCGAGCGGGTCGGTGCTGCAGCCGGTGTCGCCCTTGGCGTCCACCACGAGGACGGAGCGCGGGTGGCAGCACTTGCGCACGCAGCCCGCGCCCGACGCGCCGCACGGGCACAGCAGGATCACGTGGTACGTGTTGTCGTCCTCGTCATCCTCGTCGTCCTCGGCGGCGTCCCCAGGCGCCGGGTTGTGGGGGTGCGCCTCCGCCGTGGCGTTGGCCGCGACCAGCTCGGCGCGCTCGTCCTCGACCGCGTCCTCCACGCCCGCCTCCACGTCCTGCACGTCCCGGTCCTGGGGCGCGTCCTCCAGCAGCACGACGGGCGTTAACCTCAGCCGGTCCATGCAGAAGGTGCCCTCCGCGAACAGGAAGGAGCGCTCGCCCTCGTCCCCGGAGGCTCCGGGGCCGTCCGGCTGCGGCGGGCGGAACAGGTCCGGCCGGAACTGGTTGACGAGCAGCGAGCCGTTGGAGAAGAGCTGCACGTCGTCCCAGAAGAGCAGCTCGGTGTCGTGCGGCGCGCAGGGCGGCGGCGAGGCCAGCGCCACGTGGGGCACGCGCACATGTCTGCTGGGAGCGTCGCGCGCCTGCAGCAAGTGGGACGTAGGTCACAAGCGCTACAGACGAGGCTACAGATCACAACCGCTACAGGTCACAAGCGCTACAGCTCGCTAACGCTACGGGTCGCAAGCGCTACAGCTCGGTAGCGCTACGGCTCGCTAGCGCTACGGGTCACAAGCGCTACAGCGAGAATCCGCTCGCTAGGCGGAGCCGAGCCGAGCTAAACCTTGAAAAATTACGCACGTGGCGTGGAAACATGAAAAATTTTTGCGACAGTAAACCTCCCGAAGGAGGTTGCGGTTCCCGCCAGGCACAGGGCTTTACCCCCGTGGCAGCCAACTACTTCGGTGTTCTTATGGGAACCGGTGCTTTTCTGACTGCGATCCTGTCGCGCAATTCGACAGATTTGATCCCCGTACTGTCAGATTTAGTCGTACGGTGGTTAACCGAACTGCCCTGTCCCCAGGGCATGGAATAGCTATTTTTGGAGCCAGATTCTAGGACTTATGACCCCACGACCGACCACCAGTCGTGGGCATGGGACGGAACTTCCTGGCAACCCGCTGTCGCTACCAGTGAAGAACCTACCTGGGTTTGAACCAGG
Source organism: Frankliniella intonsa (assembly GCA_033675135.1). Taxonomy (NCBI): domain Eukaryota; kingdom Metazoa; phylum Arthropoda; class Insecta; order Thysanoptera; family Thripidae; genus Frankliniella; species Frankliniella intonsa. The sequence continues at coordinate 5,057,842 of CM066248.1, forward strand.
CCCCATGTGCCGAGTCTCACAGACACCCCACGGCTTTCGCGGCACCACTAGACCACTAGACCGTCGGCTATTCCACGAGGAGGTCGGTTGAAATGGGGGGCTTGAATTCCACTCTCCAACTTGTTGTCCTCAGAAAAATTAAATTTTTTGGTAAGATTCGAACCTCCGTCCTGCGACTCTCCGCGCGGACACTATGCCGGCACGGCTACGATGCCACGGTAGCAGGTGCCGGACCACTAGGAGTCATGGTGCGCGAGAAGCCACAGTCACTGAAGAAACGAACCCGGAGTCATGATTGCGCCTGCTTTCCGGTCAGTGCTGGGCCGGCCGCGTAGCGTCATTGGTATCGACGCTGCTCATAGCACTACGTGGGCAGAGGTTCAAACACCGCGTATTTTTTTTCTTTTTATTATTTTTTTTTTGTTCGGACCAAGTGCTCGGATTCTCGCTGTAGCGCTTGTGACCCGTAGCGCCACCGAGCTGTAGCGCTTGTGACTCGTAGCGCTTGCGACCCCGTAGCGTTAGCGAGCTGTAGCGCTTGTGACCTGTAGCGGTTGTGATCTGTAGCGCTTGCGAGCCACTCCGCAGCAAGTGCAACGGTGACCAGGGTGACCGCTGAACAGTCGGCGTGGGCATATTCCTCCTGAGAGACTTACCGCTCGACGCAGGTCGTCCACAGTCACCACCTCCAGGCTCTTCGAGTCCAGAATGACGGCGTCCTCGGGCAGCCAGCCCCAGTCCTCGACGCCACGCCGCGACCGGTCCCTGGCGGCGCCCTGGTCCACGTCGTCGGCGTCGTCGGTGGTGTACACGGTGTCGGCCGGGCGCGCCCGCGGCCGCAGCGGCGTGCAGGTGCGCAGGTCGATGGAGAGCTGCTGTCCCGCGGGGCAGCACTTCCGGAACGTGCCTCCAGGACCAGGGCCGGGGCCGGCGGACACCACCGCGAGCACCGCGGACAGCACCACCAGCGCCACCGCGGCCGCCGCCATACCGCCTGGGGGCGAGGCTACGCGCAGCACGCCCGCGGCGTCATCCTGCAACACACGAAGCAGTGCTTCAACATGGTCCGTCGGTGGTCGTTTCCGACCTTCCATGAGCTGCGGCGGGACGCAGGGAGGGGAGGGGGTCGAACAAAGGGGGCGTTTGTTGCTGGCGGGCGCGGGTGCGGGCGCGGGTGCGGGCGCGGGCCGGGTCATCTGGTTATTGAGGCTAGCAGGGCCGTGCCGGCCCGGCCTGGGCTGCCGGCAGAGAGCAGCCCCCCTAGGAGCCCCGCGGGGCCCCGCCGAGCCGAGCCGAGCCACGCAGCCCGGGCAGAATGACTCCCACGGGCCGCGCACTGCAGCAGGGCGGGGTGGGGCTGGGCTGGGCGGGGCTGGGCGGGGCGGAGCTGCGCAGAGTGCCTCCTAGGGTGCTGTGTTTGTTTTAGCAGCAGGGGCGCACCGAGCCGAGCGCGCCGCTGCACTCCACCAATGTGCCCCCCAAGGCCGTCCGCGCGCCCTGCCCCGCCCCGCCCCGCCCGCCCCGACCTTCCTGATGCCTTTCCAGGGCGCGTCTGCCGGTAGCAGACTTTCGAAAGGGAAAAAAACGCGCGCACTATTCTGCTGTCATTTCCAGTCTTAAAGAAACCCGTTTTAGCGCGATAAATATTTTGTTTTCGCCACGGATCACCATACGGCGGCTGGCGGTGGTTGAACCCAAGGCCAAGGAGTGCGTCGGCTCGGCTGCGTCGCCATGGCGGAGTGCCCGGGCCGGCCAGGTTCAGGTGGCGTTGGCACCACGGAGTACACGTACACTCTTGGCACCCACCTCTCTCCCCTCTCCGTCTGATTCCGAGCCTCTGGGCGCAGCTTGTTATGACGTAACGACTGGAACACGGCCGGCCCCCTCTTCCTCTTCTCCCGTAATTCCCTCTCTGAGCACGCTCGTCTCTCGCGTGGACGCAGACTAAGACAAATCACACGATTCCCACCACCTGATCCGTCCAGAGCGACCAAAGACACGGCAGTGGCGGCAGAGACGCAGATCACTCGACGGACTGTTAGCAGTTTCTTCCAGCCGGGTGACCGAGGTGCTGGGCTCACAGCGACTCTCGGGCGCTTTGCATTGCATGGACCATTACCATCATCATAGGTATTCCGTTGGCAGTAGTCGAGCGGCGCTCAGGCGCAGTGAGATACTTGGAAGCGAGCAGGGTGCGGCGCGGCGGACGACTCGTGAGCGCCGGCTCGATAAATAATAGGATCGTGGGCGGCGGACACGCCCGCCAGGGAGGTGTTTGTGCGAGCCCGTGATGCGATTTTACGCGGATAAAATTACCGAGCGGGCCGGGTAGTGAGGTACGTGCTGCGAGCGCCTGCTTGTTGTGGGCCGTCCCGCCCCGTCCCGTCCGCGAGGAGTCCACGAGAGGTGTCTGGGAGGTGTCCGCGGGAGTGACTGAACGTGACAGAGAGATGAGGAGGCGAGGCGGCTGGCGGATGCCCCGCCCCGCCCCGCCCCGCCCGCCGGGACGTGATTACGGTTTTTGTGGTTAACTCGGGCGGGGCGGGGGCCCTGGCCCGGAGCATCCGATTGTCCCCGGCGAGTACGTCACCCGCGTCACCCCGCGGCGGGGCGGGGCGAGGTCGCCGGCACCCGGAGGGGCTGCTGGGCGCCGGCCCGGGGCGGGGCCGCGGTGACTTTCCGCGAGTCGCGGCCCCGCGTAACAAGGCGGCGTACTCGAACACCGGGGGGCGGGGGCCCGGGCCCGAGCAGCGCACAAAAGGCAGGGAAAAGGCCAAGGTTGAACGGACGACAATGATGAGAAATTGATCGACCGCACGGGAGGCGTTGCGATGCGTGGCGTGGCGAGGCGCGGTCTTCCGGACGGAAGAATGGCTGCTCTCCTTTATCTCAGGTGCGGCCCGGCCCGGCCCGGCCAGTCCGAGCCTAATCAATGGCCCCCCTGCTCGCCTCGGCCTGGTCCCGCCCCCGCCGCCAACAGGGGTGTGGTCCCCGCCAGCGGCACCGGCGCCGAGCCCAAGCGAGGCACGCCTTCCTTAGAAATGAAGAGGTAAAGGCGCCAGACCACGCGGGACTCGAACCACTTCCCACCTTGTACTGTAGGCCGCCGACAAAACGAAACCGGTATCCCTATTAAACGTATTTGCCTTGCAATGCGCGAGGCGACCATTTTGTTTTCTTTGCGGTTTTCTGGATGGTTAAATTTCGTCTTGTTTTGCGGTTTTACGCACACCGTAAGTCACGGCCCGACGGTTGGCGTTATTTCTCCGGCCGGCCGGGCGTCGCGTGCCGCGGCTGCGGTACAAGACTGTGGGGAGGGCCGCGAGGCAGGCGGCGGCTGATCCTCCCCGCCCCGCCCCGCCCCGCGGACTATCAATCTTCATAATCAGCGCGCCGCAAAGTCGTCGCCATTTTACCGTTTTAGGGGCAATTCAGCGGCGCGCGCGCGGCCGTGGAGGACGAGCGGTTTTCACTCTTCTAGTCTACGTGTGTCGGTCAAGTTACTGCTAGGGACGGGATGGCATAGCAAGTTGCCCGTTTGCTTTATGATAAGCGCCCAACAGCCGCCGATATGAGAGGCTTATAGAAACCGACTGTGCACCGGTTAAGGAGGTGGGAGGGAAGTCCAGTAGCCGAGCGGCAGTCGACAGGCAGACAGACAGACGGGCAGACGGGCGCACATAATCAGACGCGACAAAACAGAATCACAGGCGCGTTTGTGCAAAGCAGAGCCCATCGAGTCGAGAGACGGCGTGGCAGCGTCTCTGCTCGGGTCGAGTGGGCAGTTGTGTGTGTGTGTGCGCGCGCCTCGCCGTGCAGTGTGTTTTCCCATTGATCCTACACAGTAGCAGAGGTGGGAGGTGGCAGATCGTGCCCTGCCCTGCCCAGGACACAATGAGCACGCCCGAGCTAAGGACGGCCGTCCTGTCGCGCTGCGCGCACGCCGCGTCACCAGGAGCAGCAGCAGCAGCTGCCGTGCCGGTGAGTTGTTCCTGGTTCGCGCTTTAAATATAGCCGATAATAAAAAATAAAAAGGGAATCTTAATATATGTTGACACTGCGCTGCGCGCGGGCGGTATTTTAAAGCGCCGCGCGCGGGTTCACGGGCGATAGTGGTTTCTGTTCCCGCCGCGCACACATGTGTCGTTTACCCGCGCGGAAGAATCCGGCCGGCCCGGCCGCTCAGCTCAGCTGCTCGCGACACAATTGATGCGCCCGTCCTGTCGAGCACACGACGCGCCGCGGCGCCCACCCGGCTGCAAGTAGCGGGAGATGTAAGAGAGTGCACTAAATATAGAGATCACAGACGAGGCGCCGCAGCGGGGCTCGCTGGTTCCGAGAAGAAGAGGTGCGGAGTGACCCCGGTGCCGGTATGCCAAAATCTTGAATGCGTCAAACGTCGTGTTGTCTGCTGGCGCAGCTCTGGTCTGGCCGCCCCGCCCCGCGGCGCGGCGCGCGGTGGCATGTGGTTAGTGCAGCACATCGTTAAGCACCCGTCTCCCTCGCCTCCTATCTCTTGGATAAAAACCATAAAAACACACACTCGCACAAACACACACATAAATTTCCGGCATGTTTCAAGGTCAGGCAAATTTTTGCTGCGCCATGGTTTTATACAATTCACTTAGCAAAACTTTATCTGCGACATTGTCGTTAGTTATCTCGACACGGCAGCCACGGGGGGATGTCGGTAGCGCCTGTTTGTGCTGCGAGCGGGAGAGAGAGAGAGGGAAAGAAAAGGCTGATTAGCGGGGCGCGCAGTAGTGTTTGCGTGTCCACTTGCCGCCCTTTCTCTTTCCGTAACCCTGCCCCCCTGCCCTCTCGCCGTCGTAAAACGAATGGTCGACAATGCAGTTGTAAGGTAGTAAGTGACGCGCCCGGCCCGGCCCGGCCTTGCCCGCCCTGTGACCCTTGCGCCCTTTCGACCTTACGCCCATTCTGCTGGACACGACCCGCTGCCCTTGGTCCTCATCAAGGTGTGTCACCACTACAACACCGTGCAGTGACAAGGTAGTAGATCTGATCTGCTTCCGCGCGCGCGCGCATCGCATGGCGACAGCGAGGGGAAGAAAAGGGGCTTGAAAGAGCGAAATATTTGCGAACGTTTCAGTCAGGTGCGTGTGACCTCGAGCGCCCATGGGCGTCATGAAGCCTGGCCATGTCCTCGTTAGGCCGGCGCGGCGCGGAGACCCCAGGAGAGGCGTCAAACCCGGGACATACGCGCGCACACGCACACTCAGCGCGCAAAAAAATAAAAATACAGTCGGCTAACTGCGTCGACCGAGATCCCGATATGAATAACGCACCACAACACCAGTCACCTCAAACGCATCTGAATCATCGACGAGCACGAACCCCGCACAATGTTGTAGTTTTTTTTTTCCGCGAGAGGATACGCGCCTTGGAGTAGACGCCCCCCGGCCCGGGGCCGCGCGGGGACCAGGTTCCTAGTCCCGTTACGCACTCACGCACAAGTCGCTGAACCAGCGCGTCGACGTGCGTAGGAATAACGAACAGCAGTTTTGTACCGCGACTGACCCCATCTCAAACCGGCCCGGTCCTCCCGCGGGCGTCACCGTCACACGTGACGCCAAACGTGACGTTAAACGTGACAAGTTGAGACGTAATTACAACCCGTTTTGGCTGGCTCCGCAGCGGCAGCGGCAACAGAAGGACGGCGCCGAACGCGCTGCGTGTCGCAAGCACCGCGGCGTGGCGTGCGCTCTGGGCCACACCGGCTCCCGCGGTAGTAAAGGAGTCCAGTGCGGGGATCTCCGCCTGCCTACTAGGCAAACACTCCACACATGAGACTGCCTTTTGCCTGGTAGGCAGGCGGAGACACTCGTCTGCCTCACACCGCGGTGTATTCGTGGGACGTTTTGCCCACTTATCCGGCAACACCGGTTCTCTAGCACTCAGTGCGCCGAGTCGAAAACAAACTAAGCCGTGAGCGCTGACCGTTGACCCTGCGGCGCGGCGGCCATGAGCGTAATGGGAAACGCTCTTGTCCAGGTATTTGTAGGCACGCACCTGTCGCCCCTAAGGGAGGAGCACACCAGCCCCGCCGCGCCGCCCCGCCCCGCCCCGCCCCGCCCCGCCCCGTCTGCCCCACGCCCCCGGGGACCCACCGCATTCGTCGCATTCACCCACGGGTCAACGGCACGCCCCGGGCCGCGCGCACACAGCCCGTCACTCTACAGGGCAGGCCTGCAGGTCTGGGTCGGAAACAACTTTGCAAAGGTGGCGCTCGGAAATAATTAAAACGAAAGCGATTACAAATTCCCGCGCCGCGCCGCGCCGCTCGGCCGGCAATCCACGTCGTCGGCGGCGACGTGCGGCGCGCGCCTGGGCTCCGATCCTGGGCCGAGCCTGGTCCTTTTCCCCACGCGTGCGCGAGGTGACTGCGAGCTGCTCTGCTCTAGGAGAGGTCGTACCTGGGTAATTGGCCAGGTCACGGGTCCAGCGGGGGCGTGGCGGGGCGGGGCGGGGAGTCCCCGGTGCGGCTCGGCTCGGCTCGGCTCGGCGACAACACGTCTTCCTACAGGTCACGGTCTCGGTGCGCGTCGGGCGCGCGGCGGGCAGGACCGGCTTGATTGCCGACCACGAGTCGACTGGCGTGGCTTGGCACGCCGCCGCCGCGCTGCGCCGGCCGGACCGTGCTGGGCCCAGCCGCGACCCGGCAGTGGAGGCCCCAGCGGCGGGGCGGGGCGGGGCGGGGCGCCCGGCCGGCCGGCCGGCCCGCGCAACAGGTTCTTCGCGCGCACCGGCTCCGGTCCGCCCCACCCGCCCCGCCCGTGTTTACGTGCTCGCCCGCCCCGCCCCGCCCCGCCCGGGCCCCGGACCGGCCACTCCAGCGTGAGTACCTCGGAGGAGCTACCCGGATGGCCTCCGGTCGTAGTGCGCCGGGCTCCTCCACCGAAGCACCCGCCGTGGAGGCCGTGGAGGCCGTGGACGCGCGGGGGCCCCGCATGCTGTAGTCGGCGGGCTTAGAGCCTCCCCTCGTTTCGTTCATTGCCCCCCGCGGACAACCCGCCCACCATTCACCCACCCCGTCCCGCCACGCCCTGCCACGCCCCGCCACGCCCCGCCACCCACGCCCCGCCACACGACCGCAAGGCCGACGTCATCGTCGCTGTGGTCTGGCCTGGCCATAGGACTAAGTGCCGACCTACACGATTGGGTTAGGGCTTTCTGCCGCCAGACACGACCCGACGGGCCGACCCGGTCAGTGCTCCGCGAGGGAGGCAACCCACCACACGCGCGCGCCGGCGGCGCTGCCACTGCCCCCGGGCGCCTCGACAACCTCGCCCCCGCCCCCGCCCCGCGCATCTCAACCCCCTTCCACTTCTGCCGCCCGCCCCGGCGACCCGCGCGTCACGGCGGCCTCCCCAAAAGAGCCCTTACCCCTCGGCGTAGCGGTCTCCCCCACCCCAACCACGCCGCGCCGCACCACGGTTCCGTAAATTGGCCAGAATTAGACACAGTGACAAGCAGTGCCGCCGCGCCGCGCCCGGCGGGGAAGACCAGGCCGTGTTGAACTAGGATGGGACGGCGCGTCCCAATTTTGTTTTTAAAGAAAACGGCTAATTTTTGCAGGACGGCGACGGGTATGCAGGGGTAGGTCAGCCTGCCCAACAACATGCGCGCGATCCCGTCCCGCTCCGCCCACAGGCACCGGCGCGAAGGCCGGCCAAAGACACCCCTGCAGAAGAAGAAGGGGATAAGTCCCCCCTTCCTAACTTGGTACACCCCTCGGTATAAACCCCCTGGGGGTCTTGTACCCCCCTGAGCACAGGGGGTATTAATTGTCTGGGCGATTAATACCCCCGGTATAAATCCCCTTCGGGTCTTGTACCTACCTCGGTACAGGGGAGTATTAATTCACTGGGCGATTAATACCCCCGGTATAAATCCCCTGGGATATTTGTACGACCCTCGCGACCCCTGTCATGCCCGCAAACGACGCAACCCTAGAAAAGGGTCGTTGCAAAAGAAAAGGAAAACGGGGTACCCATTTTTTAAAATTTTATATGAAAAAGGAAACAAAAACACATATTAACACGACTGACCGCGCAGTTGGAGTGGGGTATGCCGAGTATTTTTCTTTTAGTACAATAGCAATACTTTTGATCTAGTTTTACTGTACATGTATGCTACGTTTTTAGTGTCGATACAGCATGAAAAAAAAATCTAGAGTTCCATTGCGTCAAAACTTTACGTAGCCGGATTGGAACAAGTTGCACATTAGACCGAGGCGAGACTAACTTATATACACAATTAATACTAAATCAATAACAGTCAGTCCAACAACCATGTACACATCACCATACCTACACAATCAAGTACGCACAAGCATCCTTTATCATAATATAAAAATACTTTACATGACTAGCATTGAGCACAGGCCTCCAGGTTTAAAAGTAACACTTTGATTCCGGCTCTAAAGTGATGCGACGCGAATCATCTGGAGACCGGCGTAAGTATACAGCGAAAGAATGTTTAGAAACATTCTAAATAGTTTGTGGAAGAAACATCCTGGTGATAAAAAATTTATCGACAAAAACTTGGCCGGGGGCCCCTAAAAGGGCCGCGCCCAACAGAGCAGTACCGGCTGCGCTGTGGGCACAAGGCACAGAGGGGGCGGTCGCTGAGAATGTTCCTGGCCCGGTCTACCCCAGCTCGGCGAGGACGGAGTTGAGGTCCTCCTGCAGCATGAGCGACATCTCTCGGTGCTTGCTCAGGTCGTCCTTGATGCGGTCGATGTTAGCCTTGAGCAGGTAGTTTCCCTTCTTGAGCGCCCCGAGGATGCCCTCGTGACGTTTCGTCCTGGCGAAAAAACATGGAAGTTATTGTAATGAAATTAGTTAGTAGTGCCGCCCCGCCCCGCCCCGCGCCGCCCCGCCCCTCACCTGGCGTTGAGGTTGTTCCTCTTGTCGTCCACGGGCGCGTCGGCGGGCAGCTCGTCCCCGCTGCCCTCGTCCGCCTCGCTCTCCTCCGACTCCGACTCCTCGCTCTCCTCCTCCTCCTCCTCGTCCTCCTCCTCCTCTTCCTCCTCTCCCTCGTCGTCGTCTTCTTCCTTCATCAGCTTGGCCATCTTGTCAACCTCCTTCTGCAGGGACTGTTCGAGAAAGAGAGAAAGAAAATTGTGACAGCATTTTTGTCAACGACCCGACGTTAGACTTATTTTGTTTTTTAATATGGCGTAGCGTACCTTGTACTTGGCGCGCTCCTCGCGCAGGGCCTTCTGCTGCAGCTTGAGCTGCTCGCGTAGGGCGATCCGCTCGCGCCGCGCCGACGCCTCCTTGTCCTTGAAGGCCTTGAGCTTGGTGGCGAGCAGCTTGAGCTCGCGCTGCACCCGCCGCTCCTGCGCCTCCGGGTCGTTGGACAGGTCCTCCTCCTCTTCCTCCTCCGAGTCGGTGACGGTCTCGTCCGTGTACTCGGACTCGCTGTCCTCCTGGTCCTCGGGCACCGGGATCGACTGCTTGCGCAACTCGTTCAGCCGAGCCTGCGACACTGAGAACAGAAAATAGTTACAAAACCTATTTTAAAATATTCAGATTTTAAAATGGACGACATTTAGACGTCGATACGACGACTCACTCTGCTTCCGGATATCGCCCGACTTGGAGGAGATAAGCTTCTTGGAGAGCTGTTTCTGCAGCGCCCGCCCGCCCTCCACCAGGCCGTCCTCGATCTCCTTGAGCTGCTTCTCGGCCTGCTTCTTCTGGAACAGCGCCTCCTGCAGCTGCGCCTTGGTGGCGTCCAGCTCCTCGGCCGCCTTGTGGTAGCGAGTTTCCATCTCCTTGGCCACCTTCTGCTGGGCTTCGTTCTCCTCTTTGAGCTTGGCCACGAGGCGGTCCGTGTCGGGGGCGGGCCCGGGGGCGGCGCCGCCCCCGCCTCCGCTCGGCCGGTTGCGCTCCGCCTCCAGCTCGGCCTCCAGGTTCTGCAGCCGCGCCAGCAGCCGCTTGTTCTCCCGCTCCATGGCCTCCTTGTTGCGGAGCTCCAGCGCCAGCATCTGCTTGGTGGACTGCAGGTCGTCGCGCACGCGGTCGATGTCGTCCAGCTCGTCGGGCTCGTCGTCGATCTCCTCCGGGGCGGCGCCCACCATGTTAGCGACGGACGCCGTCTTCTGCAGCTGCTCCTCGATCGTCATCTGCCGCCTGAACTTGCGCAGTCCTGCGGGGTGCGAGACGAGAAGGTCAGGGTACGGTTGCATACACTAGCAGGCGTGTGATCGTAGCACACTTGGGTTTCCAAAGTAAGGGTGACTTTTAATGTGAGGAGGGCGGGTACGCTTACCATCGAGCAGGGGTTTGCTTCTGTCGTTGGTCTTGACCCTCTTGAGCTTGACCCCCGTCTCGATCTGCTTGAGCAGCTGGTTGTGCACGTTGGACTTCTCCGACTCGTAGAGGAACTGGCCCTTGGTCTTGGTGCTGGGCAGCAGCGGCTGCGACCGGTCGTTGCAGACGACGCGCTTGAGCCGCTTGCCGCTCTCGATCTCCTTCATGAGGCACGAGTAGTCCGGGCGCTTGCGCGGCCGGTGGCGCAGCTGCGCCAGCTTCTCCTGCTGCGCGGCCGTCATCGGCTTTTTGTCTGTCAGCAGGAAATTAAATTGTCCAAATTTATTAGGTACTCAAAGAGCCGTTTGAGCTACGAAAAGGTTTGGGGAAGAAATCGATAAGCGTACACGAGGGACGCGCAATGCCAGGGGCCTACCTTTGAGGAGCGGTGGTGGGGGCGGCGCCATGGGTGGCGCCATGGGCGGCGCTGGGGGTGCCGGCGGCGGGGGTGGCGGTGCCGGCGCTTGCTGTGGCGCCGGCGCCGGGGCCGGGGCCGGGGCTGGCTCCTGTGGCCGCGGCGCCGACGACGACTTCTGGTGGGTCAGCACGGGCCTCTTCCTGGGCTCCTCCGCCGCCCTGCCGTTGTTGTCCGGGCCGGGGGCGGGCCCGGGGGCGGGCCCGGGGGCGGGCGGCTGCCCCCGACGCTCCACCGTGTCTGTGCGGGCCATCTGCCGCCGCGGGCCGAAGGGCTCCGCCTGGAACACGGGCGCAACCGTTAATGCTGTGGGCCAACACGAGGCGAGCAGTACAGTATCGAGGAGAAACAAGGTGGAATACACAGGCACGACCATTCAGCTCGCAGACGACGACGGGCAGCGGGGAGCATTCCGGACACAACGTGGACGCAACACGCGGGACCACTCTTATTTTTAGCCGACGCAGAGTGCAATCCGAAATCGGGCGGTTGAGCCAGCCGGCTGAGTTAAGCATGTCATCAAACAATTCATCAGGGGGAGAAAGGAGAGTGGAATGGGGTGGGGTGGGGGGGGGGTCGAGGGGGCGGGGCAGCCTTCCTCGTCTCGTGCTGACCGGGCAGGCATGCAGGGCTCGGGGGCCGGGACTGGTCCACAACATCAACACCCCCGACACGGCTGCCAGCGGCTCGTATTTACGCTGCCGTCTTCCTCTTCCTCGTCGTAGGCATACTCCTCGGCGTCGCCGTCGTCGACCACCCACTCGACGACCTCCTCCTCCTCGACGACCCAGCGCTCCGTCACCGACACCACCGTCTCCCCGGCCTCGGGCCAGCCCTCCTGCTCGCCGGCCTCGCCCTCGTCCCCGGCGGGCTCGGGGCCCGGTGGTTCCGAGGCCCCAGTGGCCGCCGCAGTGGCGTCCTCGTCCTCCCTGCCGAGGTCGCCGCGCGCCGAGTGCTGCATGTCGCGCCACCAGTCGGGCTCCTCGCCGGCGAGGTGCTCCCGGAGCCGGTCGTCCTCGGCGTCCTCGTCGTCCTCCCAGGTGAGGTTGGCGAGGCTGGGCCTGCGCAGGACCTCCTCGTCGTGCCGCCGCTCCATGTCCTCCACCTTGCGCACCAGCGCCGCCAGCCGCGCGAACGCGCCCAGCTCCTCGGCCGTCACCTGCAGGATTTCCGAACAGTCGCTGTTTCAAGACCGGTGCAGACTACACCCTGTTGCAAACTCAGCAGCATAAGCGATACAGGCGCCCGGCGCGGCACCGCCAGAAGCATTAGTGAAGCGCACCCCTCACAAACACGTTTTCAATATTATTTCAATCATCTTCGGAGCACACCGTGACGACACTGTTTGTGTTGCTGCGAGGGCGCTATTATTGTTTTTGCAGCCCTACTCCCTCCCCTCCCTCTCCCACACCGCGGGCGCGTCTCCCCATCTGCTGTGAGATGATGCCAATTTTTCCTCGGCGCATGATATACCGCACCGCCCTGCCGCTTCCGAAACTCTTGTGATTTACAGACTCACACTCTGGCCGTTCTCCCTGGGCGCGGCGGGCGCGGGCGCGGGCAGCGGCGGCGGCGCCTGGTTGGTCGGGTGCGACGGGATGATGGTGATCTTGCTCTGCTTCCGGACGGGCGCGGGCTCCGGGGCCTTGACGGCGGCGGCCGCCTCCGGGGCCGTGTTGCTCGGCCGCTGTGAGACACAGAGAGGGAACTGCAGTGCCGGTCGCTGCGCTCCAGGGAGGGAGCGGAGTGGAGGCGCCCGGCCGGGTAGGCAACGTGCCGCACAGGCGCGCGCGCGCGGCTGGAGTGTTGCCTACCCCGCAGGCGCCCCGCCCGCAGCCGCAGCGCGTCGCGTACTCACCCTGTTGGGCGTCCAGGGCGCGGCGGGCATGGGGATGGGCTGCGGCCCCTGCTTCACCCACGGCGGCCGGAACGTGGTGCGGCCGGCGGGCTGCCCGCCCCCGCCGGGCTGCTGCTGCCCGGAGCCACCCCCGGAGCCGCCGGGGTTGTTCACCGGCATCGCGTATATGCGCGACCTGCGGCAGGGCGAGACACAAGTTACGCACGGATATTTTTTCAATTTTCTTTTTCTTTCTCAAGGGCTCTGTCCTTGCCACACCTTGTGCTTTCTGTCAGTGGTCTGAGTGTGGTGTGTGGTCTCTCCTCCCCCTCCCCCTTCTCTGCCTCAAAAGACAACACAAAAGTTAATGCGTGAACGTGTGCACGCGCTCCACACTGCCGAATGAACGGGGCTGCGTGGAATAAAGAAGTCAGGGTGTTGCTGTGGTCGGGTGGGGAGGGTGGGGCGGCGAAAATGTTGTTCGACGTGAGAAAGAAAGAGAAGAAAGAATGGGCCAAGGCCGAGGAGCAGGCGGGACGGGACAGGGACCAGCAGGCAGCAGGGCCGGGCCGGGGCCGGGGCCGCGGGGGGAGGGTGCGCCTCCCCTGCGCCCCCACCAAAAGCGACACCTCCTCCCCCCGCCCGCGCCCCGCCCCGCCCCGCCCCGCCCCTGCACAGCGGTGCGGTGGGAGCTGGCCTCAGACTCGGCGCGCTAAAGTTAGACCCCGGCTCATTTTATTTGCTTTCTGCGTTGTTTCCATGTGGGCCGGGGCGGGGCGGGGCGGGGCGGGGCGGGGCCGTGCGCTCGGCTCGGGTTGATCCCTGGCGCGGCCGCGACCGCCCCGACGCTGCTGGGACCTGAGGTCTCCGCACGGCACGGCCCGGCACGGCGTGAGTAAGGTGGCGTGGTGCGCTATGGTGATGGTGATGGTGAGAGCCAGCGCGCGGCGTGGAGCGCAGTGAATGCGAATGAGCTGCGACTTACATTGCTGCTTCCAGCGGTCTGGAGCTGCTGCTGCTGGAGCTGCTGCTGGAGCTGCTGGAGACAGTGTGGAAGCGTTAGGAGCGATAGAGCGCAGGCGCACAGGGGGGCATTACGCAGCGGCGGTGGCGGTGGCGGCGGCGGGGCGGCGGCCTGGCCCTGCGGACAAAACAGCCGTCAAGCGCGTGAGCCGTGAGCGGGGCGAGAGAGAAGGGCGGCGATAGTAGAGGAAGAAGAAAGTACTTGGAAGCTAGATAGAAAATTCGGACGATTATAAATCTTTAGCCCCCCCTCCGAGCAGGTCCACGATTTAGTTTTAAAGAAATAATACATTTGCAACATGTCGTTCTGCGTGCGTGCGGCGTGACGACGATGCCGCCGCCGCCATCGTCACGTGCCGGTCGACCAACTCAAGTGATGCGCGACCGACTGACATATATGCTGCAGCTATTCCCGGCGGAACACCCCGCCCCGCCCCGCCCCGCCCCGCCCGGCTCAATGGAGGCGTGCTTAACCCCTTTGCCGGCGGGGGCTGTAGGCCCTCGTACCTCTCCCGTTGTCCCTCTCGTTTTAATACGCGGGTCCCACCCCCGACCCCCGCCCCTCTCGAAGGCTGACTCATTTCATACAGACCGCGACGGCGCACAGGCACAGCGCAGTGAAATGCCGTCTTTTTCTATTTCCCTCGGGTTAACATTGAAAAACGAAAATCACGGGGGGGCGTCCGCTATTTTCTGTGCGCTGAAAATAGACGCCGGCCTGCGGCGGCGGTGGCGGCGGGAAATCAGCAGGGATTGCCGGGTGTTCGTGCCGTCCGTACGGCCCTGCCGGCCCCGCCGGCCCTGTCCTACCAGCAGCAGGACAGCCGCTGTCCTGGCCTGTCCCTTTGCTGACCCTTGCTGTCCTTTATGTCGCCCGCGGGGGATGGCCAGCGGGCGAGACGGCGGCACGGCTGACGCGGGACCGGGCGCCGGGATGACGTCTGACCGGCGCGTCGGGGCGCGTCGGGGCGCGGCGGGGCGCGGCGGGGCGCGGTGGGGTGCGGCGGGGCGTATGTGTGCATCACCACCGGACGCGACACAACATAAACAACCGCAGGGGAGGCAGTCGTCGGGAGGGGGTGCATCGACACCCGAAGAGGCTCGGGGGGAAAAAAAGGGTCTCTTTCAACAGAACCGCGAATAGTACTGTCTGAAAAACCTCCCCTCCTCTGCCGCGAGGACTATGCAGAAACAAGTAGAGGCCGAGCCTCCTCGAGCCTCGCTCGGCGCGGGCGCCAGCGCCATTGTTTACAGCGGGCACGTAGTGTTTACGCCAGGCAGGCCAGCCTCGGTACAGGATATCCGGGAAGGCTCGCAGCATCGGCCGGACCGAAGGAGGAGGATCATGGAGGAGAAGCGGTGGTGGTGGTGGTGCGGGGGGGAACGGGACGGGGTGCCCTGCCCCCGGGAGACAGACCGCGACACGGCGAGCTAGCGCTGGAGTATAGGGCCCACTACACCGACACCCGGAGGGCGCCCCCGCGGCCAGAACAGTAGGCCTAAGCTCAGTGGAGTCAAGCGGGCTGCACCTGCGCCTACTGCGCCTGCCTACTAGGCAGCACATTAGCACGAGTGCGTGCACGTTGCCTAGTAGGCAGGCAGGCACAGATTATGCAGGCCCGCTTTGCTCCGCTGTGTCCGAGCTACTCACTGCCCGCTCTCCTGGCGACACTGCCCCGCGCGGCGCGGCGGTCGCGGATGCATGGCGCGCGTTAATGCGAAGCAGAAACTGGCATGACCTTAGCGGGCCGATGGGATGAGCCCGATCCTTTTGGAGGGGCGAGAAAAGCGGTGACGGGGCGTGACGAGGGCGTGACGCACGCTGCTCACCTGGTCTCTGTGACTGGCTCCGCCCCTTCCCTTCCCTGCCCTGATCTGTCCTCTGGTCTGGCGCGGCGCGCACGGTCCGCAGCGGCCGGGGCGCGGCGGGACGGGACGGCCGCGGTTGCTCAGGCTCGCGGGGTGGACGGGGTGGACTCTGACGCGGCCCGGCCCGAACTGTCTCGCCTCGCCCCGCCTCGCAGCCGCAGGCCGCAGGCCGGGGTGCAACTTGGGCCCGCCGTCTTGGCTTAGCGGACCCGCGGCGCCACCGCTGCCTACCCCCGCCGCACCGCGCCGCGCCGCGCCACGCCAGCGGGCGGCTTGCAAATGAGGCGGCAGGCGGCAGCCCCGAGGGGGCGTCCGAAACGGGCCGTGACACGCGTGCTCGCACCATCTGAAGCGCGGCCCGCTCCGGAGGCCTCCTGCGGCTGCTGGAGTCCTTGCCCTGGCGAGCAGCGCGGCCCCGGCTACAGTGTCCAACAAAATAAAAGTTTTCGAGGCAACAACTTTAATTGAAAAACCTATAAATGGTGCTGAGCAAAGTATGGGCGCGATCGGACGACATCGCGATTTTCGCTGACTTGGACCTGGCACCCCAGCCCCGGCCCGGCCCGCTCCGGAATTCCCCCGGACGCCGCCCCGTGACGTCTCCCGCCTTTCCCGCTCTTTCGAATGTGCGCGCGCGGACACTGAGTCCGCCAACCTCGTCGCGATAAAGCAGACACGGAGGTCCTTCCCTGCCCTAGCCTCAGATGAGATAAACGCCGGCCGCGAGGATCCTAAGTGACGCGGGCTGTAGTTCGTCGCGGCAGTGGCGAGCACGCCACGGGAAGGCGTTCCCGTAAGGGGTTCCGCGCGCACTAGGGGGTTGGTCAGACTGCGTTGGTCCGAGGTCGTTCCGCGGCGCGCGCGCAAGGCGGCGCCGCGAGAAAAATAAAAACACACTCAGCTGTCTGCTAGTCAGAGGGCGGCACCATCCCATCTGATCCCAGCTGCAGCCACCCTCTCTCCTCTCTCTCGGCCCCCGTCAGGACCGCGACAGGACCCTACCCCGCACCCCTCGCCCTGCCCTGGCTCGCGGCCTGGCTCGCCTCGCCTCGCCCCGCGGGGGACAGTGATCGGTATGTCCGTGCCCCAGTAACGCGGCGGGGCGCTGCGAAGCGGGGCGCTCAGGTCGGCACGACGCAGTGGCTCGCATGAGGCTATGGAGGATGACTTGGAGGATCGCGTTCTGTACCAGACGTACGTGTCGCACATGAAGCTCATGTCCCGCCTGAGCCTCGCCTTCCCCGGCGGCCTGGGCTGGTCCTGGGGCTGGGGCGGCCCTGGCGCGGGCAGCCTCGCGGGCGGGCACGCCTGGCGCCTGTTGCGGCTCTACGTGCTCCGGCCCGAGGTTCTCATCTGCGGCGCCGTCATGATCCTGGTGCTGGCGTACCTGCAGGCCGCGGACGCGTGGGCGCCCTGGGGCCGCGGCGGCTCGGGCTCCGCGGCGGGGGCGGGGGTCAGCCCCATGCGCTCGCTGTACAGCCGCCTCCAGGGTCTGCAGTACCTCGTCAATGGCTCGGTAGGGGTGGGCGCCGTGTCGGGCGCGGAGAGGCTCAGCTGGGAGCTGCGCGAGGGGGAGATTGCAGCCTACGCCGTGCAGGGCCGGCGCCCCAAGATGGAAGACCGCTTTGTGGTCAACGACAACATCGACGACACCGGAGTGGCTCTCTTTGCGGTGTTCGACGGACACGGCGGAGAGGTACATTGAGCTGACTACCTGGCTTGCCATCTTTGGAACTCCCTATCATTACTCATGTTTCTGTATTTGTTTCAGTTCGCTGCGAACTATGCCAAAGAGAAGCTTGTTCCCAGCCTGAATCAGAAGGTTGCAGAAATTAAGAAGTTTGTGGCAGAGGGTGGTGTTAAGAGGCATCCTGTCTACGGGACACCAACTACTACTTCAAAAGGGGGTGCAAATCCGGGAAGCAGCACCCCAGAAACAGTGAAGAAGGGGGCTCCCGTTGAGAAAAAGAACAGCTTTCGTAAGACAATGAGTACATCTCAAACTGATGAGTGTGTCAGAAAGAATGGTGGTGTGACTGACCCTGAGCTTTTGCTCAAGATAGATAGTATACCCCGTTCTATAACTCGTGAAGTAAGGCCTTCTTTGTCAGATGAGGTGGCACCTACTAGTGGACCTGCATCAACGTATGTTGATAATTCTGGTGCTATAAATTATGGCCGTCTGCTCACTGATGAAGTTCTTGCAGCTGACTATCAGCTTGTCGAGGCGGCAAAGAAAACAATGGATGTAGCAGGTATGGCTAGTATAGTTAAATTTACCACAATTAATTATTTTTTATTAGTTGTTAATTATTGTTCTCTTCAATAGGAACAACTGCTCTGATCGCTGTGATGGAAGGATCACGTCTGATTGTAGCTAATGTTGGTGATTCTCGTGGTGTAATGTGTGATAGTCGAGGAAAAGCTATACCTCTTTCATTTGATCATAAACCTCAGCAGGTAAATTTACACAACTTCAATGTCATGTCCAGGAAAAATTTGAATTTTTTTTAATAAACAAAGACTATTTGCAGATGCGAGAGAGGAAACGAATCAAAGAAGCTGGAGGGTTCATAACATTTAATGGTGTGTGGAGAGTAGCTGGAATTTTGGCAACATCCCGGGCTCTTGGTGACTACCCACTCAAAGACAAAAAGCTTGTCATTGCGAATCCTGATATACTTACATTTGATCTTAGCAATCACAAGTAAGAATTATTCTCTTTTCTTTCCTTTTATAATTCTTAATCAATAGAATATCTATCTATGAGTAACCAATACAGTTAACTTTTATTCATTTCTGTATTTATCTTTTTTTTCCTCAGACCACAATTTATCATCTTAGCATCAGATGGACTATGGGATACGTTTTCCAATGAAGAAGCTGTAGCATTTGTTCGTGAGAGGCTTGCTGAACCGCACATGGGTGCCAAGAGTCTTACTTTACAGTCTTATTATCGTGGTTCTTTGGATAACATAACTGTGGTTGTAATCAATTTAAAAGATCGCCAATGGAATAGCACTACTCCAGCACAACCTAGGGCAGTTTGAAGAATTTGAGAGGGGGAAATGCTAATCTTTGTGATGGATCATTTCTTCACATTTTATGTGGAGCTGTGATTTAGATTTACAATTTTGCTTAATTATCAAACTTTGGTCACAAAGTTTGTGCCAAGTTTAATCATATTCTTTGTTAAACTTTTTGATATGAAACATGTTACATAGTTTCTAATCTCCTGTAGTTCATGTCTGGTGTGACAGAATTTGCTTATTTGCAAGTTTGTCAACTTCTCAAATATCCCTCTAAATTCTTTCTGACTAGTATTTTATCCAATGTTCTTACTTGTAAGATTTGTGTTTGAAAAGCTGTGATTGTATTATAACTACCAGTACATGATGTTAATCTTAAGAATGTTTTTCTTCTTGTAGATCTGATATTTATGTGGAAATGTGACTTATGATGCACATCCCTCATACTGTACTTTTAAATGAGTTTTTCTTCACTCATGAATTTGTTTATAAAGGCTTAAATTCACTTATTGTTATGTGTTGCTCAATTTTCTGAGTTGATGCTTGTGTCCTGAGATGTGTGTATTCCTACTAAACATTCATAACTGCAAAACATGCATTTTTGTGCAATAACAGGGTAATTAATTTTGGTTGTGTGAACCGGTATTATCCGTCTGTTGTTCAACCTATCAGCCTTAATTTTATTTTGCATAATATCCGTCCAAGCAAATGCTTATAAAATTTCTCAAGTACTGACCTCTTGAAAGAAAGAGAATTAAATTTGTGAGAATTTTATGTGATTTCTGCTTTTAGGATGTTTGATATTGAGGGTTAATTTTTAGAGTATCATTCAAGTTCTGCTTTGTCATGTTCTTTCTATACTCCTTAAGGAATTGGTTCATCTCTTGGTTTTTGTTTAACTTTTCCTAAGGTACTGTTTTCTTATATTATTCTGATCATTATGATGGACTCTGCTATTTTTGGGATAGGATGGAGCAATTTGTAAATTATTTTGCTTTGTTTCTATTCTGACACTAGTACCTTACTTCAAACCATTTTCTGTAGTGTTCTTGTTTGTTTTTGTGTGCCAAAGATTCTTTGAGATTCACGTAGTTATGTTTAAGCACATCCAAAGACAGAATCTATCACTTAACGTGGATGGGACCTTTTAATTTTTAAGACTAGCAAGGAAATGGTTGTGATTTTGTGGTTTAGTGACATTGTGAACATCAGAAAACATGGGCTTAAACTAATTCTGGGTCATAGGCTTCAAGCAACAATATCTTCTGCCTGAATCTTTTGTGCATTAAAAGAAGTTACTTTTAACCACCAAATAATTAATTGTTTTAAGAGGACTGCGCCCACAACCTCTCTCACACTTTAGAAGGGGCTGGAAATGTTTTAGTACTCGAGTTACATCTATCAACATACCCCATGCCAACTCATGGACAGGTCCAGTACCAGTTGGGACTATTTCCCAGCTCTGGTAATTGTCTTAACAAAACCATGATTGGATTGGTTTCTTTCAAAGAAACTGTATTAAGAAGTTCCTTGTAAACAGGTTGTTCCCAGCACTTACTTTTAAATAAATAAATTATGAGTAATGAGTGATTGTGATTAGTCCTTGAAAAATTCATTTAATGATGAAATTCACAACCACAAAGCCTCTTAACTAAATTTTTTATGGAGAAAGGTAACAAGGAAACAAGCTCATAATGCGTATTAAAGTGATATTGGTTGCATACATTTATTCTCTCTAGGCATTTCTGGCTGACAAAATAAAATTCTAGCGTTAAAAAGAATTTGACAGTAAAATTGAAGAATATAGTAAAAAGGTTATTTTCAATTTGTAAAAACGCAAATCCTTCAGGAATTTTTTCTTACTAAAACCTGTTATAAAAATTCATGCAATGTGAGACATATTTTATGGTTATGTCCCGAACAGAGTAACATGATATTTCAGACACTAGAAGGGTTACCAAAGCTAATGAAAGCACAACAGTCCAAAAAACTTAAATTAAAATATTTACTAAGACTTTCATTGTAAATTGTATCCTGCTACCATGATGCAATGAAGCCGTGCAAAGTGACTCTTAATGATGTGCAGAATTTGATGCAACCCTGCAGTCTTAATACATAAAAAGAAAAGAAACATACTTACATAAACTCTAATTGCAACATTGAGACAAATGAATTTTTAAAAAAATGCTAACAGCAAAGGTTTTATACCTTTGTTTTTCTTGTTATTGGGAACATTGGCTGAGGAACTAAAGTATTCCATAAAATTTATGAAAGTCACTTAACCAGTCAGTGGTATTAAGAGGCTTAACTGCACATTTTGACTTGGTTGCAGTTTACAAATAATAAAAACCATTATGTTGGAATGGTAATAAGTCTTTCATTGTGAAATTATTGAAAAGCAACTTCAATGATAAAAACCTACAACTCTATTGTGCCAGGAGTTGAATTGGGAATCCCCTAAAATGAGTTGTGTTATGACAGCCGGAAATGCAAGTTCAACACAATTTAAATACCAACAAATTAAAATGTCAGTACCAAAATACAACTACAAAAAGAACGAAAAGGTAACCTTTGCGTGATAAGCAACTATAAAAAGAGAAAAAACAACCCCACAGAAGAAAACTGATTTCCATTGCAGGAAAAAACGTAAAGAAAAACCAATCATAAAATAAAATTAACTTTTTTGTAGATGTATATAAAATGAATCTATTTTAGCTCTGGAGCCAATAAACAAACCATGAAGAAATAATTTTAAAGAAAATCTTTAACACAGCACAACACAAATTCAAATTTAACAGTCTAAACATTTATAGTAGCTTTTGAAAAGGAATTCTCTCTTTGGATCATTAAAGGCAGAAATAGATATATATATGTATAAACCCTATGAAATCATTAGGTATATATTTATTCCTAAGGTAGGATACACATGATTTTATTGCACTTATTTCTATATCAACCCTGAAATTTATCTTCACAGTGTTTTTATTTCTCAACAGAGAGAAATAGAGAGAGAACATAGTGAAATACATTTATTACAGTAGACTTGCTATTACCTCACATCCATCAGAATACAAAATACACAGAAAACAAAGCTTCTGAAAGGTATTATTCCTGTATGTGAAGTTAAGCTTCTCTGGAAACAAACTTATTTACACAAATACTGACTGTGTAAGGCACCTCATCCACAATTTCATAGTTAACTCTCTTTTGTACTCTGTATTATGTTAAGTATATGATTAACTACCATAGTTCTCTTTTTCAAAAACTTGCAAATATACAAAACGTGAAATAGAACACTGTACATCAAAAACTTAAATTAAATAAAGTACCTCAATCCTTTAACAGCACTTTAGTGCATGGAGGAAACCCCAAATTCAAAAAATTGGAACCAACAAGTTCAAAATCCTAGTCTTCATTTCTCATACCATAAAAATCAAACCTAATAACAATAGAGAGAGGGCAATGTTGTGGAGAGGGAATAACTCCAAAAGAAATATATATATATATATGGACGGATATGTGGGAGCAAAACAACAAACTGAGTGCAAAAGAAAAAGAGATACACAAACAAGAAAAAGCCTGTATGATTCTACCATCATTTCAAGACTAGATAACAAGGGCAAAATGACTTCTGCTGAATGCTTTGCAACTGTTACAGAAACCCAGGAATAAGAATGAAACTGAACAAGAAATAAAGTATTAAAAGGTAAGTACATAATTGTAAGGATATGTATTAATGAAACTAGTGCTTTTCAGTAAGAAATTGGTAAAAAAATCAAACTGAAATGCTGGAAGTTTTCCATGGGTACAAATGAACACTGTATAAATGTGTATACAATCGGGATGAACATACAACATCAGGCATTTTGCTCTCATCTGCTACCTTCCAAAATTTACTTCAAATGAAAATGTGATAGTCAACTTTAGAATCTGATAATAGAAATTGAGTTTGTGTCAACTCCTATCACAAGCTTATGACTGATTAGAAAAATTATGTAAGATAGGAAAAAATTGAAAAATTCTACTAGACAGAATTATAAATATTATCATACATGCTATGTATAGAGAAATGCTTCACAATAGTCCTCAGGTCAAGTCATATCTTTCATAAAATGTGACCGGACTGGAAGTGCTATGGGTAGGACAAGGGGATGGTGTAATAATTGAACTACTGGTTGATGAGGTGGAGGAGAGTGGTGCCCTTCTGGGTGCTGCTGCACATGCGGATGAGGAGGGAGCACTCTCTCTTGAGGTGGTTGCTGAGAGTTCGTGGACGTGGGCTGCTGTGGTGGTTGCACATTGGGAGGTCCTTGTTGATGGTTATGGTTGAGGTTACCCTGCGCTTCAGTAGTATGCAGTCTCACGTGTCTTGCGAGACGATGACTCTGAACAAAGCGTTTACCACATTGAGGGCAAGCATAAGGACCATTCTTAGCATGAGATCGTAGATGCCTCTCTAACTTGTGGCGTTCACCAAACATTTTACCACAGGTTGTACAAGGGTATGGTTGCTCACCTGTATGTATGCGCATGTGTTGAGTCAAATTATGACTTTGAACAAAGGACTTGCCACAGGTTCCGCAAGAATAGGGTCGCTCTCCAGTATGGGAACGTAGATGTCTCTTCAGTTTGTGGCGCTCCATAAATGATTTGCCACAGATTGCACAAGAATAATTCCGCTCTCCTGTATGGAGCTTCATGTGATCAAGCAGGGTATGACGTTCTATGAAAGTCTTACCACAGGTCTCACAGGAGTAAGGGCGCTCTCCAGTATGAACTTTAACATGACTCTTCAGCTTGTGGTGCTCAGCAAAGCCACGCCCACAAGTGGTGCATGAAAAGGGTCTTTCGCCAGTGTGTGTGCGCATATGTCTAGTCAGACTATGATTCTGGATGAAGGCCTTTCCGCAAGTGGAGCATGGATATGGGCGCTCGCCTGTATGAGTGCGCATGTGTCTTGTAAGACTATGGTTCTGAACAAATGAGCGACCACATACATCACAGGAGAAGGGATGTTCTCCAGTCAAAGCTTTGAGATTATACATAGCTGTGGCTAAGCAATGATTAGGAGACTTTGGCAAGGCAGTTGCACCAAGACTGTTAAGTTCATTAAGAAGATGCTCCTCTCTTGAACCTGATGGCTGACTTTGGTTGAACTGCTTATTTTTAGAAGCATGATCTTCATCGTTGCCATCTGCCTCAGTAGCCTCCTGCTTCATCTGAAACGGAAAAAAAAAATCAAATTCAGTGTAGCACAGCAAATTATTCAAGAAATGTGTCTGCAATATTGACAGCATTAAGAAGCATTCTTATTAAAAAAATACTGAGCATAAATATCTACCAAATAGAAAAGAATCAATTTTCATAAGTAAGTAATCAAAAGGAGTGCTTACACTTACGAGGTTGACTTGCTGATAAGCCACAGCTGCACCTGCAGTAGGTACAACCTCTGGCTCTGGGTGAGACTCAGACCAATTGCTTCTCTTTGCCAAAAAATTCTAAAAACAGAAAATAAAAGAAAAGTTAGGCATGAAAAAAAAGATTTAAAAAATTAAGATTATAAAAATGTGTGGTACATACTGCAACATGATGGTCTTTTGAGTGTACAGGATGTTCTGTGCCAGGTGACAAGTGTGATGATGAACTTGTTTCCTCAGCCACCATCTCGCGTGGAGCAACCTAAACACACATGAAAACAGGGAAAATGAAAATTGAAATAAATAACATGCTCTTGTAGGAGAGAAAAAAACTGGTGATACACACTCTGTTGCTGTGTTCTGGTTCTACATTCAACATTTCCACTCTCAATGGTAAGTTTGCTCGGACAGATGGCGTCCGTTTTCCCCGTGATCGCTACCATAAAAAAAAGGAAGGAAAAAAAAAGATTTTAGACCAACATGACTTTGAAATAAAAATAAGCCTTGAAAGTTAAAAATGGAAAACAATTTTATACCTGGTTGTGAGAAGAAATAGATGCGTGGATTTGCTGCTGTAAATGTTGCTGCTGATGCAGGCTAGAGAGATGGGCGTGTTGGTTATGAGGCAAACTGTGATGGTTTGATAAATGTGAAGAATGCCCCCTTCTATTCTGATCTATAGGTTTTAAGTTAAAATGTCTTCGCAAAGTTGCATCTGAGCGTTGGCATTGAACTCTGAATTTGTAAGCCTGGTCCACTTGGTACTGACAACGAAGACAAATGAGAGGGGGTAGACCATCTCCTGCATGAACCTAAAAAAAGAAGAGAAGATGGTGAGAAACTTCACTGGTCAAACACAAACAAATTAAAATAATACCAGTATTAAATGGGAACCACATGTCATTATTTCTGGCAGGAGGAGGGGTCTGGATACCCATAGTTGCAGGCAAAAGCTGAATAAGCAGATTTTGTAAAACATAAACACGAATAAAAACTTGAGATGCGAATCATGGAATGAACTCTTTGAAAAAAATTTCCTCAAATTTAGATGGAGACTGAGGATCTAAGATATCTAGCCAAGAAAAGCAATCTAAAAGATCATCAGTTACAGAGAGAAGGATGTCACCTTAGTCATTCCAGAACTAGTAATAAAACAGGGCAACATATATAATTTTTGTCACTAACTGACTGGAATTTTAAATGAGAAAGCAGATCCGTAAGTGCATACCCACGTAAATCACATCAGAAGCAACTCCTACCTAGGCTATTGAAGAAACTATATCTAAATAAAATAATTACTACATCCCTACTATGAGCTCAGCCCATAGCATCTCATTGAGTCCTTGACCCATTACTGTAAATACTGATAATGCAAAATGAAAAATTCCAGAGGAGGGCTAGCCGCCCAAATGAAATGGAGCTATCAAATTAAGTAGAAAATAAATTCTATTACAGTTATAGCTTGATTCGTTGAGAATGATAATAAAATTGTTCCCAGAAAACTTCATGAGCCATTCATTGACCATTTCTCGGGAAAAATAAAATGCGTGCGGAACAGTGCTCTACATCCCTCAGGCAAAACGTGCTAATTGCAAAGCAAAATTTCACCACGAATCAATGGGTGAAAAGGATTAGAAAAGAAATACATTCGAGTGTACGAAGGCAATCTCACCTCGAGTGAGGCGCACGTCATAATCCTAGTCGACAGAGTAGTCCCTCCCTGTGTCGCATCATCTTCCCCTCCAAATATGGGAACCCCAACCCCCTCCTCCGAAAGACACAGGCGGCAAATCTCTGTCATATTCACTACCCGTTGGCCGACTGCTTCCATCGCCTGCAAAGGCAATACAACAGTAGACTCTCTGCCACAACATTTTACAGACACCTGGCCCTAGCGAAGGGCATAATGGCGAGGTTATTACACGGGTGGGCGGCCAACCATATCGCGAGCACCGAGGAGGATATCGGAAAAGTTAGGAAGGAGTCAAACTTACAAGTGCGATGGAAGAGCTCTGCGTGCGTCAATAAGCCGCACAAAGAAATTTATACTCGAGAGGAAACACAGTCTGCTAGGCGTGAGTGATCATCATTGTCCGTTGTCTCTCACCACTTCTGACGCTGTGAAGCATGCGAATCATAGGATGCTTCAAATTACATCTGCTGAACGTCTCGTAAATACAAGTTTGGCAGTGTAAAAGCAGAAGGTTCCGTAATGTTTAATTTTCACACCATAAATAGTACAATGTGCCGAGGGACAATACCAAAAGATCACACTCTTCACCGCTAAGCTAACGCCCGCAGCCGCAACGAACCGCAACCAACGGGCGCTTCCAGGCCTTGTGTAGGAACGTTTCGTGGTAAGAGTGGTAAGAGCACGTGGGTTTCGAGGAGGCGGCAGGAGCAAGGGTTGCGGGAAGATTTGAAAGTAGCGCAGCACTGGCAATTGTAATCGGCTGTCTAATATGACTTAGAAAGTGGGTATGAAGACCATAATGAGACACATCCGTTTTTTAAGTGCTTTTGAGTCTGAGCATGGCAATTGAGTGCACAAATTAATAAAGCACACCAAATACAGAACAAAAAAAACTTGGACCGAGAAAAACAGAACACTTTATTTCACAAAGAAATATATTTGATGACAGTAAATAAACCTATAATAATATATATTCAACAATGATCAACATGAAAAATAGATTGAATGTGATAATGAGATTCATGCATCAGTCAGAATCAGAGTCAGATTTGTCAGCCTTGTTATCAGTAGTTTGGTCTTTGTAATGTCTGTACTCTGGTTTCAATTCCCACATGTTCCTATGCGGGTTTTTAATGTTGTAATCACAGACGTCTTTCAAAATTTCTTTCAGGTAAGTCTGAAAAATAAATTTAAAAATAAATTTTTTAACAATGTCAGTGTTTTATAAACACATAATTGAAAAGTTATACATAAAATCAACATACTACAGGTTGCTTGGTAATGCGGACTAGATCTTTGATGTTATAATACTGATGTTTTTCAAATGCAGCAAATAACATTTCAATGACTGCATCCTTGTCATCACGAGCCTTCTTTCCTTCAGCCTTCTTCTTTTCCTCATATTCGATCTAGAAAATATAAAATAATTTCATGATTTTGTGTGATGAAATGTGTTGAGCCATAATTAATACCATTAAATTCCTTAATATTACATTGTTCTTGTGATTAGCGACAGGTTTGTAATTTTGAACAACACGATCCAGCTGCTGAACAAGTCTGGTAGGCTGAGCAGCTTTTCTAAAACTCTCAAGTTTTAGTTGCATGTATCCTTTGTCAGCTAAAATGGAGAAATTTGGTTTAAAATAAGATTACCTTGGTGTAATGTCAAGTTGATGGCATTGCAGTGCATTGCACTCAGAGGAAGAAAAAAATATTACCTTGAGGGGGGCGACATTCAAGCTTTTGTTGAATTCTTCCTTCTAAGACTAACTTCTCAGTTTCAGGTACTACTGAATCAGAATTTGGAGCTAGGAAAATCAATAAAATTTAATGAAGAGAAAATGCTGAAATATTCCAGAAAAGTAATACACTTAAATAAAAACATGGTGAATAAAACAGAAATAAATTACTTGGGTCACTTACGGACAGAGTGAGAGAAGACTCCTAAAGTTTGACGTTCAACAACTTGCACATCTAAAAGATGGTCCTTTGGAATAGCTGCTTCATCTGATTCTTGGGCGAGCAGGCTATCAGATACAGCAAGTGATACAACAGCTTTTTGGCCAGGGCTCCTATAAGATCAAAGGAGTCAGAAAATGCAGAAAAATTGAACTACATTTAAGAGGTAAAAGAAAAAATTGTTCCATTTTAA
This sequence comes from Frankliniella intonsa, assembly GCA_033675135.1. Taxonomy (NCBI): domain Eukaryota; kingdom Metazoa; phylum Arthropoda; class Insecta; order Thysanoptera; family Thripidae; genus Frankliniella; species Frankliniella intonsa. The sequence goes on from CM066248.1 coordinate 5,085,617, forward strand.
AAAATCTTACTTTGATATTCTTAATTTCCCAACCTCTATATTTCCTGGTGCCTTTTGCCACTTTGTACTAATGTACTTTGGAACCTAAAAAAATGTTACAGCATGAATTTAAAAAAAATACTTTTGTTACAAAACCAAATACCAAAGCAATTGGCACACAAACCTTCACTAACCATAAACCCCGATTTGAATTTGATAAATCCAGTTCCTTGTCCGAATGAGGGGTACTAGATGCTGAGGAAGACATTTTGGATGGTATCTGGAAAAATAATAAAAAGTCGGAGACCAATCAATTGGTGAATTAGTAGGTTGTCATTGGCTCACTAAACAGGACATTGATGTGGCAGGAGCTACTTAATATACTGCCCAGTTCTAGCTACAGCAACATTAGTGAATGTCAAGATTATTAAAGGCGTGTTAAGAATTCCCCGGGCCTTCCACCTGCTAATAACAAGAGCCGCACTGTAAAAGTAAAATCCGACAAAACGTGATACCTTCACGACGGACCCAAGAGGTTATAACCACGGAGCTTGTCAAAATGACAACACTGAATCGTCATCAAGTGCATCACGTGATTCGGTTCAACTATTACGAAACGAAACCCTGCGAGCGATCGAAAGTAATCTTTAATTTGGATTTGTTTATGAAACCTGAGACAAATAAAACACAAAACAGGATAGTTTTTTTACCTTAGTGAAATATGTGCCACGTTATGCAGCGATCATTGCAGCGATGACGATTCAAATCAGTGGGCCAAAACCACGACCACTGTGACCAACAGTTAGGATGAACACTCCACGACTTACGTGGCAATAATCCAGGGAATGGAAACAAAACGAAATAGCCTTGTATCTGAAAAATTGAATTGTTTTCAGTTCTCTATGTTCTAAAGAGATAGATCTTTTTATGAACACGGGTTTAATTTCGTGCAGGGTTTTGCAGGCAGCCTGTAACTCATTTCCGTTGACTGTCGTTTGTTGATGAATGTAAGGGTCTGACGTCTGCGTCTTTGGTAGCCGCTGCTGTATCATATGTAAGTAATTGTGTATTTTTTCTTTATTTGTAGATTTTTATTCATTTACGTAAAGTTTCAACTGCTTAATTGGGTTTATAAGAAATAGCTGTCACGTAAGTTCATTCCTTGCCGACTCTCTGAGACAAATAGCGAAGTTGTGACAGATAGTTAGTGCCCTTCGCACTTCACTCTGGCCTTTTAAGGTTTGTTGAATGGGAACAGGAGCACAATAGAACAGACGGGGATGGTTGGATCTTGCTTGAGCACAAGCAAGTCATGCAGTGCAACTTTCTCCAATATCATGACAGTCGGCGACGTGAGACGCACATTGCTCCTCCTTAGAATTCGTTTGCTGAGGTTAATTAACAACAGAACATTTGGGATTGTGGAGGATGTTAATTAAAAATTCTGATATCTTTCGCTCGTGTATTATGCTACTAACTGTTTCAAGTTGGAATTGTTTTGTGCCTCAAATTGAATCATATGGGTCTGGAAGTGTCTCGCTCACAATGTTATCGTGGTGTATTTTGTTTTTAAAGTGAAAGTTGTTTCAAGAGTTGGTTTCCCACTAATATCTACATGATGATGTACTCAAATTAGAAATACTTTAATTCAAACCACTTTAAACTGAAAATAGATTTGCTCATGGCTTAGATCACACATTTTGTTTGGCATCTTCTCTTGTCTTTCAAGGCCCTCCATTAGCTTCAAGAGGCAGTTTCTGCAGGTTTGAAATATATCATGGTATCCAAGAAAAGCAATGCTAATTCTTCGAACAAGTCTAAAGCTAATGCTGGGGAGGCAGCATACCTTCAATCCCTCAATAAAGAACAGCTGAAGCGTGAACTAAAACGTCGTGGAATAAAGACTTCAGGCAGCAAACAGGAATTGGTATGCTGACAAGTTTTACAGTATTTAGCAACTTGCACAAGCTTGTAAGCACAGACCTTTCTTTTTGTGTGTGTGTAAGATGGATTTTCACATCAGTATTTGGTAGTTTTTCCTGCAGACAGTAAATTTATTAAGTTTTAAATAGGCTGTATTTGTCATGCTTTGTAGTTTTCTACTGAGTATTTCTAAAAACATGTTTGAAATGCAAATGCAAGTCTAAAAGAGTAAGCTTTCATATTGTGATACTGTAATTTATGCTGTGTCGTCGGGTGCAACTTTAGAATGTGTTCAACACCTCTTCTGATGATTCTCTTCTCTTTCTCCTCAGAAGTTGTTTTTCCCAACGAGTGGCCCTCTGCTTTAAAAATGAAGGAAACCTAGAACAATATCTGCATGGCTCCATGACTCAGGCAGATAATCAGGTATAGAGGGAGAACCATGTTATTTCTGGCAGCTTTATCTCTTTTTAATTAATTTTCAAATTGTAGATCATATCTTATTTCTGGAAGTAGTGAAGAACTCAATTTTAGAAGGAATTAACTAGTTTCAGTTGCTGCAAGTCCTAGTGAAAGTCATGTAAATTGAAATCTAGTTCACATTTGTATGCTGTAAACAAACGCATATTTGGGATTAAAAGAAATATATATAATTACATAAGCTAGTAATAAGTTCTTTCAATGGGTCTATTAATCAAGTAACAGACAGTTTCATTTTGTAAAGGTAGCAGTACTCTCACTAGAATGTCAACTGCTCAGGAAAATAATCAGATTATTAGTTTGTGGAATGATGTCTAGATTTGTGGTATTTTATACCTTAAGATTTATAAGTACCTTATTTTTAAAATTAAAAAAATAGCATTAACTTTGGTATCTGTATACACTTTTTTTCTCTTAGGCTGCTTTACTTCTCTTTTGTTTTAGGATTTTATCTCTATTTACTCACTGTGCACTCCCTAGCCCGCTACTCTCCTCCTTCCCCTACCATTCCCCTCCCATTCCCCACCTCCTCCAACTCCTCCTCTTCCCCCTCTCTTGGCCCCATCAGCTATCAGGTCATCTTCCACAAGCCCAGCATGTTTATTTCTTGCGACCTTTCATCTTGGATGGTGTTGTTCACCTCAAAGCGTGCTCAGTGTATCATAATGAAAGCATAATTTTTTTGTTGCTGTATTACCAGAAAGTATTGATGGTTGAAATACTTTGATTGTAGATATGTTCCCAGTATGTAATCCAGTCAATCGACAAGTGTCCTGTGACTATGTAGTTGTAGAATGTGAAATTGAGGAAGATGTAGCCTCAACATCTGATGTAGGTACCTTCTGGTTTGCGCATGTTTTTAAAAACAATTAGTGTAAATTAGAATGTTTAGTTAGGCACTGTTTGTACTCATTAACAAATAATAAACTATGTTTAGTTCTCTTTCAGTCACTGTTAATAAATTTGTTATATTTGTTCACTTATTTATGTATACTGGCTTTCCTTCTTTTGCTATCACCCTTCTTTTGAAGTCTGGAGTGAGCTCACTGAGTTCCTGTTCTAAATTAATTTTAGTGGTACTTAATTAATTCAGACAAACTTCTGTTGAATGCCATGCTAAATTTTTATTTGTAGAACTAGCTTTAAAACGCCCGCTCCATGTGCTTTTTTTCTTATCCCTTGGAACATCATTATATTTTCTGTTTCAGCTGCAGCGGTTGTCTCACAATATGTCTGCCCCACTGAAACGGAGGACTGATTCTATACCAGCAAGTCCTCTATCTACTACTAGCTTACCAGAAAATCATCATAAAGCGAATGGTGATAACAATTCAGTAGGGATGATACCCTCAATAGAAGAAAAAACTCGGGAATTAGAGAAAGAGGAACGCGAGTCTCTAGTTTTGTGGAGACATCCATTAAAAACTCTTAACTACTTCTGTCGTGAATTGTGTATTAATGTTTACACATATGCACATACGTATGTATTTTTCTTTCTCTCTTTAAAATATTTTTTCTTCACCTATCAAATTATTTAAATCTATCTTACAGACTTTTAAAACACCGACTCACAGTGTTTTTAACTATCCTAGTCAGTGCAGCCTTCTATGTGCTCTATGTCATTCCAGGACCGCACCAACAGGTAAAAGTTGAAAGTGTTCAGGTTTTAAATAATAATATTAATTGACTTAAACATTGCAAGTGAAAGTGTCATTCTAATACAGTTTCATTTATTTTTACAGTATATGCAAGCTGGAAAATCTCAAATATCCTGGTGTTTATACTGGGTTGGTTTAGGTGTACTCTCTTCAGTTGGCTTGGGAACAGGGCTACATACATTTTTGTTGTACCTAGGTCCTCACATTGCAAGTGTAACTCTTGCTGCTTATGAATGTGGAGGGCTAAACTTTCCACAGCCTCCATATCCTGATGAGTAAGCTAGACTTTTTAAAATATGCCATTGAGGTCTAGTTTTTTGGAACAAGCTTTAATCCATGCATCCATAATTTAGGATTGTTTGCCCCACAACTGTGGATCCAAGATGGGTTGCAAGCATCTGGAACATCATGAGCAAAGTCCGTATAGAGAGTTTCATGTGGGGTGCTGGAACTGCATTGGGAGAACTCCCACCTTATTTCATGGCACGGGCTGCTCGTTTATCTGGATATGACCCAGATGATGAAGATGATCTGGCAGAATTTGAAGAACTTCAACGAAAGAAAGAAAATCCCGAGCTCCTGGTATGTGGCTGTCCTTATTTAATTGTAGCTGACATACATTCTTGTCAAGTTCTTTGTCATTAATTATTTCTGTATCTTTCATAGAACACTGTTGACCGCTTGAAACTCTTTGTAGAAAAACTAGTTGAAAAAGTTGGATTCTTTGGTATTCTGGCATGTGCCTCAGTAAGTCTTAACATCTTTAAAATTAGTGTTTCTAGCAGCAATTAAATCTGTCTAATTCCCTCTTTTTTCTGCTTTTCAGATACCCAACCCTCTTTTTGACCTTGCTGGTATCACTTGTGGCCATTTTCTTGTCCCATTCTGGACCTTTTTTGGGGCCACTCTTTTAGGAAAAGCAGTTATCAAAATGCACATACAAAAAGTTTTTGTGATTGTTGCATTTAATGAAACCCTTCTAGCTAAGGCTGTAGATTTGTTAGGATCTGTTCCTGTGGTTGGCCCTAGACTACAGCAGCCTTTCTCTGCCTTCCTTGTTAAACAAAAGGAGCGCCTCCATCGCAGAGGGAGTGAATCTGCTTCTGGATCGGTAAGAATTTTAATAATTAGTTTTATGCTCAACCAAGTTCTTTCCTTACTCTTTTCAAAACTAACTCTTATTTTTAATTCAATTTCAGGAGGGGAATTTGCTATCCGCAATTTTTGAGAAGTTTGTGGTGGTTATGATTATATACTTTGTTGTTTCAATTGTGAACTCTCTAGCACAGAGCTATCATAAGCGACTTCACTCTAAGTCAAAGAAGACCACCAAGAAGTCCAAGGACTAAATGTGCCAATGCTCATTTCACCTTCTTTCTCTTTATTTTTGTTGTGGACTAAGGTTATCATTGAATATATTTTTATTTTTACAAGGTTGTGTATTCATAGAGGTTTTATACCCATTCCTCATTTTTACTTGTCTATGTGATCTGTGGAGTAGAATTTGTAGGATTTACTCCAAAACAAGTATGAAAGTTCAAAGTAGAGTTTTCATTATATTAATTGATGATTTTGTGTCATATTAATAAACATATTATCGTTACAAATTTAATTTGCCATTATCCCATTTTATTTTATATGGGTATGTTAATTTCCATTTTATGTTTGAGTGTGTCTACCCTTTGGTGTATTATACTGGACTTCTTATCTACTAATTGGTCAAAGATTCTTCATTACATCTTTGATTAAAATTTGAATACATGATGATTGGAGATATTATATTTTGGGTATTTTATGTTGAAGGGAAACCAGTTAAAGCAGGTGTATTGATATAAATTTTCCGACTTTTATCCATTAATAAGACCTTTATAACTTGTGGTAAACTGAGTATTGGGTACTTGATTCGGAATTGGGATTTGCCCTAGGAAAGGTATAAGTGTCCCTAGTCTTTCAGAAGCAGATTAAAAAAAAATAAAAAAAAAATAAATAAAAATGTAATGGAAATATTGTTAGCCAATTGAAGAGTATCTTAGTTAGGCAAGGCTGTTTCTTTGTCCATCAGAATCATAATGACTGAGGTTCTGAAGTTTAAGAAAAGAAAGAATGAGAAGAGAGAAAATTTTAAAGAAGTCCTTTAAAGTCTATGAAACATTTGGGGTAGCTTGCAATAGAGTGCCTTTCTATGATGAAGTTGTTCTAGTCTGATTTAGAGGTAATAATGGAAACTGTTTACTTTTTACCTGTTGGAAAGTAAGTCATGCAAAATATCATCTGCCAATCTTTAAAAATTTTCAGCAAGATCCATCCATTTAATCATCCAGAAAGTGCTTATTTTTTTATTTGAATCTGTCTTAAGTCTGACGTTGTAGTGAACATCCATGCATTAATCAAAGTATCTTTTTAGGAGAAATTTAGAATTATCGCTTCTCTTCTAATAAATTTGCTTGATGTGGACTTTTCTTTGTCCTGATGTCTCAAAAATCTACAGTTTTTTCTTTCTTTTTTTTTTCCTGTGCTTCTTATTTCCAGAACAGATACTTTTAAATCTGAACTTTAATTTCAGTTTCCCATGAATCTAATATGCGACGTTTCAATGCTAGCTAATAAGAATTTGATAATATCTTGCTATGACTTGTAATACAAGTTGTTTCTAGTTACCCAATTTGTAAATACGTTTGCAGAATTTCCGTATTTGTAGATTTACCACTGTTGTGTAGATATCATGATAATAAGAAAAAGATATCAGATTGTGATTTTGTCGATATTCTAGAGGTGTAACTGTTAAGCTATGTTTGTCCCCAAAATGCCCCAAAGGAGTATCATCTTTACATTCCTGCGGAATGTTTGTATTTTTCCACAAATTTTGCTCAAAGTCACTGAATACATAAGTTTGCAATACATCTCTTTGCTTTACTATTGAGTAAAGGGGTGCTGATTTTAAGTCTTGTTCTTATACTGCTCATTATGACTGTCCTTAATGCTTTGTGTATTGTGTGGTCATTTTTCTTTTATGTTAAAAGACAGATTTTGTGTTCAATAATTCTTACAGATTTAAATTTAAAGACAGCACTACTGACAATTTCCCTATATCTTTTATAGTTGAAATTGTCATAGGACCTTAAAGTGCTTGGTTGTGTAAACCCTTTCATTTGGTAGAATGTCTTCCAAATATTTTGATCTTATTGTTTGTGTTTGGTGTTGAAGTGATTAGTTTGGCTGCTGGCTCCTGTATTTCCTTTCTCAATATTTGTACACTTATGTGAAATTTGTGTTGCTTTACTGTCAAGAGGGTCATAATGTGACCATTTCTGTTGCGAATTCCAGTATTTGTGTGTGTATTAAAGCTCAATACAGGCAGGTGTTTCCCCTTGCAATATTGAGTGTTTATCTTCTGTGTGACTTTAGTTCCTACTAGAAGTTCAATATGTTGCTTTTTGCAATGAGGTCATTGCTCTGACCATAAATAAAGCAAGTTGAGTGCATGGAGTTTTTAGTTTGTTTTTTTCTAAAATGTAGAAATATAATTTCTACAGTTTACCTCTTTCAGCAATTTGCTATTTTATGTATGGTATAAATTCAAAATACTGGTAATTTAAATCCGTAAGTATACTTTATTTACAAATTTCATTTAAGGTTTTGAACCTGGGTTACATACAGACCTGCTATTTTCTATAAAGTGGTAATAACATTTGAATTAAAGTGAAATAATCCAAGAAGCCAGAATCTGCGAGCTAAAATTTTGCAGAATTGAAGATTAGTCATGAGCTACCGATATAAGTGATCTGCGTGAATATTGGAAGCAATTTCAGGCTCCCATCGGTCTCCATTGTCTAAAAGCTTTTCTTTGTTGTATAACAATTCCTCATGGGTTTCGGTGGAGAATTCAAAGTTGGGGCCCTAGATCAAAAACAGAGAACACAATATAACACTATTTAGATATTGTTCAAGCATTTGAAATACAGTACATTGGTCAGGAAAATTTACCTCAACAATGGCATCAACAGGGCAAGCTTCTTGACAAAACCCACAGTATATACACTTTGTCATATCAATGTCGTAACGAGTTGTTCGCCTGCTGCCATCAGCTCTTTCCTCAGCTTCGATAGTGATTGCCTAAGCATGAAATGAACCAAATTATTAATAATTTTTGATATAGTTTCAAAAAACAAAAGCCCTAAAAAATTACAAACCTGTGCTGGGCAGATAGCTTCACACAATTTACAGGCAATGCAGCGCTCTTCTCCTGATGGATAGCGTCTCAGAGCATGTTCTCCTCGGAAACGGGGACTCAAAGGCCCTTTCTCAAATGGATAGTTAATGGTTGCAGGCTCTCTAAACATGACACCCAGGGTAAGGCCCATTCCTGCAAACCAGATAGATAGCTAAACATTGGAAACTTGATGCCATAGGATGTCTAGCAGAATGATACCTACCAACAAAAATTTCCCTCAATGCCATGGATGAAATGGCACTGTCCCACACAGATGGCCAGTCAGTTTTAACATCAGGTCTGCTGATATTCTTGTAATTGAACTGTGCTGGGCTCGTAGAAAGCATACGAGCTAGGACGGCTGGCCTGACAACAGGCGAAATGCCTAAAGCAAAAACAGAAAGGAACATAACCTCAAATGTTTTCACACAATTATAGAACCACTGTCACATTCATACACGTTCAAATATGTTAGTATTCGAGTTGTAAAAAAGATTAAAATGTTTTGTAGCAAAAGAAGATATGTAGGTCGCAAAGTCGACGGTAAAGTGTTGAACGTCGGCAGCGCAGTGTACGTTATTTAGAGCAAACGGCTAGAAATGTTATATGTCATGGTGACTCTTCTCTCGAGCACGATACGCAACAGCCAAACCCAATAAAAAAAGGAGAAAAACCATCGTTTACCCTCCCCTATACCGAATAATTATAAATATACCTGTTTTGGCGACGGAAAACAACTTGACCGCAGTCGCCATGTTTAGCAGTACAACACACCACTGAGGTGAGGCGCAAATGGAGTCGGGGGAGGAGGCTGGACGTAGTTTGTGACGTAAGGGGGTAGAGGATTTTTTTTTTTTTTTTTTTTAGGTGCCGGGGGAGGGGGAGGGGTGCAGGCTGCAGGGCTTAGGTGATAAAAACTGGGTAGCAATTTTCTCCAATAGATATCTAATCGTAAAAGCCGGAATTACAGCGCCGATTACCTCAGTACGGAATAGTTAAATCACGACGCGGGAAGATTATAACGTATGGTCTTCCCCGAATACTTTTTCTTTACAGCTTCGCCTACCTCTACTCAAACCTTCACCTCGCGGTTTCCAGAATAAAAAGAGACCTAATCTGCTTTTTATCTAGCAGTACATAAGTTGCGCACCTTAAATTTAAATTATTTGCGCAGGAATTAAAAAGAAATCACCCGGTGGAGCGTGACACTGCAGCATCCGCCCTCGGCATGGCATGACAACGATGACGACATGACGACCTGCCTGTCTCTGTCTCCGTTTCGCACGTGTTTCGCTGGGACGCGTTCGAGGCGTCTGGGGAGGCGCTGCGACGCCTCCGTCGTCGGGGCGCTGGCGCGTCCCTGGACGCCGACGGGCTCCATGGCGGCGGGGCGGAGGGCGGCTAGCGCCTCGTGGACCGTGGGAGGGGCTGCAGGAACTACCTACGGCCAGCTGACCCTGACGGACTTCCCCGTTTCGCGGCGGGTCTGCGTTAGCATCGGTAGCAGCGCCACGCCGAGGCGGCATGGTGGTAAGGTTGCGGCAGTGACGTGAGAATTTAATTTAGGGCTTTGATAAGCTCGCATAATACAAGCACAACTTATTCAGTCAGCCGCTGTTTGATGCAACTACCCCTTCCTCCGAATGCATCTTATCAGCACAGCGACGACACGGAGATAAGTTTCACGTATAAATACACCGAGGCCGCCCGTGATCGGGATCTTTTCCACGTACAGTCTCCGTAAGGATAGGATGTCTCTCAGGTAAGGAAACGAGCACGGAGCAGAGCGTGGCAAAAGAGTGCATGGGACCCGCGGGGACATTATCGAACCACTGTCAACGCGGCCACAGCCCAAATTCTTTTGGCGCGCCTCAGCGACCCACTTCCTGACCAAGCACACCCTCCTCGTTGCAGCGCCACCCTCACCCGGTCCCCCTCCCTGCTGCAGCACGATGAGCTGGAGACAGCCGTGTGTCGCGCGCTGTGCTGCGACCCCTCCGCCCTGGAGGGCCTCGACCTGGGCACCGAGGTACGAACAGGCGTTACCGCCGGAAAGAGCTCCAGAAAAATTGCTGCTCTTCACTTTGACTCAAACAGAAACTTGTCCCGTCTTGTGTAGAAATCCGGCGCGCAGGCGGAGGGCTACCTCTCACAGTGCGGCAGCATGACCGTCAAGGCGGTGGTCAAGGGCCGGCCGCACACGCTGCACCTGTTCGTCAAGCGCGAGAACACCAAGGAGGTCGTCGAAGGCCTCGAGGCCTTCCAGCGGGAGGGTCTGTTCTACGAGTCGGTGCTCCCGCACCTCGAGAAGGCCTGGAATAACTTGCAGGCGGCCAACGGGGTGAGTAGAGGCAAGGCGCGCCGACCTGTCAACGTCATCACGTCGCCACCCCGCCGTAACCGCGCCGCTTCGCACCACCAGGACGCGGAGTCTGGCGAGGACGCCGAGGGCCGCGTCGGCGCCGCGGCCTTCCTCGGCACGGACTCGGTGGTCGTCATGGAAGACCTAACGCTGCGCGGCTACGTGGCCATATCGGACTGGGAGTGGAACGACATCCCCTACCGGACCGTGGAGCAGGTAAGCCCTAGCCTGGCCACGGTATACCTTGGTATTTACAGAATAGGGCGCGACACGTGATTTGTGCTGCGCGGCGGGTTGCGTGCGTATCGGGGGTGATTGCCCAGATAAGCGCAGACCCCACCCCGCGGTGCCAGACCACATGGCACCCGTCTACAGATAAAGGGCGCGTGTATTTGCCTTGCCAGCTAGCTCCCCTAGTCCCCCGGCAAATATTTGCTCGGAGGAGAGAAGGACACCCCCGCAAACAGGTGGCGGCTGGCAAGTTCAAGTTTACACGCCACGCGAGGCCCGTTCTTCTTTTCCGTGAAAAGTGAGTGATAACCGGCCCGATCCCCTGGCGATTGCAGAGCCTGCGCGCGCTGGCGCGCCTGCACGCGTCCTCGCTCGTGGCGGAGCGCGTCCTGGGCGTGGACCTGGCCGCCGAGGTGCCGGAGCTCCTGGAGGAGAACTTCTTCACGCGCCGCCCGGGGGTGGTCGGCAGGAGGATCTTCGACGTGGCCAGCGACGTGGTCGTGCAGCACATCCTGCCGCGCGTGTTCAGCAGGCTCAAGGTGCCCCAGACCCTGTTCGAGCTGAGGCGGCTGCAGGACCTGACCCGCGACTTATACGCCGGGCTGGACCTGCCCTCGCTGAGGGAGCGCGAGCCAGTGCGGGTCATCAGCAACGGGGACGTGTGGCCCAACAACGTGCTCGTCAGGCACGACGACCAGGTACGAGAGGTCGCCGTCCCGGTCCCTCACCCAGAAAACTGAGTTCTTGGATCAAGGACTTGACAACGGCATCCGCAAGGACCAACAGGCGTGGTTTTAAGTCCGACTGACGGGAGGGGCGCGTGCTGTGGGTTGCCTACATACAGGGGCATTTCAATTCGTTTTGCCTACCTTTCAGGTGGTTTTCGGACCTGGCGGGGGTGGGTGGGGGGGGGGGGATCGCCCCATTGCCCCCCCCTCCCCCCCCGTAAAACCGCGCCTGAGGACCTATGCCTTGGATCACGCCATATCTACTTGCCCAGAAAACTGAGTTCTTGGATCAAGGACTTGATAACGGAATCCGCAAGGACCTATGCCTGATCACGCCATATCTACTAGCCCAGAAAACTGATTTCTTGGATCAAGGACTTGATAACGGAATTCGCAAGGACCTATGCCCTGGATCACGCCATATCTACTAGCCCAGAAAACTGATTTCTTGGATCAAGGACTTGATAACGGAATCCGCAAGGACATATGCCTTGGATCACGCCATATCTACTTGCGGATACCGTGATCAAGGACATTTTCCTTGAACCAAGAACTCGGTTTTTTCAGTGCGTCTTACAGTACACTCGAGGCTGACGCCCGCGCCACCGCTTCATCTCCCGCAGGGCCGTGTCGCGCACGCCATCGTGGTGGACTTCCAGATGGCGCACCTCGGGCCGCCCGCCCTCGACGTCCAGATGTACCTGTTCACGTCCATGCGCCGGGCGCACCGGCTGCGCCACGCGGACGCGCTCTTGAGGGGATACCACAGCCAGCTGCTGCGCTTCTGCCGGCAGCGCGGCCTCGACCTGAGCGAGGCACGTCCCAGCTGCGAACCACGTCGTCCTGAAATGGTAACACGAGCAGATCGGGCTGATTCCGCTAACATCGAACCGTTTGATACCCGCTCAGGAGTTCGGCTGGGAGGCATTCAAAGCGTCGCTCGCGCGCATGGAGCCCGCGGTCAGGTGCATCGCGTCCTCGTACCAGCCCATGATCCGGGGCTGCAAGTCGGAGATGGACGAGTTCTTCAAGGACAGCGAGAAGCGCACCGCCATGTTGATCGAGACCGACTTCCGCGGCGCGCTCATCGTGCGCTGGATGGAGGCGGATCCCGCGTACCGGGAGCTCATGATCGAGCACGTCGAGGTGCTGCTGGGGCTGCCGGCGTCGGCCTCGACAGAGCAGTAGCTCACCCCCCAACTCCCGCTCCTCTTACCCGATTGTGATCCTAATGATATGTTGTTTCTTACCAAAGAAAGTTTTCATTTGCATAGTTCATACTATATCATTTCTCTACTGCCTTCAACAATTTCCTGAAAATATCAAACATTACATGAAATCTTGTGGGAACTCAACCATTTGGAAGTGAGTCCTAGCCCGCCTTTGCGCCAGCTTATATGCAATGCAAATGTTCCACAAACAAAAGAGGGGGAAGTTTTTTGAAAATATTGAACCAAAAGTTAATGAGTTTACAAGTGTATTTCAGATAATCTACTGGTACAAAAAGAACTATGATCAGTGATTGCTATAACTAAGACAAGAGAAGTACATCAAGATCAAATCAAAAATCTCAAAATTTGATGATACAATACAGAAATCCAATACAAAATGAGTCTGGCAGGTGAGCCAATAACTATTCAAGTCCAATCACAATTTCCCTCAAAGCTCTCAGTAAGTCATAGACTGCTCATTTCCTGATGCAAAAACTTGCACACAGAGAAATTATGTAATCAAGTGTATAAATGATTTCTTGTTCTAACCAGAATTGTAGTTTATCTTGATTTCAAGTTTTTAATTAGAATAATTATATTAAATCACATTTATTTTCAGTCTTTTGGCCCAAACCATTACCTTACACCTTCCTAGTTAGAATTAAATTTAAGTAGAGTATAATTTTTAATTTAAAACACAATGCAAGAAAGGGAAACAAAAATGGTAATGTGAACACAGTGAGCATTGAACTGATGCATATACAGTATAAATGACCTTAAAAAAAAAAAAAAAAAACTAAAAAAAACATTCCACAATGAACAGTGAAGTGACACTGTATGATTAGTAGTGCAAAATCATTTGAATCTTACCTAGTTAATAAGTATGATACAATTACCAATATTACTACACAGAACAAATGCTTAAGGAGCCAAGAATTAGAGAACTTGAACCTTCATATTTTATCACAGAAAATAAATATTTCTTTGAACACTACTTAAGAGTGTGAAACAATAACAAAGTGCTTTGACACACTACACTAGAATAAGATAAGATAATATACTATAAACTTATTACATGGCTACTGGTGGAGCTGACACAAATTTGATATGAGAAAATTGCAGCAATATAAAAAAACCAATTAACTTAATTTTCATGGATGATGGGGTAACTAACAAAAATTGCCGAGTATTTTCTTTTTTTAATTTAAAAAAAAAAAAAAAAAAAAAGACTCATTTAGTAACAATAAGCCTAGTTAGTACTGTACTACCACATATGTTCAAAGAGAGAGAGAGAGAGAACAAAACAAATTACAAACATGAAAAATCTGAAGTGAGATTAATGTTTTAGAAATATGATTATTATTTTTGAACAGGCATTGCATTGCTGCCTGATGAACCAATGACTCTGTCACGGAGGCGATCAAAATGATTTTGGACCTGTTTCATTTGCTTTCGAAGGGAGCGGGTCACCTCTTGCTGTAACTCTTGAACCTGATGGACATCCTGAAGAACCTGATCATACTCCGTTTTCACACGATGGACCTCCGACAGTAATTCAGTGAGAAATTTAGGGTCCAGACCATTGTCATCATGCTCCTCTTCACCGTTTTCTTTGGTTTCTTTTACTTCTTCTGCATTCAAATTTTCTTGGTTGGATAGGTTGTCCTGAATTGAAATGAGAGGAATGACAATATAAACAGCTAGATCAAATATAGATACAGAAAGCCAGGCACCTGACACTGAGATATCATGAGGAAACTGAGTAAAACTAGTTATGTTTTCAAATTCTCAAGTATCATAGAGGCGTACATTTTAATTACAGGAATGGATAGAAACAATTTGTTTCAAATTTAAAAATGGAACTGCAACAACCACACATTCTACATTTCCCGGAACTTTGCGGGGTTTGAAACTGCATCTCTAGTACAAAGTACAAGGCACAAAAAGTAGCATTTAAGCATATTTTTATGGAATGAGAAATTTTGCAAGCTCTCTTGTTCAGTCAGGGGAACAAGATGAATTAAGGAAAGACAAGGAGGAAAAACCCCTCGTTTATCCCTAAGAGAAAACTGCGGAACAAAGAAAGCTATAATGTTTGAAATAAAACATTACCTTTAACACAATCTTCCCTGCCTTGAAAACCAGAACTAGATAGAAATAAGACTTCTATTAAACAATGGTGTATTCATGAGGTTGAAGTAAAATGTTTGATATGATAGGGGATGAGATTAGGTGGCCAAAAGAGGGTCGTTGGCATTTGAATAGAAGAAGTATTTAAGTAGATTGTTATGTGTTCAAACACAAAGAGGCCACTGCACATGTCTCAACACAAAATGAAATATTAATGTAGTTGACTTACAGCATCTGCTAAAGGAATGCCTTTTGCTTCAAATTGGTTCAGCCGCAAACTCAGAAGATCAAGTTGGCTGTTGGCTCGATCCATCTGCGAGTTAAAAAACAAGAATTAAAGTACTTTGCATCAAGATCAAAACAGCTTGAGCAAATATCCGCCAAAAAATGAACGAGGGTTTTGAAAGCTGTCATTGTGGAAAGTGGGCTCTTAGGGTTATGTCGGTGGGTGCGGTTACTTGCCGGTCTTAATTACCCCTCCCGATATGTTATATTATGAAAGAACTAAAGATACTGGACGAAGAAAATATAACTTTTGAGTGGGCAATGTTGGAGTACATCACGTAATCAACCAGATATAGATAACTGTACCCAGAAAAATACAAATCCCGTATCATTGTGCTAGGCGGCAGTTTGCTTGAAAGGCATATCTTACCTGTGATTCCATTCTATGGGCTAGTTCTTCGAGACTTTCCATTATCACCTCCAAGAAAAATCAAGACGATACTATAGACAACACTCCCGATTCGCGTTTTCAAACTGTTAAGGACTTTCTCAGAAACTCAAATCTTAAGCTTAAGCTGGCCAAAGGGACTCCGCTCCGCAGTGCAGCCAACTGCGCGGTGCGCGACCGCGACACTATTACCACAATCTCAGAAAAAAAACTTTCCCTTAAATATGCCTTTATTCATAAAGTGGTCTCACAACAAAAAAGAAAGTGCTACAACTGCACGTGTTTTAATTTTTGTTCTGAGAGCTCTTATCCGTTTCTTGACCCCCCCCCCCCCCCGCCCCACAAACCCACACCATCCACCCCACCCTTCGCCGTCATCCTGGTCCAGCTCATTAGCCAGCCACGGACAGAGAGGGAATGCTTGTCCATCCAGTCAGCCGCTCTCCGGCGCGCGAGCCAGCTGGACCGAAAAAAACAGGAGAGACTCCAAGACTCCCGAAGCCGAAGACGAAATGGACCGCCCAGGTCCCGTGCTCATTTTGGCCCTCATCCTCCCGCCCCTGCTCCCCGCCGTGCTACGCTGCGCCCAGGTACCTCAGCGAGTATTCCTGCTACAGCTCGGCGTCGGCTCTGGGACTCCGCGGTGTGTATGTGTGTGTGCCGAGGTCAGGTCGAGAGGCAGGGGTCGCCCGTGTTCCACCTGGTGCGCCGCTGCTCCCGCTCCGCCATGTCCGTCGTGGCGCAGGCCAATGTCACCTCCCGGGGCCGCTGCGCCGACCTAGCGGCCTCGCGCCGCGGCCTGGCCTTCAACTACAGCCCGCGAGGTACGTGCCCCGCCCCGCCCCGGTGCAACGCTGTCGCGTGGCGCACACTGCTCTCGGACCGGAACACTCAGCGGCCTCCCTCACGCTGCAGACGCCAACCGCGGCGACGGACAGTTCAGCAGCTCGTGCCTCGTGCTGGACTGCCCCGAGTTCCAGGAGCTGTCCTCGCTGCAGCGCGACGAGGCCTACGACTACTACAGCCTGTTCACGGACCCCATGCGTGAGTATGTGAGCACTAGAAAACCGAGTGTGCGAGTGTATATTCACACGCCCACGAGCGTGTGACACTCACTCACGCACTTGGGTGCATGCATGCCGACGCTGCAGCGCGGGCGGGCTGGTCCTGCGTGCCGGGCGTGGGCCTGTTCCGCGTGCGCGGCCTGTCCTCGGGGGAGCGCGCCAACTACTCGACGGCGGGCGAGCGGTGCCGCGAGGACAGCGCCGAGCTGGCGCACGTCCTCAGCGAGGTGAGGACGGCCGGGCTGGCGGCACTGATGGGCGAGAAGGGCCTGGACGACAAGAACCGCACCGTGGGGCCTGCCACCAGGGCCTACGTGGACCTGGACGACACCGCCAAGGAGGGGCTGTTCGTGACCTCGGCCGGCGAGCCGCTCGACTGCTTCCCGTTCCGCGCCTGGGCGCCCGGCGAGCCCCGCCACCGCCTGCCCGCCGACGACTGCGTCGTGCTGCAGCGCAGCCCGGGGGCGGGCTCGGGCCCACTGGGAGGCGGCGGCGGAGGCGGCGCCTGGGCCGTCACGGACTGCCGCAGGAAGCTGCCGTTCATCTGCGAGCTGTACGCGGGCTCCGACGGCGACTGCGACCACGACGGTGAGCTGCACCGGGGCGTGGGGAGCGCCCGACGAGCGCGGGGTAGGCAGACCCGCCGCACACCCGAGCGCTGCGGTACAGCGCGCCGCCCAGGCGCTTTTCACGAGCGCACTCAGTTGACCTCGCACGCGCGGGGAGAATGTGCCATGCGCCATGCGCCATGCCGGGTGTTTGAGAGGACATGTAACTGTATGCGGGTCTGCCTACCCGCTCCAGCCGTAAGGCGCCGTGGCCCCTTGGGTAGGCACAACCGCAGTACTGTTCCGTGTTCTCTGAATGCCACTGTCATCCCGTTGCAGACGAGGACGCGCGGGAGGCGTGCCTGACGCTGCGCCGCCTGCAGGGCACCCCGGAGGACCGCTGCGAGGGCTGGGACATCCTGGCCGTGCCGGCCCCGCCGCCCACCACCACGGCGGCGCCCATCACGCCCGAGTACCACGACGGAGACGAGCAGTACGGGGAGGGCGCGGGCGCTGGCCAGGGGGAGGGCGATGAGGAGGATGAGGACGACGCCGAGGACGGCCGGGTCTCCAAGAGGTCTACTGCGCTCGGGGGTGGACGGTGAGGAGGGTCAGGGTCAGCCCTCGGTGCGGCCGGCTGGGAAAACTCATTTCAAACTTTCGCCGCCACCGCTACGCCTCGCAAGCGATATCAAACTGCTGGGGGGGGGGGGGGGGGGAGATTCACACAGCCATATAAAGCGGATTTCCTCCCCACCGCACCGCCCGCTTCCTACCCTCCCAGAACTTTTCTCTCCGTCAGAACGCTTGCGCCGAGTCCGAGCATTATTTGTTCGCAAGTGGATCCCCACCTGCTCACCTGCTACGACGCGGCCCGGGCGGGCGGCCTCGCTAGCGGCGCTGCAGGCGCTGCAGGGGCACGTAGCCCCTGGGGCACTGCTGGTAGGGGGAGCGGAAGCCCCACTCGGTGAGCATGTTGCACATGTGGGCCGTGATGAGGGCGAACACGGCCAGGGGCTCGCCCTCCGCGCTCACCTGTATCGCCAACATGACGCATACGTCTTTTTTTTCTTACGGTGTATCGTCCTGCAAAACCCATGCGCTTCCGGCCGACTGACATCGGGCGCAGCCTTGTCTGACAGCGGCCCAAGCCGAGTCGAGTACACGGGGACAAAAGGGGACATGCAGGGCCGGAAGCGCCGGCGGAGCGCGCGCGCTAGCACGCACACGGGGACGTGCCGTGCACGTGGCGCGCACGCACGGACACGTGCCGCGCACTCACCACCCTGCAGCGGCGGCCGCAGGCACGCTTGAGCACGTCGCCGTGCTCGTGGAACGACCGCAGCCGGTGGGCCACCACCTCCTCGTCGTCATCGCGGCCGCGGCCGCGAGCCACCAGGCGCCGGGCCAGCGTGGTGTCGCGGGCCTCGAGGAAGATAACCAGGTGCGCGCGGGCCACCTGCGGTTGGGGGGATCTTAATCCGAGCAGACCGGTGGGGCCGGTGGGGCCGGATCAAATATCTGGTCGATAATACGGCATTCTGACATCGCAGCTGCCGGTTTGTGAAACTGAAATTTTGACGTCACCGCCCCGGGTGGTTTACGCCTCCGTATACCTCTGCCTCGAAGGCCGCGAGCTGGTCCTCGTCGCGGGGGAAGCCGTCGACGAGGAGGCCGTAAGACCCCTTAAGGTTGGTGAGCATGGCGTGCTTCAGCAGCTCCAGAGCCACCTCCTGAGAAAAATTATTCCGAAATATTTTCTGAAACATACTTCAACTTCGGGAAGGTGCGGGAAAATGTTTCTCTTGGATCCCTCCGCACCTTGGGCACCTGGTCCCCGGCGGCGATGATGGGTGCGATGAAGCGACCCACGCTGGAGCCCGCTTGGACCTCCCGGCGGACCAGCTCGCCGAGGGAGATGTGGGTGAGGCCGAAGCGTCTCACCATCAGCTCGCTCTGCACCGTCTTGCCCGCCCCGGGCCCCCCTGCAACGGGCGCGAGGCGGAGGGCTGGGGTTGAGCAGAACGACTGGCGCGACGAGCAGGTGCACGCGTGTGTGCATACGAACCGATGATAAAGACTATGGGGACGAGGGACCGGCGCAGGCAGCTCACGTCGAGCTCAGCTCGGGGAAGTCCAGCGAGCTGCGAAGAGACGGGACGACAGGGCGCTTTAGCGAGCTGCGAGTTAAGTTTCGGAAGCGCACAGGTCGTTCGAACGAGCTTACTGGGTCCGGGACGGATTTTAGACACATAGACTTCCCAGGGTCACAATCTTTAAGATACCTGGTGAATAAAACGGGTTACAAGTGGGATTTTCATCGTTTCAAAGCTAAACTCCCCTGATAAAGTTTTCCACCTTTCATAATTTAGCAGGTCAGTACACAAACGAATCTTATCTAGGATTGGTTTGGCATATTTTTCTGGAGGGACATGTGGCATTTTTATTACTTGTTAAAATTTTGGCCTAGTTCTCAACTTTTACTTCTGTGAATTTTAAGGGTGAGTGTGTGTGTGAATTGCTAGGGGTACTTCTACTGTTTCCAAGGTAACAGCCATTGTTTGCAGGATCATTTCTCAGATTATGGAGCCTTTCTTGCTTCACTTTTGTAGAAGAAAACAGGAAAATTATAATTGGCTGAGTTAATCTCAATATATATCTCTATCTCAATAGTAGCGAAGCCAATGTAACGAGCAGCGAGCACGGGCTCCGTGATGGAGATCGGAGTTGCACTTATGGGGATCCAACTTAACAATAAAAAGACGAGAGTATTTTGTTAATTATCGCAACCAAAGTAATAAAACAAAGAACAAACTTTAAAGTATTGGGTTTTAACTATTTAAGGGGTTTTGTTAAAAGTAAAAACTTATAAGAAAAGAAATCCTGACATTTTTGCCAAATTGGTGGTATTATATTGGCAGTGCGAACCCTGAGTGTACCGCTTTGATTCAAACGAAAATTATGGATAATCCAATCACATATCCAATTTTTCCGCGGAAGGAGCAAAACAACAAAAAAGCAATAAAAAAGAAAAAAAACATTTAAAAAAACGATGATTCAAATTTAAAGTTATGAAAGTGTTTGAAGCGCGGGGTGTAATTAGCTCGGCCTTTAGAGAGGACTCCACCTAGTTTAAAAAAGAGGAAGAAAATGCATTTTAACATCATTTATTCAATAACAAGATTGATAGACAGCATAGGGCTTCTTTTATTACTTGAACTTCTTCTGCACAGTCTAGAATCTTTAAAATTTAGGATAACATATATAGAAAGAAAAATATTTTGAGTTGAAGCAAGCATTGTATCAGCAAAAGCAATTATCACAGAGCACATCTGATTCAATCTGACATTCAAATAAAATTTGAAGAGAAGTTTATTGTGCACATTGAGAGTAAAATATTACCTCACAGGGAATGCATCTCATAACTTGCTAAATGTAGCATATCACACATAAAACTAAGTAAATTTGAAATAAAAGCCAAGTTTTTATTGCATTGATTCCTTTCTATATCCCAAAGCAAATCAAAGGTATAAAATATAAGGTTTAAGAAATAAACCCAAATACTCTTACTGCTTTAGACCTATGTAAGATACAGCTTTTCCAGTTTTCTTCAAGGTTTCAAGAAGTTGATCGGAAGTCAATGATGATGTTACTGACACCAGCTGGCCGGGCAAGTCGATTTGGACCGCATCAACTCCTTGTCCTAAGAAAAAGAAATTATTTAGTATATTTTAAATTTTAACAGTACCATGAGTGCACAATGAGGAAGATAAGTTAAGTTACCTTTCAGTTTGCCAAGAACTCGCTCCACAGCCCCGGAGCATCCTTCACAGGTCATTTCAACCTTGAACTCATGAACCTGGGAGGAATTTAATTGGTTTATAAGTCACAGATCAAAATCTTCGGGAACTTAAAAAAATATTTTCGAGAAAAGTTGGACAATAAAAGGCCTTTTTTCGAAATGACAGGCTAACCTAAGACCGGCTGACAAGTCCACTTTGATACGTAAGGCACTTACTTGGGCTGACATCCTGGAGGGCTTCTAGCTTCAGACTGACTGACGGACGATCTAGTTGGAGCACACTAAGTAAAAGTATACCCTTGCAAAGAGCTTGGAAATGTACAGAACAGCTGCACAAGTGTTGGACCGGCCCACCGGATTGTTTTGATTGAACGAACTGTGCCCCCTCCTCTTTTCTGCCAACCACTGCCAACTCCACTATCCTCCCCCCTCCCTCTCACGCTAGGTTTGACTCCGTACCAGAGTTGTGAACGTACAGGAACTTCAAGTATGAAAAATTCGGCACTCAAAGCATTTCGGCCGACTCGACTGTTCCTCGAAGCTGCAGCTGCAGCCAGAACCAGAACCCCCGCCCCAGCATTTGAGCTTGGCAGCTTGGCACGCTTAGCGCTCGCGTTCGCCTCGACAGACAAGCTAACAAAGCCAATAACATGCCACGATAAAACTTAACAGCGATGTCTCAAAAATATGCTTGTGTGCATTATTGACATTGACTTGACATACTACTCTGCTTCCTTATCGGTAGTAGTTCAGTCTTTGAACACAAGCCCAATGGTGCGCAACTGCACACAAGTTCAAAATTGTTGTCAATCTCTAAACAGTCTTTAAGAGAGGGATAAACCACCAGTCTCCAAAAAAAAACTAAGTTTTTGATCACGGCTTGTTACTTTTAAAAATCCTGAAACAAAAATAAGTTTTAAAATAGGGCAATGGTACATATACTCCAGTCACTTCACAGTTCTTACCACAAAAACCGTAGAAATGATTCATTCTTCGTTAAAAATTCTTCAGCTCATTTAAGTAAGAGAGCACTGTACACGCCGGTAAATGTTTTATTTTTTACATTGAAAATGAGTGTTGTGTGGAGTGCAATAGTGTGTGATGTGCGATAATCCCTATAATCCCAATAAATCCCTAAGCTTTCAGCAACGAAGACACTGACCCCTGAAGAATGAACTCACCAGGTTGCCAAGTTACCAAACAGCGACAGTAACTCAGATGGAAGAAGGCCCTGCAAAAATAATAATACAAAAATTAGCCTAGAGAAAAATTTAGCTGACAAGTAGTCGCTAACTGCTTTGGCAATACTCACTGGGGGGAAGATGGCCTGTTCTGTTCTCCATCCTCCAGCGTCCTCCATCAGAATGCTTTCTTGATGTATCTGAGTAGAGGCTCCATACACCTGCAACAACGAGCAATGATGAAAATAAGAATTGAAAGTAAGCGTTCACTGATTAAGTAGTAGCAATCAGCTGACACTGCAATATTGACACAAAAACCAATTTGAAGGGTTAAAAATGCGTGCTTACCTTTTGCCTTCTCATTGAAAGGGCAAGGATTGTGTTGAGGCATCTGACGGTTCAATAATGGTCATAGCTGAAGACCAAAGTTCTCTTCAGGGCTTGATACCATGTCCTCGAGTATATGCCTGCTACAGGTCTGCTTCAGACTTCAGCCAGCTTGACTTAGGCAAACTTGTTGACTAAACAAAGAAATTTGAAGGGTGTTGTCTCACTTTTCTAGCTATGAAGACGTTGACAATAACAAATAAAGGAGGGTGGTAGGGAAGAAAAAGAATCTTCAATCATGACTTACCGATCTGTTTCCAATTGTTTGCTTTATTACAGTACACCGTCAAGAACTGACAGGTCAAATTGGATTGCAATGGTAATATTCTTCTATAGGCACTATAGGCATGGCCAAACACAGCATAAGCCTGAAAGACAAGATAATAGTGATAAACTTAAAGAAGTTATTCAGTTCAGTGCGGAAGTTGCGGAGTTCCGCGCGGCTCCACGGTGATTGCGACATCGAAAACGGGTCAACACTTCTCTTTTTGGAAAGAGGAAGGAATTAGGGAAATATTCTGCACAAATATGGACATTTCAAAGGCAAATAACGGTGCTGGGAAACACAAAGGTGCATGAAAGGGTGGAGGGGAGCCAGGAATGGGGCGGGGTTACTATACAATCGGCTTTAAAAAGCTGTTTTAACATATGAAAGTGGGTAAACCTACATACCTTTAAAGAAATGAGGAAGGTGTGAGGATAGTTTTTTGTTTTAGTAAATGTCACATGAAGTTTAGTGTTTTAGATGCAGCTGAGTTTGGGGGCTGGGTATGAAATTCTCTCAGCTGGCGACTGGCGAGCAGTGGCCGTTGCCGGTTGCCGCCGTTGTGTTTCAAGTTTGAATGATAACGACGATGTACATCGATACTATCGTCCTCCTCGGCTCGTTTTCTAGCAGCCGATCAAGCAAGTTACAAAAAAAATAATGTAGACTTTTATAAAAACGGGGAACCGTATCTCGGTCTTATTTCTCAAAATTTGAAAATTCTTCAATGTTTAAAGAAAATCTAAATGAGTGGCCGACCCGAGCCGATGTGCACTGAGCGGCGAATTTCTCATGTCTCACTGTACCCTAGCCCCTCTCACTACGCCTTCCCTAGATATGAGAAATTCATACAAACCCAAAACGTCATATGAGAAATTTATAAAAGTCTAAAAGGTTATTTACAATTATTTGTTAAGTCTAATATAATCTCAGAATTTGGTTTGCACCTTGTATTTTTAGGTAGGCTCCAAATGGAGAAATAACTGGACCAAAGACAGAGAGTGGCAGTTCTTTTAAATTTTAATACATTGTGAAGAAATCTATTCTATGTTTGCAATTTTGTTGTGGGGATCCTAACCTGAATACGTCACGTGTGAAGATCTGCAGTATATTTGTGAGATCCCTAAGTCTCAAAATGAGTGCAGGATTTATTCAAACGAAATCGTCCCTATCGCGGCAGAGCAAGCCTGTGGAGTTTGAGGAAGTTGTCTTTAACAGCCACAAAAGAAAAGAGAGAGATAACTCTGTTACAGCCCCTGTGAAAAAGAAAAATAAGTTACCTGATCCTATTCCAAAAAGGGATAATGAGGAACAACACAAATTCTTGAAGAAAGCTCGTTATGAAGTTATGAGGTTTGGTATGACTGGCTTCGATGCTGCGAAGAAAGAAGAGACGAAGCAGGCTATCGCAATATCTCTTGGAGCAAAACCCAAGAAAAAGAAGGGTATTAATTATAAAGAACTTATGGAGATACGTAAGAAACAAAAAGAAGAGGAGAAAGCAAACAAAGCATTTCACAATATTGGGAAAACAAATTCCGGTCATGCCTCGGCCAATACTAAGAAAGGGAAAAAAGGCAACCGACAACATAGACCAAAAGGAGATCAAAACAAAGGCATTCTTGGTGTCTATGGAAAAGTTAATAAAAGTGAACTTCCTAATAAAAACAATAAAAATAATAAGAGAAAGTAATTGTATATATTTGAAGTTTTTAGCTGTAAATTAATTTCCTTTGCCATATGGTGAATGAAAACTGACTGAAATCTATTGTGAAGTGTATTTTCTGTCTGTAAATAAAACCCTGCAATGCATTGTTGCATGCGCTGTTAAATTTCTGTTAATCTTATCACAACCTTATTTAATGTTGATTATTAAATATAATGTGATCATGAAATCTTATTTGTTTGTCTTTTGATTGTACCTAAAAAAACACCATATACATCTAGTATGCTCCATGCTGTTCAAATAACACAAATTTACTACCTCCAGCCTCTAGGAGGGGCCTCTCTGCGCGGGGTCTTTCCATCCCGCTCTGTCAATACCCCAGGCTGCAAAGATATCCAAATCGATGGATCTGTTAATTCCTGACAATCAGGCCAGCGGGCTTCAAGGAAAAAATAAATAAATAAGTAAATGAATTAATTAGCTGAACCGCCAAAGTGAGGGATCACCCCCACCCCGTTAAAAACACAAGAAAAAATTAATAACCGGCAGGAGATTGTCCAATTTTTGAAAATTGTATTTTTGGTGTCCAGGCCGTAGGTTTTTCTAGCGCTGAGCTCCGCTCCGGGATGCTGTTGGTCACCATCCCCTGAGCCGGACCAGAACGGATCGTGTCTATATTTACATCCCATCCTTTATCCCCCGCCCATCCCCGCCCCACCATCACCACCCCAGCGGGCCCGGCCGGGGCGGAGCGGAAGGGCGTTCATTGCGTCACAGCTGGACCGGACTGGCACTGCGACCAACCCTGCGAAGAAAAAATAAAAAAATCTCTGACTACGCTGGAGAAACTGCTGACGCTCTCACTCGCCTCTCGTCTCAAACTGTTCTGATCGACAGGAATGCACTTCCATCGTATGACGCCAGGGTGGCGTTCTGATTAGGAGGATTGGATTGTGGAATTGCCGCGTTCTTTGTTGAAGCAGGGGTTTACACAGGTTTTCGAAGTTATGCACCCCTCAGCACAACAAACGCCACTTACATTCCTGCATGCCGCGCCGACATAGGAACATCAGCATTCCCGAGCCGATCCCAGCCCGGGTGGCATTCCCTCCCTCCCCTTACGCGGCCACTGGCGGCCGCCCCCGCCCCTCCGCCCCCGCCCCTGCCGCGCCCCATACCGCCCGCGGCGTGACCCTGAGTTTACAGGGCTGTCAGGAAGGAAGTGTAAATGAAAGCCGGCCAGAGAGTCGTCCAGCCCCGAGCCCAGAGCCACCCCCGCGCTGCGCCGGACCGCGCCGGCCGGACCACAGGACACTGGTCATGCCCTGCAGGATGCGACCCGAGGCTCGAGGGGGCAGTCACTTGCCCCCCCCCCCCCCCCTGTACTACACACCGCAAGGCACACACGACTTGGTCACAAGATCTGTCGAGATTTCCACTCTGGGGGCCCGAGCAGATGCAGCAGCAGCTGGCGCGAGGCGAGGCGAGGCGCGCCCGCTTTCAGCCCGTTAATGTCACATTTTCTGATTGAGGGCACCCACCCCACCCCGCCCCACCCCACCCCAAGGCCAGCTCCCGCCGCCATCCAGCACCGAGGGGGGAAACAGGCGCAGTGGTGGTTTTAGAAATGGTGTGGTGGGCCGGGGGCTGAGTGGGCGGGGCGGGGCGCTTCAGATCAAACGATCCGACGCCTGAAAGCTAGGCCATCCCGGGCCATCCGCTCTGCGCTGGGGTGGTGGTTTTCGGCACGGTTGGGGCGGCGAGGGCGCGGGCGGGGAGAGGCAAGTTTGCCTCTATTTCCAGGAGACCGGCTGAAAAAGAGGGGATGGGGGTCGGCAAGGCAAGGCAGCGCCGCGAATGTGAAGGCTCCCCGATCATTTGTCGAGACTAGACCAGAGGGAGGGGAGGGGAGGCTGCTGCCCTATGGGCTCGGACCGCTCCAGAGGGCATAATTGAATCCATCCGGTACACCGCGCTTAGAGGGGCTGGGGAAGGCCTTGACGAGCACACACACACACACGCTCAGCCTGGCGGACACGTGCGTCACCCCGGCACCGGTCCCGGCGCGGCGGCGCCCGTCCCGTCCGGTCCCGTCACACACGGCGCGGCGCGGCGCCGTGACGGCAACACGGACGTGTGACGTGTATGTGTGACAGGACAGGACGGTGGCGTCCGCATTTCGGCCAGCGGCGGCGGTCGATGGTTTGGGCGAGTAGAGCGGCGGTGGCTGGAGGTTTATTCTAATCACGCGCCTCTAGCCGTTGCCGCCGCCGCTTCCGCACCGTCACCGGCACGATCGAACACCATCACATCAGCGCCAGCCCCTCGGGAGCGACGGAGGCGGCCCCTCTTGTCAGCGTGACGATCAAAACGGGCGAGAGAGAGAGAGGGAGAGGTACTGTGGTGGTAAGTGGTGGTGCGTCACCACAACTGTATCATTGTAACACACTTGCAGGTGTGTGACATTTCCATTCGTTCACTACTTGTCCCTGCAAGTGTGTGAAATCCTTTGGGAAAAAAATTCACACGTTCCCTCCCTCGTTCAAGTGTTGCCGGCCCCGTGTCGGTGGGCAACCCGGTTACACGCGCGTGTAGCGGGACAGCGCAGCAGACAGGGGGCCGGGCAGGGAGGCCGGTGGAAGGCTAGGCTAGGCGCTGTCCTCTTCCTGGCTGCCTTTGTCCGCCCCGCCCCGCCCCGCCCCGCCCCGCCCCGCTCTCCCGCACTCCACCCCACCCCACCCCGCCCCACCAGGACGCACACAAAGGGGTAAATCCCTCTCCCTCTTTGCCTTCCGCATAATCCAGCACGGTAGCGCGAGGGGCCGGGAGGGAGGAGGAGGAGGAGGCGCCGGCCGCCGAGTCAAAGTAGACCTGCACACTTAATTCGACACCGTCGCTGCTTCCTGTTTCAGAGAGCCTCCGCCTCGCCCATGTCGCAGTGAGCGGCCACCCTCTCCGTTTCACTCGCAGCTGTGTACCACCCAGTAGCGCCCGCCCCGCCCCGCCCCGCCCCTCCCCGCCTCACCCCGCCTCACCCCGCCCCACCCCACCTCGCCTCTCCCGAGCACGACAGGAGCGTGGTTGTTCCTGCCCAACTTGGGAAAGCAATATGGTTTGCTCTCGTAATGCTATCAGCCCGTCCTGCCAGTCCAGAGGCGGAGGCGCAGGCCCGCCTTCCCATAGCTCCTGCCAAGGTCGATGGCGCGGCGGGGCGGGGCGGAGCGGGGGAGCGGGCGGGGTGGGGCGAGGCGGGAGAACTATCATCCCTCACAGAGCAGCAGGTTCGTCGCGGTCCCGTGGTGGAGCTCTCGGTACTAACTGGAACTGGAACTGTCCGTGATGCTCGTCACTGGAACGCACTGCGACGGACCGAGTAAGGATGTTCGCTGTCGGCCTGCGGCCAGCACCGGCCTGCACGACATGGGGCTTTGTTCTCCTCTCGTTGGAACGGCCGAAGAAATACCGGCGAATGGCGAGTCGAACAGGGCAAGAGAAACAATGTCCCGGAGTGGTGCCGGTGCCGTGCCGTGCCGGGCTGTTGTGTGCGAGTGGTACATTATGCACTGCGACTAGCTGGACCTCTGAGGAAGAGCGGCGCAGAGGACGGAGAACTTCAGGTAGCCAAGTGAAAAAGGGGGGGGGGTGATTGGACTGGAGTACAAACCGGAGAGAGTAAGAGAGGAGAGAGAGCTAGAGAGCGAAAGAGTTTCTCTCCCCCAAAGTTTGGAGAGCGAAAAGCGAGGCGAGGCGACCACTCAGGTCAGCGGAGTTCAAGGGAGGGGGAGGAGGGGGGGGGGGGGGCGGGGGGGCAATCGAGATGACGCACTTCACTCCGGTCGGCTCGGGCGGCATCGCGTTCGACTCCAGAAATAGTTTAGAAAAAAGAGTAAAACAAAACAGAACAAAAAAAAACTAGGATACGCCCCGCTGCCCTTTGGCCCCGCGGCCCCAGCCTCATCCTGTCTCCTGATCACCATCCGGTGGGGAAGGACCTCCCCCGCCTGCCCTGGGCTGAGCCACACGGGGAGCCGCCCCGCCCCGGCCCGTCTCGTCCCCATGCAGATCGACCTGACTGCGATTTGATGAGCGGGGATTTGGGGGCCGCAGGACGCCGCGGGTCGGGTCGGGTCGGGTCGCGGATGCTGCAAAGTAAACTCAGCCGTTTTGATGTCGTGCGCTTAACACAACACGCGCCCCTGCCCTGCGCCACCAGCCCGGCGGGCGGGCGGGCGGGGGAGGCCCAGGGAGTGGGCGGCCAGGGCGGGCGGGCGTGTCGTGCTGTCCTTTTATCAGACAACTTTGCAATCAAATTAAAGTGTACGCTCCCTTGAGGGTGGGGGGGGGGGGAGGGGGAGCTTAGGCTGGCGACCAAATCATGTGGAAGTTGAGCCTCGCCGCGCACCTCACCTCGCGTTAACGCCGAGGGGCCTAAGCAACAGGCGGGGCGGGGCGGGGCGGGGCGGTGCCGGGCGGGGCGGGGCCGGATGGGCCCGGGCCTAACGCGTCGCATAATGTTGTTATGATTGCCGCGGCGGCCCGGCCCGGCGACGCTCTCCGGCTACGGCGGCGCTCCAGGAGACAGACCCTTACTTGACTTTTTACCCGACCCACCGTCTTTCCCGACACGTCAATAATTAGGTCAGCCTTATCTGCGCCACCCCCCACACTCACCCTCTGACCCGAGACGACCCGCCCCACCCCACCCCACCCGCTCTGTGCAGAGTGGGGCGCACACGTGCAAGGTGGCAGAGCGGCCCCAGCCCCACCCCAACACCGCGCCCCGCCCCGCCCCACCCCACCCCACCCCGTCCATGCCTCCTTGTCTGCCGCACAGGCACAGGTTGAAGGGCGGCCGTTCACTCCCTCCCTCCCTCATCTATTCTCAGGCGTGGACCCGACCCCAGGCGCCTCCCTGAAGAGCAGCGCGCTGGATACACGTTTTGCCTTCGCACAGGTGGAGGAAGTACAAATTGCGCACCGATCAGGAATGTGTTTTTTAAAGTGCATCGCGTCTGCCACAGGACTCGGCGACCACAAGGCAGGCGGGGCGGGGTGGGGCGGGCAGGGGCCGGACGCAGCTCCTCGCAGCGGGTTAATGTAGCTCCCAGATGGTGGCCGGTCCGGTTCGGCCCCACTGCGCCCCGCCAGTCGGACCTACATCCCCCGCCCTGCCCCGCCACGCCCCGCCCCGAGTGCGATATAATGTTACCAGCACTATGAGGGAGCCGGCCCCGGGCCGGGCAAAGAGACGGCGCCCCCCGCAGCGCCCCGCCCCGCCCCGCCCCGCCCCGCCCCGCCCCGCCCCGCCTGTCACGGCCGGCGAGGCGGGCAGGAGGAAGGCCGACGGGCGCGCGGTGTGGCGCGGCCCTTATCTGGTCACCACGCCCGACAAACTTGGAAACGTCGAGACTCCCCCGGGCCGGGCGTCGGGCGTGGCGGGGCGGGGCGGGATGGAACGGGTGGAACAGATGACGGGGTAGGTGGCTGCACACTGGGTCCAGCACCCGGTGCCTACCCGCCTCACCCGTACGGCGCCACGGTCCCTAGAGTAGTCAGCGCTGGGCTGGGGTAGGAGCTCCAGTACCCTGGGCACAGCCGGAGCCGCCGCAGCCTAGCGCAGCGCAGCGCAGCGCCGCGGGGCGCAGAGTCGACAGCCCAGCCCATCCGGCCCCGGCCATGCCACTACCATTAACACGGCCATCAGGGGGTGCCCGCCGGGGCGGGGCGTGGTGCGGTGGGGGAGTTCATCACCTTTCGTCTTTATCGTGAGCACTAGCCCTGTGCTATGCCCCAGCTGCCCCGGGGCGGGGCGCCCTCTGTCACGACCCCATGGTGCCCCCGGCCCCTCCTGCGAACACCAGACCAGACCCGCATTTATCTTTGGAGTGACAACTTTTGAGGAGGCAGGCAGCGGGGTGGGACACGCCACGGCCAGGGGGTTGTTGTGACCCACCCTCTGTAACCCCTCCCTCTCGCCCTCTCTCTCCCCTCTCCCCTTTATTTCATTCCGCTTCATTGGCGGGCTTCTCTTTCTTGACGTCACAAACCCCCCGGAGCGCCCGGCCCGGCCTGTGGCCTGGCCTCCTCTGCCCAGCCCGGTTCCTTTCACTAGTCTAAACCTGTTTAGCATTCGGTCAAAACTTATAAAACCACTGGGTCGTACATGTGCTTTCACGTTTCGTTCCGGAATTTTTTTTTTTTTTCACAAACTATTTTTTGAGGCGGAAAGCAAACTCGCCCCGCAGGATGCCTATAACTGCTGCCCGCCGGTACCGAAGCGCTCACCCGACCAGAAAACGAAATATGAAAGCGCGCCTATACGACCGATAAACGAAACAGAACAGTGCCGGAGGCTGGGCCGGGGTGTCGCTGGTGGTCCGGCCCGGCCCGGTCCGGCCGGCGCAGTGTGGACACAGACACGGCTCGGGTGCTCCTGGCGCGGCCCAGGCCTGGCACCTGCGTATTGATTTGTGGCTCCCGCGTGTCGGCGGCAGAGCACGGCAGAGCACGGCGGAGCCCCCTGGCCTGCTGCTGGCGCCACCCTGCTCTCCTCCCTCTACCCCTCCGGCCTGCTGCCCGGAGCGGACCGGGCGGGCGGGGCGGGGCGGGGCGGGGCGGGCACGGCTCCGGGAGCCGTATACATGCTGATGGCGCTGCCCAGATTGCCAGAGGGACGGGCCGGGCCGGGTACACTGCCTCGGGCTTAGGGCCCCGGCCCCGGGCAGCGTCCAGCACCTGGGCGGTGGGGGTCATCCCATCGAAGAGGAATACATTTTCATTCCGCCTTTGAGCCGGCGCGGGGCGGAGCGCCTGTCGGGTAGGCAGCGCTGGCCGTGGCGCGCGCCTGTGCGCGCCGGGAGGCCTACCCTCCGATCCGCAGGCTGATTCGATAGGCGAGGAGCGGAGCGCTTCTCGCGCTGCGCAGCAGCTTAGCCGCGGCGCGTCGCATTGCGGGAGCGGCGCGGGGAGGAGAGGGGGGAGCGCGCTGAGGCCCGGGGCGGGGCGGGGCGGGGTAGGGACGCGGACACGGCCGTCATAACGCCCGCATGCGAAACTTGCTATCTCTCCAGCAGGCTCGCCTGCGCCTGCACTAAGGCCCGCCATGGACTGACACACCACACTGTCGCACCGCCCCGGTTGTCATCCAATCTACATTTTCGTTTTCACGTATGAAGAAAAATATTTTGGCTGTGAGAATCGCACTGCCGCGGCCAGCAGGGCCTCTCCTCCCGCTCCAGACCTCCTCCAAAAATACCTTTGGGGCCGGAGCCAGAAGTTTGTTGGCTTTGTGGTTGTAGTTTGCGGCTCGTGGGGCAGCGGGGGCTCTCCTAATCGCGAGGAGCCCCACAGACATCGGCCCAGTCAAACTTTATATGACATACCCCGGGAGGAGGGGCAGCGGGCGGGGCGGGGCGAGGCCCCTCCCGTACAGGTGGCTGGTCTGGAGCGCAGGCCGCGTGAGCTTATCTCATTAGGAGGAGGAAAAGTTTTACTCCGGGGACCCTACGCCTGAGCCGAGCTGGGGCAGGGCCGGGCCGGACACGAGAGGTACGGAGCGGGGCGGGGCGGGGCGGGGAACGGGCGGGGGAATGGACGCCCTGACCTAATGCGAGTCGTTTACCTCTGTGAGGCCAGGCCGAGGGGCACGCCGCTCATCCTCTCTCCCTCTCTTTCTCTCTCTCTGCCTCTCTCTCTAGGTCGTTCGTCTCGTCTCCCTTTCTCTCCATCTTTTACGACCGTCACGCGTCGGCTGGTTCGGTTTACACACTCCTGGGAGCGCGGGCGCGGGGCTGGCGCGGGGGAGTGGGACGGGAGCACGGAGCACAGCGCAGGGCGGACGTGTTTGGAAGTGGCCTGTGAGTGGCGCGGGGCGGCGGGGTGGGGGCGCAGGTCACAGGTGGGGCCCCGCCCCCGCCGCCCCCGCCCCCAGAGTCCCTTACCCCGCCCCTGCGCCAGGCCAGCGCGCGTGCGAACACGTGCCGGGGGTGATGAGCGCCCCCACCCCCTCCGTCTGTTGCGCCCCGCCCCGCCCCGCCCCGCCCCGCCCCGCGTGCGTTCCGCGCCGCGTTCCTCTCCGAGATTAGGGGGGATGGTAGACGAATAAGAGCGCACAGAGCGTTAGGAGCGGCGCGCGAGGCGAGGCCGAGGGCCGGGGCCGGGGCCGGGCCGGCCTAACCGGGCCCAACGCACGGCCTTCGCTGCTCTGCCCCGGCAGGAGGGAGGGGTTCCTCCGAGGAGGCCCCGCCTCACCCCACCCCACCTCACCCCGCCCCGCCCCGCCCCGCGATGTGTCGCGAGGCCGAGCACGAGCAGGCTGGCTGAGAGTCCCGGCCCGGCCTCCTTTATCGACTTGGGCCCGGGCCGACTCGCTGTGTGTGTGTGTGTGCAAGTGCGTATCCGGAGGCGACGCGCCGCCACGCCGCAGAGCGCTGGGCGCCGCGCCGCGCCGCGGCAGAAGCTTTCACGCGGGTCGCGGGTGGCGGGGCGCCCTCACCTGCCCGCCCCGGGGGCCCTCCTGGGCAGCGAGTTATATTCCAACGGTTCGGACAGGCCTGGCCGGACCGGGCCGGGGCTGACGCGCTGGTTTTCCGCCTCCCTTCGTAGTCTGTTATCGGGACGTCGCCTTTCAGCCTGACGTCCCAGAGGAGAGGCGAAGCGCGGTGGGGTGGGGCGGGGCGGGCTGCGGCCCGATAGCGAAACAGCCTTGCCCTCCCCGCCCCACTGCCCGTCCCCGTCCTCCCTGCGGGTCCGGGTCGGCAGGTGGGCAGGTGGGCAGGTGGGCCCACCGCCACCGCCTGCGGCAGAGCAGGACACACCCCGAGGCTGGGTCGGGAGTCGAGCATGTAGCAACAGGCGAGCATAGGGCGGGCCGGGCGAGGCGTCACTGCTGACACGACACGCCCCTCTCCGCCCCCTCTCTCTTTCTCTCTCTGCCTCTCGTGCCCAAGCCCGACCCTACACGCTAGGCCGTGTATCGCCCTCCCTTGCCCTCTCCCCGCTGCTCCCTGGTCCCCTGGTGCGCCATGGTGGGTGGGTGGTGGGTGGAGGAGGTCGCTTTCTGGGACGCGGGCGGGAAGGGGCGGGGCGGGCAGCGAACTGCTAGCAACAGGCGGGACGGGACGGGACGGCAGGGCAGGGCGGGGAGGGCCTACGCTCGCAGACAGGGCCGCGGTGAGCAGCTTGCCCGTCTCAGTGAGCACCGAGCTGCGGGCGTGAGCGGGCGTGAGCGAGAACGGGCAAGAGAGGGTCGCGGCTCGGATCGGGACGGGACGGGTCGGCGTCACGGGCACGAGCGTGAAGGCAGGGGGTGGCAGGGAAGGGCAGGGCAGGGCAGGGCAGGAGGGAAGATAACGGGCGCAGGGGTGCGAGCAGCCCGCAGCGCCCCCGGTCCGGCCCGGTCCGCGCGCACCTGCAGCTGTCACCTTAGCAGACAGCCGCAGAGCAGTCATAGAACCTGACAGCTGCTGCGCTTGGCGCTTCTCGTCGCGCCAGGACGACCACTAACTTAACACATACTCGTCATCCCTTAAAGGTGGGTTTCAAATAATATTTCTCTACCAGAAAAAAAAAAGAAGGAGAAAAGGCTGAGGCAGATGCTTTGCCTATTCTGTTAAGTGTCTAACAAGTATTTTGGATTTTTTTTTTCTTCAAAATTTTGCAAGACCTTGTGTTTTTACACTTTCAGATAAAACATCAGAGAAGAATGGATTGCAGTGACAGTTCTACAAAGCACCGTTGGGTGTGCCCAAGTGACCGTCACTTGGCACTAAGAGCCAAGTAAGCTCATAAATTTAGTTCTTTTGTACGTCAGCTTGATGATTAATAAATTTAAATTGTATCTATAATTTCAGACTTCGAACTGGATGGTCTGTTAAGACTCAACCGCTAGAAATCTTACCTAAAGCCCAAGAGCCAACAGTTCTTGATGAATCAGAACAAGCCGTGATTCTTGATGTAATACGAAGAGCAGAAAACATTGATCTCACCGAGCAAGAGCGAGTAGGGTAAGACGATTGACCAAAAAATAAATAAATTACTTAATTAAATATTTGTAACACACTTGTGTCATTACAGACGACTGGTTGACCGGGTTGACAACATGAAACGGAATGCCATGGGAAATGGAACAAATCAATGTATTTTATGTGGCACAAAGTTTGGATTTTTAGGATCAACTAGCTATTTGTGTCATGATTGTCAAAAGGTACAAAACAAAAGTAACATAATTTTTAAAAAAACATTTAAAAAAAAAATTGTTTTTGAATATGTGTTTTTACTTGTCTCCAGTTTGTTTGCTCAAAATGCAGTATTGAAACGTGTTCCTCATCATCCAAAGAACAGATTTGGTTGTGTAAGATATGTTCTGAAACACGTGAAATGTGGAAAAAGTCAGGTGCTTGGTTTTTCAAAGGCTTGCCAAAGTATATTCTTCCAGAGAAAAGTGCAAATAGAACAAGACAAAACATGCACCTAAATCCTGTTGGGCAACGTCCTTCTACAAGCTTTAGTAGCAATTGGATTAAACAAGGTACAAAAAGATATGCTCATTATTTTCTTTTGTCAAGAGTTGTACACTCCCTTTGTACAGACTTAAAACAGTTTTATGTCCATTTAAAAGCAGCTGGAGGTGAGACGGAAAATGATAGCAGTTCTGAGGATGAGCTAATGCGAAGGTCAAGACTAAACACTGGAGCAAGTATAGCAAGTGCTGCTAGTGCGATAAGCACTATGAGTGCAGTAAGTGGTCTTAGTGCTGCAAGTGGGGCAAGTGCCTTAAGTGCAGCAAGCTCACACAGCAGTGTTAGTGCATCATTGAGTGGAAGCACAGTAAAGGCTGCAATTGGAAACAATACTGCCACATTTGGAAGAGACAGTCTAAGTAGAAAGTCCAGGTAAGTGCAAATCTAATACTGTAATCAATTTTTAATGATAAAAGTTTGCAATACTTTACTAAATAATTGACTCAAAATAATTTTTAGTCTTGTGAAAACCTTCCACAGTCCATCAGCAGCAGGTGAAAGTGGACCAACAGCTACCGCAACAAGCACAAAAACCTTGTCTTTCCCAGTGCCAGACAAAGTTGATTCTCCTGTTCAAAGTACTTCACAAAATTCACACCGAAATAATTTTGGCCTGAATGTTGGTAAGTATTTTTCCCAAGACTCTTTCCATCCATATTCTAGATCGAGAGTGTGAGTTTTTTTTCTTAGTTTCGATGCTTTTTGATAATCTAATTTGATAAACTCCATGTAGATATTACATTTTTCTCAAATCTGTTGATTTCAACAATAATCTATCAAAGCTTTAATTTGCACGCAATCATTTTCCTCTCATGTCAAAATATTTTTGAAGTTTTACCTTGTTTCTTTCCCATCTCCTATAAGTAGGGTTCTGTAGCTGCATGAAATACTTAAAAGTTTTGATTAGAAAATGAAGCGAGGCTTTTCATGGTTTCTCTAAATGCACAAAAACATTGTTCCTAAAAATATAAATACTCCTATCTTATATCCTCTGTAATTTTTGTGTTGTCTATGAGGGTCAAAACTTTTTGACTCCCAAAAAATGAATAGCAACACTTTAACTGATTGTGTAGTGGATGCCGCTGCTGATGAAAATTTTTACCCAACACATTGTCAACCTGCGGCCCTGCACGGTAACCCTCAAGAGTCACACCATCGCAGTTCACCTGCACCAAATACTTGGCACAACAATACTCAGCGCACTTACTCCTTTCGACGCCTCCCTGGTTTGTCTCGCAGGTCAGTTCAAAAAGGCGCCTCAACCTGATTTTTTTTAAAAACAATATAATGATAAAGTGCAAAGACAGAGAGGGTAATATGATAGTTAAACAGAAAGATGCACACACACAACATCAATATCGGTCTCAGTATTTAAAGTGCAGCATTCACAACATTTTTAAAATTTCAGAACCTTTCAGTAAATTTTATTTTTCCTACAATATCTTGTCTTTTTAAAATCTTGTTGCTCACTTTGTAACACCCCATGTAAATTTGAGAATTCTTACTTGTATTTTAATTGATAGCTATGCACCTTTTGGAAACAGTGACTGAATTGCATGCATTAGTAAATGTGGTCCTGACTTTATTGTTTTCTATATTACTCTGTGATTAATCCTAACACTCCTTTCTAGTTAGTTTTTAACAATCAGTAAAATAATAATAATTACCACAGCTAAATTACTTGGAAAAAAGTGTGTTAATGTGAAAGGCGATTTTTCTAAAATACTGAATATTACATCTTGTATTTTAGCTGGCGTGATTGGCAAACTCCTCTCCTCTCTTCTGACGAAACTAGTGCCAGTACTGATTGCTTGCGGTTGCCCCGAAGTGTGAGTGGTCATACTATTGCAGCTGCCAAACCAGATGATATTCCTACCCTCCTTGGTGCCCATGGAAGTGGTGAGTTTCAAAGTTGGAAAAATTTCAGCATGGTAAATATTCTTACTTTATCTGATATCAATGAAGAAAAGGAT
Source organism: Frankliniella intonsa (assembly GCA_033675135.1). Lineage (NCBI taxonomy): Eukaryota > Metazoa > Arthropoda > Insecta > Thysanoptera > Thripidae > Frankliniella > Frankliniella intonsa. Next base: position 5,122,608 of record CM066248.1, read on the forward strand.
TACTTTCAGCTCAGCTTGGAAGTGTGGAACTATCCCTACTGTATGATCGTCATTCTGGATGCTTGCACTGCCGTCTTCTAAGAGCTATGGTGGGACTTTCATTGTACCATCAGTTTCCAGAAGTTAAATAAAAATTTAAACAACTCACACATATTGCTTTTCATCTACAGGGACTAAAATCTACTGATATCAATGGATTAGCAGACCCTTTCTGTAAGCTAAATCTTCTACCAGCAGGCAATAAGGTAAAGAAATCTAGTTAATGAATACTTTTCAAATATCTGGGTAGGATTTGTTGCAATTCTACTTTCAATTTTTTTCCCCTTTTGCTGTGGATTTTAGAACAATAGATTGAGGACACAAACAATTAATAAAACATGCAACCCAGAGTTTAATGAATCTTTGACTTTTTACAATATAACTGATAGCGATATGGCAACAAAGGCCCTTCATGTTCTAATACTAGGTAGGTAGTATTTCTTATATGTGAAGTAAAATTGTAATAGTAAGTCAGGCAAAAATTTTAAGAGGTGTCAATCTACATTTCAACAATTAGATGATGACAAGTACGGACACGATTTTCTTGGAGAAGCTCGCATTCAACTTTCTGGTGTTCCACCTCAACATGCACGTCACTTTAAAGTGTTTCTTGACAAACATTATCCGGTAAGAAATTTGTAAAACAATAATTTAAAAAAAAATTTAAAAAATCACCATGATTGAAGATACATTTAGTTCGTGTAACGTTTCCATCCCTACAGGTAGAAGATGAGGAGGCTGCTTGGGGAGAGGATTTGTGGACTAGAGGTCAAATTCTTGTCACACTTTGTTATTCAACTAAAAGGCGGGCTTTGATAGTAGGTATAGTGAGGTGCTTAAATCTGACACCAATGGACAGCAATGGCTCATCAGATCCATTTGTAAAATTGTAAGTAATTTAATTGAGTGCTGAGAAAGAGTGTACCTTGTCCTAAAAAATGTTAATCAAATTAAATTTTGGTTGCAGACAATTAAAACCAGATCCTCATCATAGGAAATACAAAACTGGAATTAAGTGGCAAAGCTTAAATCCACTTTATAATGAAGAGTTTGTCTTTGATACAAAAATGACCGAATTACAACAAAAAACTTTGGTAATAACTGTTTGGGACAAGGATCATGGAAAAAGCAATGACTACCTGGGTAAGTAGTGTATGGACATGGTACTGATTCATGTTTGTTTTCCATGACTTGGTGATCAAGAAGCAATCTACTCACATGCTTTGTCTGCAGGTGGTCTTGAGCTGAGTTGTCTATCGAAGGGAGAGCGCTTGAGACATTGGGTGGATGCTATCAAATTTCCTGACCACAAACATGAAGGGTGGCACCAACTTGTGGACACATCACTGCCTCTGTAATTGCAAGGAAAATTAGAAGTTTTGCAATCATTTATGAGACATTTCTTTTACCTTTGAAAATTGATTTAGTTTGACATTGAAGCAATTATAATTACCTATGGAAGCAAGGTAGTTTTTTGGTGGGACAGGCAATTTGAGAAGAAATCAAAATTATTACAAACAAAATAAATTTATATTTGACAGACAACACATAACTTACAAATTGGTATTTAAGATAGTTCCATTAAGTGGCAGTTGGGATAGACTTTACATATGCACAGTATTATATACAAAAACAAAGGATCTAGGTATTTATATTACCAGACCACAACTGATTCTGTGATCCAATCAATTACATAGGTAGAAAATGTATATTCAAACAGGTCAGTAAAAAAAGGGAGAGAGACAATTTCAAACAATAAAGCTGGAAAAACTAAAACAGAACTGCACCTTAAGAGATAATCCAAACAGAGGCCATGATTTGATCCAATGTCACGCTAGTCAATGAGGTGGTGTCAAATATAGGGCAAGCACTAAAATTATAAAAAAAAACAAAGACATTTTGTTTCTGAATACAAAAATAAAACAAAACAAATATTGATTGTAAAAATAAGATAAGGCTCTTCTGATATCTGACTGCCATATTAATTAATTACAATGTTCTGTCACACAATCTAAGTACCCTTTGAGCATCATCAGTGCAGAACAATCTCTCTTTTTTCTGTGCATACCAAATGTCACCATAGTAATCCTACCTAGTCTTTCAAAATGAATAACAAATATGAAAATATAACAGTCCCAAAGAGCATGAAACCTAAAGGCAATTGCATCACATCTGATGTAACAGTGTTACAGTTACAAGACAAAAAATCTGAAAAAGAAATTCTTCCCAGTGAATAAGAAAAATCCAACGTACACTGGTTTCCACTGCTTATGTGCTTGAAGTTTGAGTATGACTAGGCTTAACAAGCAGAATCGAATCAGTGACAGGACAAGCAGAAAACAAGTATGATGAAAATCTGAGGGAAGCTTGATTGATTTAATTGTATCAAAGAATCACAAAGAGGATAAAGAAGGGGTTTGATTTCATTGAGCTAAAATCTAGCAGGATTTAAACAAACAGCCTTCAATGTACAAAAACAAATTAACATGAACCACAGAGAACTGTCAGTTATAGTAATAAATAAATAAAATCTATTGTATAGACCAGATGGGACAAAAGTTGTATGCCATATGAATGTAACATGACCTTCAGAATACAGTTCTGTATATATAAAGGACAACACAAACAAGATAGAAAAATGGAATCACAGCTTAACTGTATTTGAAAACAAACTGATCACATTAAAACAAATGTCAGACCTCAGATGATACTTGACAGGGAGGTTCATTAATTAATTGATTATTTAATTAATTAGTTAATTAATAAATTGATTCACATTACAATGAAAATAAATAATTGTGATTAGGAGGCCCGCTCCAGCAATTGCAAACTAAGACGAAACAGTTCATCAACAGCTGGACCATTATCACAAGTTGTTTCCCTCACCGGTAAGCTGCAAAGCTGACGTCTGAAAAAGAAAGAACAGGAAATAAATTGGATGAACACCGAGTCTTTAATTCAGTAGCACTGCCATAAAAACTGATATGTGACTTCAAAGTCAGTGCACAGAACAATAATTACCTAATTGATAGATCTCTACGAGCAGAAAGTGCCCGCTTGTATGGCCCAGAACAGTTGAAAAGGGCCTGCCGACGAGCTCTTCGCTCAAGGAGTGCAGTATGAATTCCAGCAACGGGATGTAAAAGTTTCTCACAAAAAAGATTAACCAATTTTACGTCAGTATCCCCTGTCCTTTCACCAGCACTACTTTCTTTTTTAACATCTTCAATAACTTTGGAATCTTCAACTTTTTCATCTTTGATAAAATCTGTTGTTTTGCCTTTGGAGTTGGGTGGAGGATCTGATCTGATGGCTTGAGATGAAGTTGATTCAGTTTCAGACTTAATTTCACTGTCTGAAGTAGTAATATTTTCTAGCTTGATTGTTTCATTGGTATTGGTTTGGGTATCACAAATGTCACTTTTATTCTTACTATCTGTAACATCGATATTACTTTTTCTAATGAGTTCTGTCTTTCCCATGTTCTGACAAATTGAAATTCCACTACTAGAGGGCTGATCTTCCAAGTGTTTACTAGATTCTTCACTTGTTTCTACTTTTACATTGTTAACAGATGTGGGTTCTGAAATAATAATACATAAAGATAAGAAATAGGGAAATAAATCACAGCTTATTGTTTAGCTCAGGATTTACCTTTGACTAAGATGCCGGGGTCTGATTGAGGATTGAAAGCAGATTTCAAAAGATATTTTACCAGTTTAGGTCCAGCATATTCCACTGACACACCAATATATGTTAATAATCTGACTCCCTCCCAGCGCTGACGTGTACTTCCACCTTTGTCCATTTTAGCTCTGGGTCGAGTTTCAGCAACTAAACTTGCCCAGTCAACACCAAGTGCATCACTGATTCCTGCAATACACATAAAGTTTAGGATTTGTTGAATTCTAAATAAAACTATTAGTATGAAAGATTTCAAACCTCTTGCTCTTGCTTCCTCTTCAAGTTCACCATCAGAAATTTCCTCAAAACCAAGATTCCCAACACCCTCAGCACCATCAATAGTTCTCCTACAACATTAAAAATGATATTAGTGTTATTTTGTTGGGTTATTACCATGAGTGTCACAAAGCTCTGCACCACATTATTCAAAAACATAAAATAATAACAAACCTATGGCTTCCACCACACTGCCCATGTGGGCCTGCCTGGGGTGGCAATGCAGATTGTAGATTTCCATGCAGAGTTTCTTTTTCTATAACCCCAGCTGCATCTCCATGGCTGGCATGGTTTAACTCCTGAAGGATAAGAAAATTATATTACAGACTGATAATCCTATCATTACAAGCCATAAGTGAATTATTAGTTTACTTACACTGTCCTCTCTGTTTAAAATTTCATCAGCATCGTCACTAATGTCACTTAAAACTTCTTCAAGAGCAGAATTTTTTTCAAGAAGTAGTCTCTTATTTTCTGCTGATGTTTCATCACCTTCAGCAACATCACGAACTCTTTTTTGACTTAGAGAAAGATTTGTAGAGTTTTCACTTGCAGCAGCTGGAATACAAAAATACTCTTAACATTTACAATCAAAATTTAAGGAAAAATTAAAATTTGATGATGACTTAAGTTAATCTTACCATCAGTTTTTATTTCAATTTTAGCTTCATGTGCTAACCCAGTTTGATCTTTCACTTTAGAACTAAAAAGAAAACAAAAACATAAAAAAAAATTAAATTTCACAATTTTTTTTTTTAAATTTCAAGACTAATAAGAAAGTTAATTAGAGTTCATACTTTTCATCAGGAATATGTTCTTCAGACTTATGAGGTGCATTGTTTAGAGAATCATCCCTCAAAGGAAGCATGCGTCCAGGAGGGCGATTAAGCAATGGCTGAACAATAGGGTTGGTGGGTTGATTGGGAGCTTGGCGCCATTCATCATTCCACCCACCAGACCGTCTGTCTCCAGACCAGTCACTTTGATTGGGTTGAAATCGATTCCACTCCTTATCAACTTGAGCATTTTCATTCCTGTGAGGTCCATCCCATTCTTTCCCCCGCCTGTAAAACGATGTCTAGTAAGTCAAAAGGCCAAGCCCAAGCAAACATTAATAAAATCTTACTACTTCTATTAGGAACAAGCAGAATCATACCTGCCACGTCCTTCCCACTCCCAATCATTGCGCTTGGCAGGATTGTTGGGTCCAGAAGGCCTTGGACCGCCATCATAACCCCGAGGGCCATGATCTCGCTCATGGTTGTGATCGCGTTTACGATCATTTCGAGTTTCCCACTGCCCACCTCTGACCTCTTGACGACCACCATCTCTCCCTCGTCTGATGGACGAAGAAAGTTATAGAGCCCACAATCGCAGGTAGTTTTAATTCGAAAAATATGTCAACATTACCTTCTTTCTTCAGGAAATACATTCAAATCAGCAGGTCCCAAACGTCGGTCTTCATTTGATAGTGCACCCTTATCATACCGCCCCTGGTCTGAAAATCTTCCTCTTTCTAATGAACAAGAAAAAGATGGTCTCTAAATTAGATAAAGAATATTATATATACAATTAACAGCAAAATAACTGGAAGCTTACCTCTTCTGCTTTCAAAAGAATTGTCAAAGCCTTTCTCATCTTGCTCCCTGTTGTGATCCATATGTCCTGTGCCAAACAATCTATCCCCTGGTGACCTATCACTAAATCTATGGTCTCGATCTAGGCGAGGGGAAACCCTTTCCATTGCAGGTCTCTCAAGGCTGCGCTCTAAGCCCCTTTCAAGTCTACCGTGTACTGGATCCCGATCCAACCCTCTCTCTAGACCTCTTTCATTATCCCGGTCCAAAACTCTGGGAGAACCTCTGTCTAGTCCTCTATCACCTTTCAAACCTCTTTCAAGGCATCTGTCAGGACCTCTTTCATGAGGCCTATCATGGCCTCGTTCCAGCCCTCTATCAAGGCCTCTGTCATGGCCTCTATCAAGACCTCTTTCAAGGCTTCTGTCAAGGCCTCTATCAAGTCCGCGTTCTAGCCCGCGATCTAGACTTCTGTCATGACCTCTCTCTGGATTTCTATCAAGTCCCCTGTCAAGGCCTCTGTCTTGAATTCTATCATTCCTTTCAAATGTTCGTTCCTGCTCACGATTTCGAGCCAGGGCTTTTGCAAGCTCTTTTTCGAGACCACTATGATCTAACCCCTTTTCAAGGCCTCCATTATTATTTCTGCATCTTCTGTCACGCTCACTTCCGCGACTTCTCTCTGACATTCGATCCAAACTACGCTCCCTGCCTCGGTCAATACTAAGATTTCTTAAGTGACCAGTCCGTTCAAGACTTCTGTTCCTCTCAGCTCCACGTTCCTTCATTCCACCTCCGACATGGGAAGTGAAGTCATTTGGATTGTGCTGTAGATTGAGAGTGAGTAAAGAAGGTATGCCAAGTTGTGACTTGGATTTGTCTTTCTCTCGATCTCTATCATGCATTCTTTCTCTGGAAAGGCAAAAAGGACAAATTAGAAGACAACATACATTGAATACCTAATGGGTCCCTGTTTGATGTTTCACCTCTCACGGTCACGGATATGATCTTTATCTTCAAGTGGGCGAATATCCTTACGGAGGTCATCCTTGTGCCGCCTCTCATCTGCTCTTTTCCGTTCATCTTCTTTATCATCTTTCCTAAAAACAAGAAAGGGAACAAAAACTAAAATTGTGTCAAAAACAAAAAAAAAGATTATATTTAATTAGCTTGAAATTTAAAACAATTACCTATTTTCTCTATGCCAATTATCATTGGGAGACACCTTATGCTTGGAGCTTAAGTTATCATCTCTACCTTTTTGACTGCCACCAGACAATCGATTAGACTTGCTATGATGATCGGGAGATTCCTTTCGCTTCAGTTCTTTGCGTGGAGACCGAGATGAACTATCTTTCAATTTTATTTTGGGGGACCTACTCCTGTTTCTGTCTTTGTCCCTTTCCTTCTCTCTTTCTCGCATCTTCTCTGGCTCCCGTTCTTTTTCTCTTTGTCTTTTATCTCGGTCTCTATCTTTCTCTCTATCCTTCTCCCTTTCTTTTTCCCTTTCTCTCTCTCTATCAGCATCTCTTTCTCTTTCTCTATCCTTTTCTTCTTTCTCTCGGTTTCTCTCTCTTTCTCTTTCCCTAATTCGCGGTGATACACTTCTATTGTGTTTGTCTTTATGACTGGATGGGGGAGATCGAGCATTATGTTGACCAACAGCACTCCTGCCACCAAGACCTGTAATTTTAATAGTATATTAAGAGTAATGAGTATAGCATCAGCATCAGTTGTAATTACACACTTTTTATAGAAGCTCAAATTAATAAACTGATAGGGATAAACAACATGCTTACCAAGTTTAGAATTTGAAACATTCTGTTTACCACCTTTCAAAAGAGGTGACTGGGATCTTCTTTTATGAATGGTTGCATTACTACTGCGCACTGGTGGGCTTAAGGACTTTTTGGAGCCTGAACCCAGTCCACCTTTCCTTGGAGAACTGTGACCGTCGGAACGGTCACGTGACCTTCTCTTCTTAGAGTGTTTCATTTCTCTATGGAGGTTGCCTACATTAGCTAATGACGCACTGTGTGAGCTCTTCTTGCTTGGACTGATCCCTTTGCCAGTTCTGAAAAGATAAAATTATTAGTAAATCTATAGCTAGAGCAACATTTGCTTCTCAGGCTTGCAGAATAAACACTGATAATGCTTTCACTTCCATATTGTTTGCATGGTAGCTTTTTATATTTGTTAAGAAAAGTAGTGGAAAGTGCTGAATACAATAGTATTTAAAAGATAGGATATCCTGGAAACCACATTTACAAACGGGAGGTTACCTTAAAAGACATTACTTAACAAAATATTTCATTTTTTGCGGTGGAATTTTTAATACATAAAGTAAGATTGAAGAGTTCAGCAGAAAAAGAGCATACAATCAAGATAGTATTTTTTTTCTGGGCTAAAAAGAAACAAAACAATACTATAAACATACTGTGGAAATCTTTACTGGCAAGCACTAATCATGCACTACAGCGTAATTTGTTTTATCAAGGAAATTGTTCTACCCTAATGCTAGTGACTGATACTACATTGGTAGTCAGATGAACATGTAGACACAACCAAGAACCTTTAGACTTACCGGACCGTTATAAACAACGGCTCGTAAAGAATTTGGTTCCAATGACGACTTTTGGTAAGCAAGGACAAGGCAAAATAATCAAAGTAAACTACAAAAATTAAGTTCCTTTAAGAAAAAACTGTTCAGACCTCCTAGCTTCAAAATAGCATTTTACTGGCAAACAGAATGTAGCTAAGATCAGAAAACATTCAGAAAGATCCACAGTTTTTCAATACTGTGCCATGCTTTTAACTCCACTAACAAAACTGATTAGTACAGGCTGAGTTGAGATTATCAAATTGAATCAAATATGACACAGATATCTTTTTGTTTTTAAAAATGAAAATTACAAATCACAAAATGCAGTAACCATCACTAATAAGTATATTGACATCACTTCCAAAACTGCAATTACTTATCCAGAGTGCAGTATGGTACAGTATTCCAATGGGTTTGTGAGACCTTTGTGTGAAGCTGTACTCATTATCATAAATATACATGTGAACTGCATTTACACTACATGTTACCAAAACACATTTTTCACCAAAGTAATTGAAATTTGTAACAAGAGCATGACTTCAAAATGTCAAAGGAGGCTAGTTCTCTTGGATGCATATTCTATTGGTGCAACTAGAATTTTGTGGAAACTTTTGAGCACTTCATCTAATTTGCATCAAAATAGAGTCAACCTTAAATTAACTAATGCTACAGCTCATCTTTTGACCAGAACCATTTGGGCAAACTGAGAGAAACCGTGTCCCTACCTTAGAATATTTCTTTGGATGTGCTCTTTGTCCGAAGAGCTGGAGTATCTCTTCAGTTTAGTCGTGTTTGAATGCTTTGCCTTGTGATGGTGATGTCTGCTGGATTCCACAGATTCAGAACTTCCTGTGCTGCTGGTTTCTTCACTTGATGTAGAATCGCTGTCAGTGCTTGAACTACCAGAGGTGGATGAACTACTACAACTCTGAAACACAAGTACAAACTTAGTTTAAAATGGCGTGAGTTCTAAAGAACATTGTTCTTAGTCGTTGTTAATATTGAAATACACAATTAAAATGAAGGAAACAATTCTTAACAGTTTCAAAAAAACAGCTTAAATGAAAAAAAGATTTAATAGTGTTGGTCCAATGTTAAATTACTTTTTTAACAAGCAAATCATTCACAAAGAGAACAGAAGATACTGATTACAAAGTGATGCCAAAATTTAAATTAAGTCTGGTCTCCTTGGACCCAGCAAACTCAAGGGTTACAGGAAGAGCAAATCAATTTTGAGTTGACTCAAAGCAAGCTGCCAACTGCAGTCCACCCCAACATTTAAGTAAGCTTAGAAAAAAGCCTCTAAAGCCATGAAAAGAGGTGATATTTTATTGATGCATCAAATGTTTAGATAGACTAGCAAACTGATTTGCTAATGCCACACAAGACTTAATCATTTGTCCTACAAAGTTTTAAGGCAAACTTCCACTCCTTAATTTTGTACACAAGTTCCCAAAAAATTTTAGTTAGATATCATGACAATTTATCATTTGCACTAAACACAAAAATTGGGGGAATTCAGAATCAGATGTACAGATCAGTTCTAAATTTGCATTCACAAGAGATGTCCTGATGGTATACATGCATCCACACAACCAATCTCAATCTTGGAGTCACACACAGACGCGCGCATGCGCGTACATGCAAGCATTCAAAAACAACCAGAATATTTTAATGTTATACAACCAAGAAAAAAACTTCTTTAAAAGACTTTTACACCAGATAATACATAAAGCTTTACTTCTGTGCATTCAAAACCAAGTAAAAGAGTTGTAGGATTCATGCCATGAGAGGTAATGATTTGGAAGATGAGACATGTTAATGACAGGGAGAGTACAACATAAGCCGTTTTGGATTTGTAGTTTGAAAAGGATTGCACATCAGGCAAAACCCACCTTATTGTTGATCTTTGAGCTGGCATCCTTAATAGCGGCTCGTTTTGAGGGACTGATCAATGCGTGAGTGCTGACATACCTACGGGCATACAATATCATACACTGATACGTATTGCTAAAAATATAAGGAAAGACTTCAATCCCTAAAAAAATGGTAACAGATTTTTATGGTATACCAAAAAAAATGGAGGATTGGTTTAGTTTCTTTTGTTTGAAGCTCAGTACAAGAGCCCAAGTCAGATAAGTAAGGCAATCATATAGAAAAATTCTTGGACTTCTCTCATGAAGAAAGTTGTTTAGTGACTGGCAAGGGACATTATTTGAATACATTCAGCAATAACAGTTAGGTTTACAAAATTAAAAACAAAAAATGCAGTCAATACTCTTTCTTTATAAAATGGACACACACCACTTCCCAACACTGATCTGGGGAATTGAATGTATAATGCTTGATTTACAATAAGTTGTGTATTAAAAATTTTACAAAGTGAAACCACATTATGATTTATTGGTGAGGATAAGGTGTGAGCACTATGCTAACCGAGGCTAACTCAACTACCCCAAAATGTACAAGCAAATAATTTTATATACACAGTCTACTCCAGGCAAAAATAATGCCAACATGCATCAGCTATGGAAAGTACACTATCATAAATATTTGTATGTACCTTTATACTCTTATACTCAAATTGGGTTTCTGACTTGCTATCTGACTCAGAAAACCGGTTCCCAGTAACACCATTCCCTAGCTGTGATGTGCTCACTTCCCTTTTGGATGCAATCTGAGACAAATCTTTCTCACCTGCGTCAAAGAAACATCCAAACCATCATGGAAAAAATTTTATGTCCAAATAAATAAATACAATCTACTGTTTGAATTTTGTCTATGACATTTATAAATAGCTTTCATGCGGTTGCTGAAGAGCAAGAATAAATCTGTAAAAATTACAGAATCTGCTTATGTTGATTATGCTAGTAACAACAGAACAAATACATTTTAAACTTGTTTGTTAGCATTGAAAGAATAAAAGCCATATGTGCTTACAAAGGCACACAAAAAGTAAGATTGACAATTAAACAATTGCTAAGTAGCAGAAATACCAAGGCAACAATATAGTATTCAAGTGCAAATTAGGGCAAAGAGCGGTGAGTAAAGGCTAACAAATGATGATGTAGGAAAAATCCACATGAAATTTGCGAGTATCCAACACACCACATGACTTATCTAAAATTATTTTCTAAACTCAGAAAAAAAAATAAGATTATAAAAAAAAAGTTTTTTAATATATAATTGACAGTAAACAAGCCCTTTTTTAAATTGCATGTTGTTTTTTATTTAAAAAAAAAAATTAAAGAGAAAAAAAACTGTTTGTAATAGAGACTGATAATTATGATAATCAAACTTTTGATCACTTAATAGAAGATGGCACAAATCCACTGACTTTGAATTACATTTATGAACTGCTACCTTCAAAATTACAATAAAAACAATATGGAGCGTAATATGTAGTAGGAATACCCTGAACTTTCACCAATGATTTTACATAGGTACTGTGACATTCCATGATTTGGTTGCATGGAATGTTAGGAGGATCAGTGAAATGAATGATGAATTTCAGTGCGCAAAATGAGAGATATCAGTTAACTTCAGCATGAGTTCAGTGGAGCAACAAGACTGAACTCCATTGCAAAACCCACAAGACACCTGATTGCAGATGAATGTATTCCTCGCACAAAGCAATAAAAACGAAAATCTGGTAAATGCTATGTACTCACTTGCAGTTTTTTCCATATTGGCACGTGCCATTCTGTTCCCATTGCCTGCAGATGCTATCCGTCGGCTTCACGTTGGTTGGGCATTGGCTGGGATTCGAAGAGATGGCTTTAGTTCCTAACCTCTCGAAGACACTTGGACGACGAGGAGAGTCTTTGATTGGGTTACTATGCACTTGTTTCAGAGGCGAGTCTAGAGAAATTTTACGTCTTGTCTGCTGCTTTGACATTGTATCAAAAATTAGGAGAAATCCTAAATGGGATCGTCAAACCATGGCAGCGGACACAGTCTCTACACACACAACGATGTAGATGCCATTTAGCTTCTAAGTCTTGCAATACACAGGGGTGAAGCATACTTCCATTTACAGCAAAGGAGACACTATTGTACGAGTTCAAATTCACACTCATAATACGAAACACACGTTAATATTTGCCTCAATAAAATAAAAAAATATCAGTTGCTGAAGTGTTTGTGGCCATTTTCAAGTTATGTTCTTCTTCCTACTTGTTTTCTTGATTCTGTCTCTCATGGAAGAACGACAACAACTGGATGCTTGAGCTTTCGTGGCATAGTCTATCCCAATGCTCATCATCCATGATACTTGCTGTGTATAAACCTTCTATAAGTTTACCGAAAACTAAACTGAATCGTATTTCTACTGGTATCTGGTATTTGTGACGTTTTCTCCAGTCACGCGTTTCTAGATCATAGAAACTAACATTACATTCTGTGTCAAATGTGAAACCGATTAACTGACTCTGAAATGTAAGTGACAGTATAGCTGTCACAACTAGTAGTACGGTTGTGTTGAGTAGGCTCCGAATGACTCTCCACTTCAGAAAATTATTAAATTTTGTCTGAAGATAAAGTCACCTTACCAATTTTACAATGATGCAGCAAGACCTATCTGCTGGATATTCCAAAGGGTGGGAAGGTAATAGCTGCTAATTATGTTATATGTTGTCTTACGTTTCTTCTAAGAACTGTCTAATTTTAATCCTTACTCCATAGATCTGCGCAAACAGGCTCGAAGACTTGAAAATGAAATTGATTCCAAGTTGGTGTCATTTAGCAAATTGGGTACAGGTCATACCGGAATCAAATCTGATAGGTCAGTTCTGAAAACCAAGAGACAAAATAAAATAAAATAATAACTAAAAAATTTTTTTTTTTAAATCTTTGTCTATCTAATTATAACTGGTATATGCTGATAACTCTTTTGATTTTCTTTTTTGACAGCGACACTGAACCGCTACTTAGCACCGAGCATGTTTTTGAGACTATGGCTTTAGATGTAGAGCAGCTACTTTCTCAGGCAAGTTTCCATCATTTGATTATGTTGTTTTTGCCTTCAGGACTATTTTATGAAGTGTTACTTCTGTTCACAGTTGACCTCTGTTAATGATCGTTTGGGTGAAGTTTCTGCACCAGACGGCCCAGGTGCTCCATCAAATGCAGCTCTCATTCATACTCTACAACGTCATAAAGAAATACTTCAAGATTATAAGCAAGAATTTTTGAAGACAAGAGCAAACTGGCAAGCTAGAAGAGAAAGAGAAGATCTGTTAAGGAGTGTCCGAAAGGACATTGAGTAAGTTTTACAGTACTGCTGCTTTCATCCCTGTGTATGATGCATACAATTAACTAGTCTCATCTGTTCTTAGCACATACAAATCATCATCAGGACTGAACAGGCGAATGGACTTATATTTGAAGGAGAATGAGCATATCAGAAGGTGAATTTGTTAACTAATTTTCTAAGTGTGCATCTTTTAAGTTACTTTATTGATAACATTACATCCAATCTTGCAGCTCGGATCGTCTTGTTGATGAGCAAATCAACATTGCAATGGACACCAGAGAAAACTTAATGTCTCAGAGATTAAATTTTAAGCGCATACAAACACGGATGCATGATTTATCTTCTCGGTTTCCAGCTGTAAATTCTCTTCTGCAGCGAATTAATCTTCGGAAAAGAAGAGATTCTCTGATCATTGGAGCTATTGTTGGTGTCTGTACATTTTTAATGCTCTTGTATGCTTTCAACTAGTAGCTCCGTCAACTTTTGTTTAACTTGATTTGACTGGATTATTTCAATAGCTAGCTTTGCTTTGAAAAATCAAGAAGAAGCAGAAGAAGAAAAATTAAGTAACAAAATCTTATAGCAACCAAAGATTTTTTTTTTTTTTTGTTGTTTTTTGTGAAATACAAATTTTTAAAATGAAAAATAAATCCAGGTGGTTAATAAAATTAAGAAGTACTTGAATAATGCCCCCTTGTGTTTGTTGTTATCATGGCTGTGGCATTTTGTTCAGGTACAATAATTGATAAATTATACGCATATCACAAAAATGCTTGTAGGTGTTATTTCTTGAATTTTAGTCTAAAACATGAATTTTTCTTTGTAATGGTTTTCATCTCACAATGTGCAAAGTTTAACTTCCTTAATTTGTAATTGTATACTGTTTCCTCTCTTCAAATTGTGATATATCTAATCATTGGCTGCACTTACATTTAGGTCTATTTAATCTAAGACTATCCAGAGTATTTAGTTTGTTAGAAAAAAAATGAATAAAATGTATATTTTTCAACGTACTGCAGTTTTGTTGAGTTTACCGAAATCAAGGAAAAGTGACAGTGTGATGGTTGCAGCTCCAGGTGGAGTGGGACTTCCCTCCAGCTCAAGCCCTGGGTGGGGCCGCGCATGGCGCCTGTGAGCCCGCCTGCAGCCCGCTCCTTGCTCGGCCGCCGCTGCTCTGTCGCGGTCGCGGCGCGGTGTGGCACCCAGCGTGTTGACGCCCGGCCCGGCCCGGGCCCCTTATCTTCCCCATCGCTTCGAGAGCCCAGCCCGGCCCGCCCGAGCCCCAAGCGATGCGACGACGCCGCCGCGCCAGAGTGTGACGGGTGCGGAAATAAACGCCGCACTGCATGCTGATAAAGTTGGGGCAGCAATGCCCTCAATGCGGGACCAACTACCGCCTAGCTGCGCCGCGCAATTTGGCTGCATACAGCGAGGCTGTCCGTTCGCGGGGCGCGGCCCGTGTGCCGGCGAGGACTTCGCGTTGAGTCGTCTCTTGGGGGGATTTTGTCGCGCGAGCGCTTAAGGTTTGCACTTAATCGCTACTAATCTCCCGCCCATACCGCGCGCTGAGCTTGTCTAGCGCGCGAGGCATAAGTAAACGAGTTCCGCGGAGGGGTGAGGGTGGGGGCGGGCGCACCGCCTCTTTTTCTTTAGTGAGATGATAAAATGTTTAGAGAGCTTTGGGCCGACCTCTCCTCTCCTTTGCTCAGTGCGACGCGGGGGGCGGTTCGCTGTCAGTCGTCGGGGACCTCCCGGATCGTCGTCAAGGGGGACTGACGGAGTGACGCCGGGCGGGCGGCGACCGTACCGGACCGCACACCGGCCGGCCGGCCTCCAGCGAGGACTTCCCTCGAGGCGCCGCGCACCCCTGCACCTGCACCCCTGCAGCACGCGCAGATACCGTGTGCATCGCCCAGCCCGGCCCGGCCCGCTATCGTGAGGGCTTTCTCGAGCTAATACTTGTCACCCACCACCACCGCTGCAGTTCTTTTATCTGCTGACTCAAAAATGGCTATCAACGCCGAGATTGATAGTGACAATTTGCTCGTCAACAGCCATGTGGCCTACTACCACTCGTACATGTACAAGTCCATGCTCAACGTTGCAGGTAAGTTAGTTGGGCGCAGGAAGACATAGGGTACCCCATCAGTGGGTAGGGTACCCGTCAAGACGATGCCGCTTTTATCACTGTGCTGTACCGTGCGGGCGTGTTTTTATCTATTTTCTTAATGCCGAGGAGCGCGGGGTAGGAGGGGGGGGGGTAAGGGGAAGACGGAGATTGGTCTTGTGCCCCACTGCATGGGGTCGCACCGCATCACCTCCCAATCAACGCCAATATATAACACAATCACATAGTGCAAAGAAAGTAAAGCTAGTCGAACTATGCTGGTAACACTATTTTTTATTTTAAAAAATTTGCTCTTAAAATGGAGTTATGATTCTCGCAACTGCCCATCATGCCAGGGCAATTCGCCGTTGAATTTCGAATTTGGCGCAGCTGATGCTACCTAAAAACAAACGAAAGCGCTGTACACACATCAACATACGCACACACACACACACATTCACGCACTGTTTATTTACAAAATTTCGTGTACGAGTTCATTCATTCACACAGCTGCAGACGAGTTTGTGTCAAGACCGCATATCTCCTCTCGTCCAATTTGTGACAATTCGCATAGGAAGACTCCTTCATGCTATGGCCAGATTTGAATCCAACCCTTTCATTCATACGGAAACACATCGGGTAGAAAGGTAAATTACTTCTTTAACCTCGAGCTGAAGTTGTGTCAGCTAGGTGACAACGGATGTGCACTCGTGATTTACTTCCTTTCAATCACAGTTGAGAATAGTGAGCATCTATATTTTTCATTTAAACACATCTAATGCTGCGGGTAGCAAATTTAAAAATTACCTGATAATAGAAGAGTAGATTTAAAATAATAATAATTATTTTTTATTTTTTTATTTTTTTTTAAAGAAAATTCTTAGTGTCAGAAATATATACAAAGTTGTGAGATCCTTAAAGGTATGAGAAGGTGTTAGAATAATTTTCTGTTCTTTAAAAGCCTATTTTTGTTCACAGGGCCAGGCAGGATGCACGGAGCAAGAAGGGTAATTGCATTTTGCCTCCTTATTGGCGTACTTCCTGCTGCTCTCCTTATCATTCCTCTATATTTAAAACATAGCGTTTATGCAGATGTCTCAGTTGCAGTAGCTGAGTCAGATGTTTTAAGAGTAGTAGATGGTATATCAAATGTCTTTTGTCAGGTACTATATTTAAATAATAAAAATAAAGCAATGTTATATCTAATGTTAGGGTGTTAAATTATCTTACATCTTTTTGCATCCAGGAGCATCGTTTAAAGATGAATTCTTCCTTTAACGCTTTTCAAATGAAAGGAACCCCTGAGATAAGCAACATTCGGAAGCATATAAGGCTAAAGAAAAGCATGTCACTTCCTGATGATACCTTAGAATATTGGGGTTTTTACCTTCCAAAAGGATCATCTGTTGTACTTTCAGTGTGCTCCAGGTACATAATTCCTCTATCCAAGCATTAAGCAATGGATTTTCACACTACTCTGTATTTTGTATTTTTATTTCTGATTTTCAGGTTTGATGGGTCAAGGATTCTTGTTGTTAAGGGTGAAAAGAATCTACATACCTGTGGGTTATTGGAGCACACAGCAAGAAAAGCTGGGGTTAACATGGCCCAGGGAGAAGGCCAAGTGCGAGTTACTTTTGAGACTGATGCTCAAGAAATATATTCTGAGTCAACAGCCCACATCCGTCAAGCAGCTGAAGAAAATCGGAAGCAAGTCATGGAGGATGAAAATGTCGGTCAGGAAGTCACTGACAAAGAGGAAAATACAACCAATAAGTCGCCTTTGATTGCAGTCACTGGCAACAATAGTGCAGGCATATCTCCTAATGGAACCTCAACACCATTGAATGTAACTGACCAGACAGCTACTGTGCCATCACTACTGAGAAGGTCACGTCATGCTAAAAAGCGTTTGAAAGAGCTTGAGCAGCATCATAAAAGTCAAAATAAAGACCAGTGGGAGAGGAGAAAAATGTTGCTAGAAGAAACCTTGATTCCAAAAGAAAATAGAAATGAAAATTCCAGGGGTGAAAATACAGGGCGCGAAAAAAGATATTTAAAAGTTGACCCCAAAAATGCCCTTGATGGAGGTATTGCTCATGGAGGGAATGCCAACAATTACTCAGTTAAAAGTAGTGAGTCATCAGTGTCAAGTTTTGAGAATGGCTTATTGACTTGTTATGATGGACAAATATTGTTGGCACAGAGTTTTCCACCATCCCACTTATGTACTGATGTACACTTTCTTGAGAAGGGTGGACACATGCAAACCACTCATGAAGTTGTATCTGATGGTTATTATTACTATATATTTTATAGTGATAATGACAATGTTTTAAATGATATACACGCTGTATTTAATATTTACAAGCCAACATATCAATATGCTAACTATTCAAAAGGCTGCATTAACAAAACTGAATGCAATTTCCCCTTAAATTTCCTTTCTGCTGAAACAGTAATTGTAGAAGTACCTACAAGAGATGGAATAGAACATGAACAGGATGATATTTCTCTTTTGATTTCTAGTTGTCATCCCCGAATGAGTGTTTACATAATTTTCCCTGTAACAGTTCTTTTTCTGATTTTAGGTTGTGCATTTTTATAAAATCAAGGGCTGAACTTTGATGGCTGATATATATATGTTTGTGTGATATAGTTCCTAGTTGTCATAATCATTGTCATTTTTTGAATGACAAAAATGTCCTTCCCCACACATATGAAAATGAGGGAAACAAGCTGAGTTTGAGTCTCAGTTTTAAATTTGTAACTGAGTAGACAGTAATACTTTTTCATTCCTTTTACCTACCCTTATTGTAAAAGTTTTCTAGGTACTCTATGGTATATATGTGTCAATACATACGTAAGTTAAAAATATTTCAAAGAGGACTTTTTTTTTTGTGACTGAAACTTAGGAGAAGTGAATTCTACTATGTACTGTCTTCCATTTTATTAAGATGTGAGGGTTGGCTTATTTAGAAGACTGATATCACTCATAATAGTAATTTAAAAATTTAATTATGACTTGCATTGTATTTTTATTATTTACATTTAAAGTGTAAATAGCTCTAGAAAATAAAGAAAATTAAGATTTCATCCATTCAGGCCATCCTGTTTGTACAGTCAAGTTCTTAAAAGAACCCTGTTTCCCAACTCCCTCCTCAGAAAACCTTTTACTTTCCAACTGCATTTTCTGAAATTAAAATTAAAATTGTTATTTAAAAAAAAAAAAAAATTAGAGCGGCAAAGAGACAGTTTGGTGCATTTGTTTACCTCAAAAGCTAAAGGTAACATTAAAGATATTTCTTCACCAGTAGCGCTTTGAAAGTTTTCAGAGAAGGCCAAGGCTTGAAGCAAAGCTGCACGATCAGCTCGGAGTGCCTCTTGGGGATACTTTGTCAGTGACTGGGCATAGGACAAAGCATTTCCTTGGCCTACAAAAACATTTCAAAGGTAGTTTTAAAAATAAATAAAAATTTTTAATGAGTTTATCTTACTACATACTTGCACCACATGGTGAAAGTTGTTGCACTAAACCCCTTTGAAGGGCTTCATCTGCTTTTATCGGCCTTCCAGTCAGTACTAGATCCAATGCAAAACTTAAACCACATGTAGCAGAGAGTCGCCGTAACGCAAGAACAGACATGGGTATTCCTGCATAAAAATTGCAGGAAATTTTATACCAAATAAAAAAAAAAAAATAAAAAAAATGCTGTAAAGAATTAAAAATTCTTCAAAATATTTTAGGCACCAACCAAAACGTCTGTTAAAGGAACCTAAAATGGCCTGGTTATCCATTATTCTCACATCACAAGCCATTGCAAGATCAAAACCTTCCCCTACAGCATAGCCATTCACTGAAGCAATCACCGGCTTGCAACAGAATTCATCCACCAGAGGTAAAATCTAGAATTTTAAAACCATACATCAATAGCACATACAAACTATGTGTCAGCCAGATAAAATTAAGAGTCAACACTTACGGGTCTATCAGATGTTAATTCATCTAAATCAAGCCCAGCACAAAAGTTTCCTCCATTTCCATATAACACAGCTACACGACTTTGAGGATTAGATTCAAATTTTTTAAGTTCCTCCCGTAGACATGAAATTAAGTTAGTGTTTAATGCATTCCTTTTGGAGGGCCGATTTAAACCTATGAGTGTAATCGCATTATATTGTTCTACTACCACAAGAGGTCCAGGACTATCATGGGAAACGTCTAGAAGAAAATTAAAATTAAACTTATAAAATGACACCAATAAGTATTGAGTCAGAGGACAAGCTTTATGATTACCTTGTCTGCTAAGAGATGAAATATGAAACTCTGACCTTCTCGCATTGGTTAACTGGCACAAATTACTACTATTTGAATTAAAGTTTTTGAAAATAAATTTTCCTAACTTATTCATGATGACAAGCCGTGGGTAAAGCTAACGAAAAATGTTTCAGTCAGTAGTGTAAGTTGAGTTTTAATTAGGGGCACCGAAAACATAACCTTTACCCATTCACAACAGAAACAGTGCAGACACAACAAACAGCTCATGTAGTGCAAATAGTGGCGGAAAACAAAATCGTGCTCCCTGCGCATAACCAGCACGACCGACACCGACTTTACCGCTTTACCGTTTGCACACTTTCCTAGTGAAGGATTGAATGAAACCAACACAGTAACAAGTCAATTAACGCGAATGACGAAACTCCGAAGAACGAAGTCCTTGCTTGGTAGCAGATCTGAGCACGTCAACTCGTTTAACGGGCGTGCTTCCCAAGACATTGGTCGGTTCACGACGGGTTAGGTATGTATCATTTCGTTGGAACACCCTTCCTTATCAACTGCTCTTGTCACACTGCACAAACTTAGTTGTTTGCCCAATGATATGGTTGGAACTCAACTGGACATGGATATTCAGTGTGGGCTCCAGCGCCATTCATATTACTGGACAGACACCTGACACTTCTCTCAATGTTTTACAATTTTTGATTTACTTAGTTCACAGTGAGACTTACTTTCCTGTTTTTAACAGAAATGGAAAGTGAGCGTACACCTCTTCTGCGTAAGGCTAGCCCCATTGGCTCATCACCTAATTTAGTTACACAATCGTCGGGTCTGCAATGGGATCCTGTCAAAGGAAAGAAAGCCGCTACATGTGTGCTACTAGCACTGACTCTGGAAAGGTTAGCATATTATGCACTGCTAGCCAATCTGCTGGTGTTTCTAAGTTTAGGTGGCAATACACCAAAGGAGGCCATGACAGCTGTGCTTGTGGTTGGAGCAATAGCTCATTTTTCGGCATTAGGTGGGGGATGGTTGGCAGATGGTGCTTTGGGTATGTTTCGTTTACTGCAGATGTGCTTCTTACATTTTCCTTTATTGCTTGTTACGATTCTTCTTCTTCTTTTTTTTTTGTAGGTCGTTACTGGACACTTATTTTAGGTCTTGGCTTATATGTGGTTGGCTTTTCAATGCTGACAGCTGTTGCAGGTGGTATTCTATGGTCCAACACACATGCCTCTTTACCACAGCTGTATATCATATTTACATGTATTGGTATAGCTGCTGGCACAGTCCGTGCTAACTTCCCTTCCTTTGGGGCAGAGCAGGTAATTTTGTCTTTTTTCTTTTTGTGTCTTTTTTTTTTGTGTTTATGTTTTTTAACTTTATATAGCGACTTTATTATTTTTTGTTGTGAAGGTTCGCCATGGTGGTGGTGAATCAGTGCGTAAATTCTTCAATTGGTACTATTGGTGTGTAAATTCTGGATCCCTGCTGGGTGTAGGGCTATTATCATTAGTTGCCCAAGAACCAGCGGCAGTAGCTGGAGGCTTCTTAGCTGCCTGGGGAGGAGCAGGAGCTGGAGTCACACTAGCCTTGGTTGTACTTGCTGTTGGAAAGCCCTATTATGTTATTTATAGACCTGGTAGTTCACCTCTTCTCTCAACTCTGAGAATTTTACATCAAGGAATCAGTGGCTGCTGGAATTTGCGAAGATCAAACCGTCAACGGTTAGTACAGAAAGTAAATAGTATATAATTCAATATTTATTTTCTTTTAATTTTTTTTCTTTAAATTTGAGCAACAGATCCCCAGCATTATCTAGCCGATCTAACCCTAATCCAGTCAATTCTCCATCATGGCTTGATTATGCAAAAATGCGGTATGGAGGCTCTCACCATGACTCAGCTGTTGAAGATGTCAAAAAATTGGGTTCAGTTCTTTTGATTTTGTTGCTTCTTTTACCATATTGGCTTGTGTTTTTTCAGGTAAGATATTATATAAAATTATTGATTAATGCTCAGGTTAAACAGACTTATTCTCATTTATCTGATTTCAGATTGAAACTGGTTTCCAAGAGCAAGGTGTGCATTTAAAAATTGGACTGGCACCAGATAACACCTTTAATGTATGTCGTCTGGATTGATCTTGCAGTATACTAAATTATCTATTTCTTTAATGGTATTCTTACTTTTCTTGACTAGATCCCCACTTCTTGGCTGAGTTTATTTGATCAACTCTTCATCCTGGGACTTATTCCTTTTCTTAATGGATTTGTTTATCCAGCTTTGGATCGGAGAGGGATCAGAGTAACTCTATTTGGAAGGATAGGTATTGTCTACTCATCAATCAATACATATGCAAATGAGGGGTTTCTCTTTTACTTACATATTTCAAAAATCTTCCATTTAGCTGTAGGTATGGCTTTGAGCCTGTGTGCAGCCGTGTCAGCAGGTCTTTTAGAAACCATCTCAATGCAACATTGGCATGATGGGTGAGCTGCTAATTATATTTGGTGCTGTTATGTATTACAAATCTTCCTTTTGCATTTGCTATACTACTAATTGTTTTTGTTTTAAGGCACCATGTTGAGCAAATTATTCATGACAGGAAATACAATTCTAGTGATGTTTCTGTTTTGTGGCAAGTCCCTCAGTATTGCTTAGTTGGGATGGCTGAAGTATTTGCAGGGGTTGCAGGTGTGTTAATTAGTCTACATATCCAACTTCTGTAATTACTCTTATTGAATTTAAGTTGTTAATTCCCTTGTTATAGGACTGGAATATGTATATTCCACTGCTCCCAAACCATTACAGGCTGTGGCCATGGGGCTTCTTTCTGCAGTTGAAGGTCTTGGATCTTTGCTTGGAACAGCCCTCATTGGTGCTCTCAGCCCAGCCTGGATTCCTCAAGACAGAGATCATTTCCTGGTGAGTCAACATTTGAATTTAAATTTTAGACAATCCCATTCAACTGAAGCTCAACTGCTCATCTAAACTGACTCTTGGATCATCATTTTATTTCAGGGTCATTTAGATTACTACTTCTTCCTCTTGGCTGGGATACAAGGAGTAACTCTGGTAGGATTTACTATTTCATTAATCATTAAGCGTGACTCGAACACTTTGACTGCTGTATTGCCAGACTCCTCACAAATATCAAACTTATCACGGAATCCTAACTCCAGGAGTACTGGGACGACTGTCTCAAATAGTACAAACACAGTTCTTTCTTTGTGAACTGAGATGCATTCCAAGTAACTACTGAACTCGTTTAAAGATCTATCTAGCTTTATAAAAAAGAAAAAATAGGAAAGGTTTGTGAACAATGGAATCTCAGTAGCACAATTTGTTTTATTCTAGGGAATATCTCCTAAGTGATTCAAAATTTTATACTTCATTTCATCTCCAGAGGCATTTTTGTTACTCCAAAGGATTGACTATTTTGCACATTGTTTTCATCTCTTGGGAATTTTATTCATATGTTACCATGGTGCTGGAATGAACTTTTGATCTTTCGGTACAATGTTATTAACATCCTGTGATTACAGGTATTTTTAAAGAGCTGTAAAGTGGCATTTGCTGTGATATATTTTTTATTAATTTTATTGAATATTAGTCACATTTCATTTTGTTTGGTAAATATTTATAGGTGCTGATTAAAAATTGATACACTTAAGATACTAATATTAGTATATAAATGTTATATTTTTTATATAAATTTTTCTGCTACTTTCTTATTAAGGCACAGTGAAAGACATTTTGCCACTATGGCATCTTATTCTTGGTTACGTGTAGTCATATGTCACTTACATAGCTTTATCTTCAAGCTGAATTGTTGAAAGCATTAATAGGGGGGGGCTC
This sequence comes from Frankliniella intonsa, assembly GCA_033675135.1. Taxonomy (NCBI): domain Eukaryota; kingdom Metazoa; phylum Arthropoda; class Insecta; order Thysanoptera; family Thripidae; genus Frankliniella; species Frankliniella intonsa. The sequence goes on from CM066248.1 coordinate 5,146,286, forward strand.
AGTTGATGATGTTTGGTTCATAATTAGGCTCTGCAACAGCTGCTATACTTGTAGCATACATGTCTAGTCTTTGAGTCATCTGAAAAACATAGAAAACATAGTTGCATATATTATCCAAAACTAGAATTAAAAATGAGAGACACTAAAAAAATAACGTTTTCATTTTACCTTGAAACCCCAAACATCACGAACTTGACGGCACAGGTTCAGGTCCATTTCAACAATCAAGAGACCATCTCTTGTTCTTGATAATCCCTAGAATAGAATTCAGGTATTTATGAGCTATCGAACCATCTCTCTCCCATCCCTTCAAAGGGTGTAATAGAACTCACTGGTGTACGTGATCCATCAGGGGCTGCAACATAACTGGAGCCATAAAAGTGTCCAAAGTCTTGGTGGGCAGGTCTCCCATCACCAGAAGTGAACTCATTTGGAAATTTTTCAGTGCCTACTCTGTTTATCGCACATGTGAAGTAACTGTTTGCAATGGCTGCATTACGTGCTTCAATGCCCCAGAGTGGTTCACTGAAAATTATGAGACACTATTCTGTTAGCCCATGCAAAGTGCCCTGAACCTAAACTTCACAATTTAAATTTACTCACCTAAGCTCTCCAACAGTAGCAGATGGATTGAAAACAATTTCAGCCCCATTGGCACCAAACATGAACCAATTAAGTGGGTGATGACGTCCATAACATATGTTTATAGCAATTTTTCCGAATTCAGTCTACAGTGAAAATTAAAGCAAGTTTCCCAATAGACCAGTCAAGAACAAAAACCAGTTTAAATTTAATAGATTTGTTAAAAACTTTACCTGGAAAACAGGATGGCCAGTGTTTCCCTCAAAATAATAAGTGCTCTCATTGAAATCTCCAACTCTAGGAATATGATTTTTCCTGTGCTTTCCCAAATACCTTCCTCGACTGACAACAACAGCAGTGTTCCAAATGGTATCTCCGTGCAGGCTGTCTCTCTCGAGTATTGGGGAAATGATTACCATGTTATATTGTTGGCTGAGCTAGAATGAAATAATTTAAATTATGACATAATTTCTTAAAAAATTAAAAAATAGACAAAATTAAAATCAAATCTTACAGTTTTAACAAGTTCAGTGGTTGGCCCATCCTCAGCAGCTTCAGCAAATTCACACCATGGCTTCTTTTCTCTTGTGCAAAAAGCAAATGGCATAGCTGTAATGGCAAAAATACCAATAAACACAACAAACATTAATTCATTAATTATTTTGATGAAATAAAACATTTCTAGGGCTTTCTAGGAAAATTGTAATTTATTGGTAATTTGCTAGAGCAAGAAACAGCTGTTGGGAATATAGGCTGTTTAAGTTTAACAAAATACTTTCTACTCACTCCATGCCTCTTGGAAACATATGATGTTCACTTGTGCTTCGGCAGCAGCCTTGACAATTATGGAGATGCGTTGGTGCAGGGCATCCCTTTGCTCCTTTATTGGTCTATCAGTTGGGACAACAATTTTATTTTGAATGAGACCAACTCGTACAATCCTGGAAGAAGTTCAAAATGAAGTAATCTGATCTAATATTGTCCAAAGGAATTATGAAGTAAAGATATGATTGAACCTTGGAGACCGAAGCTGCTCCTGAGCTGCTGCAAAGGCGTATCCTTTGATTTCAAAGTCATTTTTCTCTGCTGATGAAATAGCTGCTTGAGGTAGATTCAAAGGCCTAAAACACAGTAATAAATTTAAAGATTTCAAACTGACTTTAGGTTTTGATTACCTAACTGGTTGGTTGATTAAAATGAGGTTAAATTATATTTACGAAAAAAAATCAGCAAACACATACTAGCCATCATTAGTAGCACACATCTAATAATTGAGAAAAGCCTTATATGTTATGAATTATGTTTACAACAACATCACCAAAACAACTCACTTTGTCTCTTTCCCATACAATATCTTCAAGACTGCTTCCTTCTCGGCCTCGGGAAGATGTTCATTCAGTACGCCCTCCACACTTTCAATTTGATTTATTGATGCCATGCCGGACAAATTCCTTTAAATTTTGCAAATGAGCGCTAGGGCGTTGCTCTCCTTCTCCGGGAATATCGTCTGCTAGTACCGTGTTGGCAGACGCCGCGCGCAGACGACAGCGGACTCTCCCGTCCGTGCTGTCACAGTGATTCCGCCGGGGCTCTGAGCCCGTGAGTGCCGTTGATAGTGGTGATAAAATAAAGTCGAGCCGCTTCTCGCCGATGCGACCCGGCAACAGCTTCTGCAAGGTAATCAACTTTTCTTCCTTGGTCTTGTTGACACTTGTGACGCCGAGCCGTCGCGTCGCAGTAGTTTCGGTTTTGCTTTGTCAGCTGATCAGTCCGGGGAGAAGCGGCCAGCCAGCCGGGAGCACCAACAACTCTCCACTTTCTCCTCACCTTCACTGCTTATCGCTTGATTAAAAGCGGAGCAGGGTCGGCTGGGCTGTAGCGGGCGTTAGACAGAGACAAAAAGTAAGTGATTGTCGTCGTATGACCTGGCAAGGGGAGAGGTGGGCGGCGGCCGGCCGGGAGGGGGTGGCGGTGGTGGGGGAAGGACGGCGACCGAGGGTGGGGAATCAGTTCTGATCTGCCCGCGCTCACGTGACTACGGCCTGTTGGTCTAGGGGTATGATTCTCGCTTCGGGTGCGAGAGGTCCCGGGTTCAAATCCCGGACAGGCCCTCCGATTTTTTTTGTATCGCCGGCGTAGCGAAAAGTGCATGGAAGCCCTACAAAATTATTTTCCCAGGAGTCACCATGTACCTGAGCGAGTGGTGACATTTTTTTTCAAATCCACAATGATGTAGCAACCTCTTCAACCATTGAAAGGGATGCTTAAGCCGTTGCGCTCATGCGGGGGCTCGCGACGGGGACGTCGTGGGAAGGCACTTCGGAGAGTGCCGCGAAGAAATGTTTGAGGTGGCGATAAGGTTTTGTGTTGACTTTGTGCAGTGGCGAAGGGCATTGCCGCCCGTGCGCCCGCATTCGCCTGCCCGACCCGACGGCGACGGCTTTTAATCAACGGGGACCCCCGCTTGCAGGTGGAAATAACGCCGTCGACGCCATGTGCATCCTGTTCGTGGAGCTGAGCGACAGTCCCGCGGAGGACGGCTACCGCCTCATCCTCGCCTCCAACCGCGACGAGGCCTTCCGCCGGCCCACGGACCACGCCCACCACTGGCAGGAGGCGCCGAGCGTGTTCGGGGGTACGTACCCTACGCCCTGGGCCTGGGCCCCTCGGGCCTTTAAAGCTTACTCACACATACCGCCCAGGTCAGTAACCGCCTGTAACACACGACACCACCTTTATCCCTTTACCAGCGCGTTTGAGAGGGTGAGAGAGGCAAGGGGCAGGTGCGATAAAGAGTTAGAGCGCCTATGCCAAACCGACGAAAATAACTAAACAATAAACAGGTTTCGTTATTATTTTACAGCCAGTTTATGATGAAGCCCGGACCTTCAAACCCACCGCGAACTTTGTACTTTCATAATCCCAGCGCGCTCCCAGGGCGGGTGCAGGGTGCAGCCACAGCGAGCTCGATAGGTTGCCTGCCGTCACGGCGCCGCCCGGAGAGAGGGAGGGCGGCAACCCACCGCGCGCGCGTGTCGTGGTGGGGCTCGCTCTCCGGCGACCGCGCCGGCGGCCTGTGCACCCAAGAGTCCTGGATTGGACTCTAGTGCACCCGTGCTTGGGGCGCACAGAGGCAACCCGCACCGCACCCGAGTGTAGAGGATTTTTCAAAAAAATTACTTTTGGTTTGCCGACGCAGGCCGCGACATGGAGCCGGGGCGCGAGGGCGGCACGTGGCTGGCGCTGGACACGGCGGGCGCGGGCCGCTTCGCCGCCCTGCTCAACGTGATGGGCGCGCCGTCCAAGGCCGACTCGCGGCCGCGCGGCATGCTCGTGGCGGACTACGTGCGGGGCACCGAGCACGCCCGCGACTACATGCAGCGCCTGGCCGCCGTCGGCACCGAGTACAGCGCCTTCCACCTCGTCACCATCGACTTTAAGTGAGCTGCCGCGCAAGTCCCTGCCAACTGTCCGTCAGACTCCAGTAGTGCAAATGCGCTAGTTTTTGCCTTCCATCGTTGTGTCGACATGCGATATCCTTGCAGCCCCTCGGGAGGCGGCATGTGGCACTACAGCAACTGCTCCGCGGAGGAAGGCGTGGGTGGCGCCGTGCAGCACCAGCCCCGCGGCCGCCTCGCGCTCGGCAACTCGCTGACCGACCAGCCCTTCCGCAAGGTGGTGGCCGGCGACCAGCGCTTCGACGGCATCCTCGACAAGTACGGCAGGTCGACCGCGCACCGCGAGACCCTCGTCTCGGAGCTCGAGGGCCTGCTCAAGTGGGACAAGGAGTGAGTCGAGTCGCGCGACACCTGACCTGACACGGTAACGGAGCCTTTTCGCGAATATTGACCAATATCCCCGCCGCAGGCACTACCCGGACGAGACGCTGGAGGGTCGCGCGGCCAAGGGCAGCATCCGGAAGGAGACGGTGCACATGCACAGCGCGGTGTTCCAGAGGCACCCCACGTACGGGACCAGGTAGGACGCACTCTGCTCGCGGTGGTCACACCAAGACCGCCCCCTCACCACCCGCGCTCACTAACACTGCTCGACATTTGTTTCCAGGACCCACACCATCATCTTAGTGGACGCCAACTGGCGGTGTGACTACTACGAGATGACGCTAGGGGAGAACCGCGAGACCACCATGAACCCCGAGACCTCGCGCTGGAATAACATTCACAAAACGTTCCAGCTAGAAAATCCCTCTGGGAAATAGTAAGCGGGGTCACTCCTGTTCAGAAACGCTCCGACCTCCTAGGTTTAAATTCCCGTTACGTTATTATATATAGTATTTTGTGTTTTCCGAGTTGTTGGTTGTAACATCCGTACAAGTCAGGAGATAGCAAGGCTTACTCCCGACTCCTCGTTCTACGTGTAATTTGAAATGTGTTCAAGTATTATCGGCTGTGATACGATCTAGTGCTGGGTCACTGGTGAGTCTACCGAGTCTACCGCATATTCCATGTCCTCCAATCGTCGACGCCACCTCAGCGCCCAAAGCTTGTATTTTTAGCGAATTAAATTTGAAGTTAAACCCAATATCCTACAGCTTTTTCTTTGACAATCAAATAACAAAACCGGCCATATACGGGCCGAATTCTCGGAAAACGGGCAGCTGTCGCATTGTCCGGCGCACGGGGGAAAGCACGGGCCCACCGCAGCTACCCACCCGGCGCACCGTCTCCCCTTTCCGAGAAGCATGCAAGCTTGTGTCAGCCCGCGCGCTCGCGCAGCGCCCGCGGACCTGCTGGAGGGGCAGCAGGGCCACAGGGCCTGGGAACAGGGACGCGCTAGCACGCGCAGGGCATGGCTGGAGCGGTACGGGTACAGGTACGCGAGGACGCTGTTTGAGGTGCGCTCCACCGGTCGGTTGGGGTCCTGTAAGCGCCGCACCGCACCGCACAACGCCGAGGCGCAAAGCGAGTTAGCACCTCGTAAAAGGTGTTCCTGCTGCTGTACCGGGAGAGGCAGCTGCCGTGCAGGAGGGCGGCAGAGAGCGCGCCGCGGCCCGCCCCGCGCCCCGCCTCGCCCGTGGGGCAAATATTGGCCTTCCTGATGGCCGGAGGGCGAGGGCGACGGACGCCGCGAGCGATGGCGGCGGCGCCTCAAGAAATCGAAAGAATATATTTTCATATCGTTTTTTAAAATTATTATTATTTTTTAATTTTTTTAAAAAATGTTTCCATGTTTTGGATTTTTTTTTCTATATACACTATGTACAGCTGGGCGGGTTGGCTCCGCACGGGTCACTTGCATGTGTACTCCTCGTAGCGCTCCGTGCACACGTCGCAGTGCACGTAGCAGCACCAGTGGAACTTGCACCGGCACTGCTGGCTGCGCGTCACCTGGCGCGTGTTGTAGCCGCGGCCGCAGCACATGACGCCGCAGTCGTCCGCACCTGCAACAGGCAGATGGTGCCAGGGTAGGAGCGCCCCTGCAGATGCGCCCTGCAGCAGATGCAACCCTGCAGATGCAACCCTGCAGATGCACTCACTCACCGCGGGACGTCCGGTTGCAGGCGCGCCCAGCTGTGCCCAGCGAGCCCAGGGCGACGTCCGGGTCGCAGTAGTTGGGCGAGCCGCTGAGGAACACGAGGTCGGTGCGGCGCGGCAGGCGGGGCGCGGGGGCGCGCGAGCTCCGGGCGGTGCGCAGGGCGAGGTGCAGCCCCGCGGGGTGGCGGCGCGCGCGGGGGCCGCGAGGGCCCGGGGGCGGGCCCGGGGGCGGAGGCAGGGGCAGCGCCACGGCGGGCCAGGCCGCGCGGTACCGCGCCATCAGGTGGTCGCCCACCTGGCGGAAGGGCGCCAGGCTGGTCCAGCAGGTGCGCACGCTGCAGCTGCCCGACACGCCGTGGCACTTGCAGTCCGTCTGCAGCGTCAGCTTCACGGCCTGCAGCGGCAGATGCACAGACGGGGTGACGGTGACGGAAAACTCAAGCGTGTGAAATTCCTAGGAAAATTCACACTTTGACATACAACTTCAAGTGCACGAATATGGAAATTCACACACCTACGACATCCGCGCATTTGGGCTTCCACCGTGATGACTAAGGATGACTACCGGACCGTGTGAAACACTCGCGTCATCCAGGATGACGACGGCGGCGGCGGTGGTCACCCCCAGACAGACCTGACTTACGTTACTGCAGCGCGGGCCGTCTCATTAAAGTCACAATCGCTTAAGCCCACGCCCACCCTAACTACAGCTTCCATAGAGGCGTCCCCATCTTATTCGACATCTGGTCTTCCCTTCTCGCTCCCACAATCAGACACCACCGGGACTACAGAGACCGTCATTCGATGCAAACTGCACAAGAACATCGCTGTGGCCCGCCCGCCCCGTCCCGCCCCGCCCCGCGCGTGTGGGAAAATGTGAACGTCTCCTGGGCTTGAAAGACTTACTCGCCCGAATGCACTCACACATACACACGCACACACACGACACACATACACTGAGCTGAGCGGTGCGCGTCTCTCCCGGCGCGCCTCGGCGGATAAAGCCATAAGGCAGCTATAAGACGGAATGAACGACAACATTTGCGTCACCATTTAGTCACACTTAAGATCCCACTGATTCAACGAATGGACGTCGTTCTCGTGAAATCTTTCGTTTCATAAACGGGCGCGACTTGGCGCTGCGCTGGACGCGCCTGGCGTGGCGTGGCGCGTAAAGATAAATGGTTGTTGGTGGGGAAAGGTCCGGGTTGGGCTGTTTATTTAGCCTTGTGGGCAGCTTTGCCTTCACGCGCACCGCGCCGAGCTAGGCGAATTGGATCCAGTCGAAAGGGATGGAATAAATAATTTACCGGCTAAAGAATGAAAAATCGCTGTCCAGTGACAGGCATGCGTAACACGAGGTGTTAGTTCTGTTGTATTTTCCGTATAACCTGGACTGTTTCCTTTTCCTTTTCGGTGGGTGTAGGCGCGACATTACATGGGGCACAACAGCAACAAAGACTGGAGGGGGAGTGGGGATGGGAGTCTCACAAAGGAGAACGACACGTACAAGAAAAACTGGACGCGATATGGCGGTAGGGCTGTAGCGGTCGGCGGTGGTCACGAGGCCTTAGACGGCAGGGAGATTAAAATAATGCGCAGGAGGTACCCGCCGCCGCTGGCCACTGGTGCAGCGCGCCCCGCCCCGCCCCGCGGGCCACCTCGAGGGACAATCGCAGCGTACAGCCTCTCATTATTTTTATTTCAGTTTTGAATGGAGCCGTGTGTGGGGAGTTGGAAACACATGCGGCTTGAAATGTATCAGCGGTAACCATCGGCCACCGCGCCGCAGGACCGCCCCGCAGGTGCCTGAGCGCGCGCGCGCGAGGAGGCCGGCCGCTGTTCATCTGTTCTCATTTTGTACAGGATGTCCTCCCCTGTACCCTTGCGAGGACCTCCCCGCGGTGTGGGAGTTCTCGATCCGATGACGAGCCTTAAGGGAGGGAGCTTTGTAGCGCGCTGGGAATAAGCCAGGAGGATGCGGCGAATTCCACGCCATTTTCTTTCAATCGGCACGCGGGGCCGCGGGGGCCGGGAACCCGCAGCCGCACACCTTACACACGCCGCCACCTTCTCCAACCGGATTAGTAACACCTCGCCGGCGGTTAATGGCTATCCGTCATAGAACCTCAACATTTTTTATGGCCGGCGAACAGGCCGCTTCGCTCCGCTCCGGGCCTGGACGCGGGACAGGACAGCACTGGACAGCACTCGCGGGCGGAATGCGGGGCGGGCCGCGCGGGGCGGGGCGGGCTCGCGGACAGCCTCTTTCGGGCATTTATTTCACGGAGAGGAGTGTCGTGAGGACAGCGGTGGCGGGCGGGCGGGAGCCGCGGTCGGATCCTGCCCCGGCCCCCGGCGGGGCGGAGTGCTGACCCGCGGACAGCTGCCTCAGACAGCGGGGTGGCACGTGGACAAGGCTCGGGGCTGCCGATTTCAGGAGCACGCTAAAGAATAGACCCAACTCACGCGGGTCAGTTCTTTGGCGACTGACAGTACACGCACCTTCCTGCCGGCCTTGCTGTTGTGCCTGTCCATGAGCCGGCGCGGCGTCGAGAGTCCGTTGTCCTGCGGCGCGGCGCCCGCCGCCGGCTGCGAGGCGTCCGTGAACGTCCTGGACAGCTTGGCGCCGTACTCGACGTCGGAGGAGCAGCCGCCCCAGCGGAAGGCCTGGTCGGGCGCGGGCGGCGGCTGGTGCTGGCCCGGGCCCGGGGGCTTCCTGGCGCAGCTGCAGCCCGTCAGCTCGCCGCGCGCGCACGCCGAGGCCGCCGCCCAGGAGATGGCCGCCGCCTGCACCGCCAGGCTGAACGCCGCCTCGCGGCTAGCTGCAACAGAACCAACACACATTACCATGCCGTCGCCATTTCTCATAGTCCGTTCCGTTCCGGCGGCCGCACTGCATCGCATCGGCCGGCCGGTGTACTGAGGCATTATTCTAGCTTTCGACGACGCGGCGCGGCGCGACTGCACGCCATTCCGGGGCGATGCGGTCATTATGCATATCGCACCCGGGACTGTACACCTGGGAGCGAGGCGAGGCGAGGCGAGGCACTGCTTGGCCACCCAGCGCGCCGCGTGACTCGCTCCGGGCCAGAAGAAGTTATACTCCTCGATTCAAATTTCCAATGAAGCGTGTGTAGATGTGTGAGTGTGTGTGTAAGAGAGAGAGAGGCGGGGCAGGAGGTAGGGCCCCTGCGCGCGAGCCGAGTGGAAAAACGCCCCCACCGCTGGCGTATTTGAACCCGTGACAGCCGCCCCGCCCGCTCCGCTATCGTGCGGCTCGTTAGGCCCAGATGCCCACGATTAATGGTCATTGGGCTCGTCCCTTGTATTAGAGCACCAATCAAGAGCCAGGAGGCACGTGGGAGATGAGGCAATATGGACGGCTTTGACAGAGATACAAATCGTGTGGATTAACCTTCCTCTCTGCGCGGGGCGGGGCGGGCCGGCGGGACCGCGGCAGAGCAGGCCCGCTTTTTCCCATGTGCTCTTCGTCTGTCTCTCTCTTTCTAACTCCTTCACACACACACACACACGATCGTGGACTGATCCAACATTTTAATAAGAGCGTGTGCTGGGGGCGTGGCGTGTGGCGGGCGTGCCGATCCAGGGGGAGGCGTACCGTTGGCCAAAATGGGGCGGGGGCGGGACGAGAACGCCCCCGAGGCCGCGAGCGCACCCAGCAGTGTTGTCGGCCAGTGCTGCGGCCCTCTTCTCACCCGCCGCGCCCCGCCCCAGCGGGCGTACCCCGGAACCTCTCAAGAAATTACCTCTAATCGTATTATAGAGGTCTATTGCATACGCGTGCAATTTGCCTCTAAAAAAAAATGCGGTGGACAGTCGGACAAACGCAGCCGAATGCAGCGTCGTGACTGGAGTGGGCACGCCCCGCCCCGACGGGAAACAAAAGGCTCCTCTCCGTCCCCTCCCCTGGATACATATGGGAACATAAATAAGGTGGATCTGCATCCCGGCGGTCCCCACCCGCCCGCCCCGCGCTGCTGACAGGTGCAGTGACATAAAGCCATGCCGCGCGCCCATTTATATTTATTTATATTTTCGGGACTTGCGGAGAGTATTGTCTCCCAGAGACACTCGCTCCAACAGCTCTGGCGCTCTTCGGTCTGACCGCAGCGTCCTACTTTCGCACCTACGGCTGGAGGGAGAGAGAGACAGGTCAAGAGGAAGTGGAACAGACAGAGAGCGAGAGAGGCATGCCGACGGGCAGAGAGGAGAGGCCGACCAAGGTGCCCTTGCTGGACGCCAACGTGTGCTCGAGGTGTAGAGAGAGACGCGCCCGTCCACTCCCTCGCGAGCGCAGCTGCAGAGCTCGCCACATAATCACTCGGCACATTTAAGCGCGCCGTGGGCTTGCACCGCGCCCCGCCCCGCCCCGCCCCGCCCCGCCCCCCGCCCCACCCCGCCCCGCACCCCGCCACACCACATCCGGAGGAGGACGGACGCTGCGCGCGGTACGGGGCGAGGCGGCATTGTCTTATGGACATTATCTCCCAATCCACTGTAACAGCGACGCACTCTGCGCGCGCGCAGCACTGCGCGGCCCCGCCTCACCGCCCCTGCAAAACGTATGTGTGTGTGTGTGTGAGTGTCGCGTCCTGGGGCAGGCAGGACATGGCCAGCAGCGGACACGCCATACGTCACGGCCGTGCACCGGATGGGGCGGGCGGGGCGGGGCGGGGCGGCAGAAGGGCACGGGCTCCAGCACCCACGCCTGCCTGCGCGCGCGCGATATCCGGGGCGTTCTACAACTTCCACCCCACCACCCTCGAGCATGGCGCGGCGCCCGGTGCACGCCGCCGTCCCCTGTGAGCCGCCCCGCCCCGTCCCGTCTCGCGGGAGGCGGGCTCGCCGTCAGTCAATCAGCTCGGGATTGGAAACGCGGGCGCCCCTCTCCCCGGCAGCGCCGCGCCCGCGCGCGCCGCGCAGCCAATGAGCACGCCCCGCGCGGAGCGCCCCGCCCGCCCCGCCCCGCCCCGCTGCCACCACGCCCCTCACAGGGAGACATATCCTCCACGGTCGTGGAGGAAACAGCCCAAGCGGGCATGAGTGACGACTGGAAGCGGAATTTCACAGCGGACAGATCTTTTCTTGTCCAGAATCAATACCGCGTCTTCTTTCGAAACGACGCGCGCGTGGGTGACTAATCGCGAAGGGGGCGTCTTGTGGGCGTGGGAGCGCGACGGCGGAGTAACGTGTGCGCGTGTGTGTGAGAGAGAGGGAGAGGGACAGAAGAGAGAGGTGCCAAAGCCGTGGCCCGGGGGCGGGTACTGCGAGCAGGGCGCCTGGCGGGTAGTGCCTACCCGGCAGGCATGCCCGCCCTGTCGCTGGTCCTCGTGCGGTAGGAGAGGAGAGTAGCGATACGAGGGCACCGACGCCAAAAGCCATCCCGCACCTCGTAAATCTCACGACGGCGTCGGACGGGACGGGTCGGGACGGATCGCTCCCCTTTTACAACGCGGCCCCCACCCGACCCATGCCGTCGTTTAGCGGGCCGCTTTAGTGACGAGTGGGCTCGGCCCGGCCCCGGGTCATAACCTCTTCATCATCAGGCCCGGCCCGGCCCGGCCCGGCCGGCCACGGCCCCCACTATCTGCGGCGTTAATCGGACCGACCAGGCGCGCGACGGTCTTTACGACGGGCGCGAGGCCGGCTAGGGCCGTCCTGTCGGGGGAGAGCTGCGGTAAGTTAAGTTATCCCAAGGGAGTTGGAGAGGTCCGGCAGGCTGTTAGAGAGGTTCCGTCCCAGTCGCGCTGTCGGGTGTTAGAGAGGTCTAGACCGCGAGGCCCCAGCAGGGGCCATAGGTAGACGATGCGAGAGACCCCATCCCACCCCGTCGTACTCACCCACCCTGACGACGAGGGGCATGGCGTGGGCGTCGACGTGCGCGTGCGGGTGCGGCGCCGAGGAGCAGTTCCAGCGCTCGTGCTGGAACTGGTGCTGGCACTCCTGCAGGGCGAGGCGCAGCCCCGTGCCGATGGCCACCATGGCGTCCGGCGAGGAGCGGCACAGGCTGCGCTGCCGCGGGGACAGCCCCGCCACGCGGCCGCACAGCAGCGCCACGCCCGCGGGCCCGCAGGACGACCTGCAACAGGACAGGACAACGCTACAGGACTCACCAAGCAACATGACCAAAGCTCGCGGCGCAGATACGCTTTTTTTTTTTGCGTTGTGAGTAATTGGCATTCGCCCCAGGAGACGTGTGTGACTCCATTTTTTTCCCCTCCAGTAAGTGGAATTTCGAGGAGGGTAACAGAAGCGTGGGCCGGCAGCCGAGGGGCCGGGCCGGGCCGGGGCGGCCGGTGCGCGCTGCTGACACTTCATTACGCGTTATTGATGACTGATTCGAGCCGCTCACACACACACACACACACTCGGCTGGAAAACTTCAGGAACTGCTTGAAGGCTCCTGCGGATGCCACGCCATGCGTGTTTCTCATGCTCGTTATTATTTCATCTTTTCTCGTATTTCGCCTCCCGCGCGCGAGTTTGGGCGTTTTTCAGGGCCCCGCCGGCTAAATCGTCCGACATATCTTTGTTCGACCTGACGATTTCTCCGAAATCCGAAAAAAGCGCTGTCCAACCTGTATTTTGTCGACCTTGTTTGAACGGGTAAATTGGACGTAAAACCATTCTGAACGTCGAAGCAACTGGATTTTCCGAGTCGTCCCTATTTAGGTTATGATGTTACAGTCATCCCAGCAGACAATCCTCTTGATTCTTGTGATGGATCGAGAACCCTCGCCCCCACCCCTGCCCCTCGTCCTGCGACCCGACCAGGCTCAGTAACAGCTTTCAGATCGGCAAAATTCGTCAAAAATTATACAATAATAATTCACGAAAAAGTCTCTTTTCCCCGTCACGTTAGCTGCTTTCATAGCCAAAATGTCAGGACGCACCTCCGCTCAGATCCGAAATTTTTAATGCATCAGTAACGAGTGTGGTTAGGTTGGATTGAAGTTGGCAGCCCCGCACGAACGGTTGCAGTGACAGTTTGATGAACAGCGCTCAGTGCCGCGGTGTCACCCGAGGTATCGTCTCGTCTCGTTCGGTACGGCGTTTTAATTCGTTTTCGCGGTTTAAACAAAACTTTTAGCATCTGTGCTAAGTATCGGCGTGAACTTAAGACATTCAAGTAGTGTCAGATTAGACTAATCTTCGACAAAAGTCATAAATCGGGACTGTGTGTGATGTCAAGATCGCCGCGTCCTGCCGCTGGTAACCTATGTCAGCCGCCATATTGTGGAACGTTGACTGGGGACTCTCCGGGGCACTCTGCTGGCTGCTGGTAAGTGTTTAACCTCGACGGTATTGTTCACTGTTAGCCATCCTGATCAAACACCGCAAGTATTGCGGACAAAATCCAGGTCGGACAGCGCTTTTTTGGATTTCGGGGAAGATGAGAAAGGAGCCGGTAATAACACTCTGGCGCTAATAACATGTCGCCAGCCGGGGCCGCGGCCCGCCCCCGACCCGACCCGGCCCGCGCGACAAACCAACTTTGCCACATTGTTATTGGGACAGTCCGGGACATAAAAATAAAAATCGTTTTGCCGTTGCGTTAATACGATGCGGAACGATGTCGCGCGGCGGCCGCGGCCCGCACACCGGGGTTACCCGTCCGTCCCGGCGGGCGGGGGCGGGGCGCGGGGGTGGGGGCGGGGGCGTGCTTGAGGCGGCGACCGGTCAAGCGTTTTACAGCGCGCTCTTTTAGGGTGCGCCATTAAGGGACGGCCCGGGCCTGACGCCCGTGTGATACAAACATGCGGGGTGTGAAGTGGAAGCCGTAAACTGCCCTGCACCTCCCGCACTAAGCAGGGCCCGGCGAGGCGTAGGGCCCAAGTCCTGGGAGCAAAGGGGCCGCCGAAAACCTCCGCCTCGCGGTGGCGGTGACGGTGCTGGTCCTGGACACCGGAGCAGTTGTTGGTAATGGCGGTGGTAGTTGTGGTGCGGGTGACAGCGACAGCCCCTCCCCCCTCCCTCCCCTTCGAGCCGCTATCGGGAAAATATTGCCGCCATCAAAGTTTAAAACGTCAATATTTCGGGGCGTAACGGCTGAAGGCGTCCGGCCGGGCGCCTAACACGGGCAACTAATGGTGCACGAGGTGGGCGGCGGCGGCGGCGGGGCGGGGCGGGGCGGGGCGGGGCCGGGCTTGAGTTTCACACGGACCAGCGCGCCACATGTCGGACGGGCGCTGCAGGAATTTCGGCGAAAATGTGATGCAGCAGGCGACTGCTGGAGCGCACGGCGCGGTCCTGGGAGGCCTGCTCCGGCTGCCTTTGCTCGGCCGCGGCCGGTCTGACGGCGGCGGGGCCCCGACCTGGGCTAGGATCGGCCCCGGCCGTGCAGGGGCAGGTAGCGCGAGGCGAGGTGTCAGTATGACAAATTCGGCGGTTTCGGTTCGGCTTGACTCGGCCAGCAGGACCGGCTGCTATCCCGCTGCCGACCCGGGCACGAGTGATATTTTCGGCCCCGGAGTTGGCCGCCCGAGCGCGCCCGAGGCGACCATGAGGAAGGTCATGTAAAAAGCAGAAAGTCGAGAGTTTTGCTAAATTCTTGTAGGCGAGCCCGCGTGCAGGAGGTGGCCGCCCGAGCGCGCGCGCTGGGCCGGGCCGGGCCGGGCGGCCAGGGCAGTGGGGAGGGAGTCCTGCCCGGCAGTCATCTGTTTGTTCAGCGGGACGTGTGTTTGGCCAGGATCCAGGCCGACATCGCGTCTGATGTGTTAATTAATTTAAAAGACATTCACGCCTCAACCCTCGCGGCCCCGCCACGCCCCGCGATAAGAAGGCTGCAGGGAGGGACCGGGTCGGCTCGGCCAGGAGCCCGGTCCGGTCCCGTCCCGTCCCGGTCGGTTGCAGTTCGGGAGGGAGATGATGGACGGGACGAGACGGCCAGGTCCTCGGCGCCCCGGCCGGGCCGGCCCGTGGCGCTAATGGCCTCGCCTGGCGCCGCCTTATCTCGGCGACACGACGCCCTTAGCGCCCCGCCCTGCTGCCCTGCGCCTCAGGTAGGCGTCAGCACCGCGACGACGGACGCGCGATTCATCATCTGGAAAAGACCCTTCGCCTCGGGAGAGACTCAAACGCGGGACGTCCCCGAGGGCGCGGCCTCGGAGGCGGCGGCGGCCGGCGGCGACCTCCAGACGTCAAGGCGGTCCAGAGGCCCAGAGCCAGCCTCTGCTGCCCCGGGGCCGGAGACCAAATTAATTTTACCAAATTAACGCGCTTAACGTCGCCGCGGGCCGGAACGGGCCCAACGGGCCCAACGGGCGCGTTACACTTCTGATCCTGCCCCGCTATTAGCGCGGCGCGGTGCGGCGGCGCCCCAGGGGCGGGCGGGCTGAGGCTCGCTTGACAGCGGGTGCCTGGTCATGAAAATATACCCCTCGGTCGACAGCTTCACTTTACGTTTTTCTCTTATTTTATTTTTCTTGGTTTCGTCGTCTTCGAGACATTTTTCATACGAAACTGGAATAGAATATATGATGGTGGTTCTCGTCCAGCGACTAGCAGATGTTACGCAAAGCTACAGAAAGTTCCGACAGATTTTTTCGTGACTTTTTGTAAAACTTCAGAAACACTATGATATCTTTTTTTTGTTAAAGAAGGGTGCGTTTTATTTTGTGGAAGTGCAGAAGAAATGCACAATCCCGACTAGATCGCTATTATTGTCATCATCGCCTTCAGACCGTATTCGTTGACGTTTCTGATGCTCCTGACCTGGCCTGGCCGGCGCGGATGGCGGTGGCGATAAGGACTTGCAGTAAAGCCTGCAGACCCGCGCCGCACGGCACCCGCACCGGCCGCCAAAACGGGTAGGGAGGCCATCAATAACTGCATCATCGCGCGAGCGAGGAGCGAGGGACACGGGGGAAAAAGAAGAAGCTGTCGTTATGATTATGGTTTTGGGATGATGAGGAAAGGGAGACAGCGGGGAGGGCGCGAGGCTGGGATAAAGGCTGCCGTGAGCCCATGTGCCTGCCAGGGCCTGCCGGCGCGCGGATCATTACGGAGAGCCTGTCAATCTACCTTTGAAATTTTTGCTCTGGATGTCGTTTCATTTTTCTAAAAAGTTCTAATGCCCTCGCCACCTTACGTCACTGGACCGGCCGCACACAGACGGGAGTCCTGGGCGCTCGGCACCAGCGAAGGAATTATCGGAATGCGACCAATAGTAATAAAAATAATAATAACTGTAACTGCCTCCCAAAGAAAACGACGCACGCGCGCGATTAGGTGGCAGGCAGGGGAGGGGCTCTCCCGCCGCTCCAGCACAAAGCTCCTCTCTTTCTCTCTCCTCAGAGTTTATTTCACGACGCGTACATCGCAGCTCGCTGCCGGGACGGCCACGTCGCGGCGGAGCGCCTCGGCGCGCGGGGCGGGGTGGGGCGGGGCGGGGCGGGGTAAGCAGGTTCGATCTGCTAGCTCAGCTCCTGTTCGTCATTGGCAGCTCGGCTCGCGGCACGCGATCACTTTGCTTGGATAAGAGATCAGTGTGGGGCCGTGGCGTGGCGTGGCGTGGCGTGGCGCGGCCCCCCGCGGCACCGCGGTATCGACCGGGTTAAATCATCCGGATATTCCCCTCGCATTACTGCCCGTGACTTTAAGTTTACGAGAATTGAAGCCGCAGAACCGTGTCACGTGTTAGGTGCTGAACGGACGTAGGTCACAAGCGCTACAGATCACAACCGCTACAGGTCACAAGCGCTACAGCTCGCTAACGCTACGGGTCGCAAGCGCTACAGCTCGGTAGCGCTAGGGCTCGCTAGCGCTACGGGTCACAAGCGCTACAGCGAGAATCCGCGTGTTAGGCGGAGCCGAGCCGAGCTATACCTTGAAAAATTACGCACGTGGCGTGGAAACATGGAAAATTTTGCGACAGTAAACCTCCCGAAGGAGGTTGCGGTTCCCGCCAGGCACAGGGCTTTTACCCCCCCGTGGCAGCCAACTACTTCGGTGTTCTTGGCGGGAACCGGTGCTTTTGTGACTGCGATCCTGTCGCGCAATTCTGACAGATTTGATCCCCGTACTGCCAGATTTAGTCGTACGGTGGTTTAAATCGAACTGCCACTGTCCCCAGAGCATGGAATAGCTATTTTGGAGCCAGATTCTAGGGACTTATGACCCACGACCGACCACCAGTCGTGGGCATGGGACGGAACTTCCTGGCAACGACCCACTGTCGCTACCAGTGAAGAACCTACCTGTTTGAACCAGGCCCCATGTGCCGAGTCTCACAGACACCCCACGGCTTTCGCTGCTTTGGCACCACTAGACACACTAGACCGTCGGCTATTCACGAGGGAGGTCGGTTGGGAAATGGGGGCTTGAATTCTCCACTCTCCAAAGTGTTGTCCTCAGAAAAAAATTAAATTTCTTGGTAAGATTCGAACCTCCGTCCTGCGACTCTCCGGACGGACACTATGCCGGCACGGCTACGACGCCACGGTACCAGATGCCGGACCACTAGGGGAGTCATGCTGCCCGAAGCCACAGTCACCGAAGACGAACCCGGTGTCATGAGTGCGCCTGCTCTCGGTCAGTGCTGGGCGAGCCGCGTAGCGTCATTGGTATCGACGCTGCTTATTGCACCAGGTGGGCAGAGGTTCAAACACCGCCGTTTTCTTTGTTAATTGTTTTTTTTTTTTTTTTTGTTTCGGACCTCAGGAGTGCTCTTTCCAGCTATACCGTCCTTGTGACTTAGGCAACTGCAAAAAGGCACTGAAAAGAGCAATTTGGTCCAAACAAAAAAATTAACAAGAAACAAAAAAAATACGTGGTTTTTGAACCACTGCCCACCTAGTGCAATAAGCAGCGTCGATACCAATGACGCTACGCGGCCGGCCCAGCACTGACCGGAGAGCAGGCGCACTCATGACACCGGGTTCGTTTCTTCGGTGACTGTGGCTTCTCGCGCAGTATGACTCCTAGTGGTCCGGCATTTGGTACCGTGGCGTCGTAGCCGTGCCGGCATAGTGTCCACGCGGATAGTCGCAGGACGGAGGTTCGAATCTTACCAAGAGATTTAATTTTTCTGAGGACAACAATTTGGAGAGTGGAATTCAAGCCCCCCATTTCAACCGACCTCCCTCGTGGAATAGCCGACGGTCTAGTGGTCTAGTGGTGCCGCGAAAGCCGTGGGGTGTCTGTGAGACTCGGCACATGGGGCCTGGTTCAAACCCAGGTAGGTTCTTCACTGGTAGCGACAGCGGGTTGCCAGGAAGTTCCGTTCCATGCCCACGACTGGTGGTCGGTCGTGGGGTCATAAGTCCTGGAATCTGGCTCCAAAAATAGCTATTCCATGCTCTGGGGACAGGGCAGTTCGGTTAACCACCGTACGACTAAATCTGGCAGTACCGGGTGTTTCATAAAAGACGCAGGAGTGTTGCGGGTCTGCCTATGCTAGAGTCTGCAGGCGCGACGGTGCCTGGATGACAAGGTGGGGTCCATCTTCCACTCCGCGCCTCTCGCTCGCCTCCCGCCACGGCCGCGCATTCCACCATCGGCCCCGCCGAGGTGCCCCGGGGTTGTCCACGAGGACCTCGCAAAAGTACCCCCGCGGGTCGCGAACTACCCTTGGATACGAGGGTCCTCGCACCATGGCGCTCGTGGGGGCCAGTAGACAACGCCGCGGCAGGGAGCGACTTTACGACGACTTCGCGACCTCCGCGGGACCGTGGAGTTGACCGCGAGCCGCGGGGCACCTCGGCGGGGCATAAGGTGGGGCGCGCGGCCGTGATGGAGGCGATCCAGAGGCGCGGAGGGAAGATGGACACCACCTTGTCATCCAGGCACCGTCGCGCCTGCAGACTCTAGCATAGGCAGACCCGCAACACTCCTGCGTCTTTTATGAAACACCCGGTACGGATCAAATCTGTCGAATTGCGCGACAAGGATCGCGTCGCAAAGCACGGTTTCCGCCATAAGAACACCGAAGTAGTTGGCTGCCACGGGGGTAAAGCCCTGTGCCTGGCGGGGAACCGCAACTCCTTCGGGAGGTTTACTGTAACAAAATTTTCCATGTTTTCACGCCATCCTTTCATTCGCAGAGCACGTGCGTAATTTTTCAAGGTTAAGCTAGGCTCGGCTCGGCTTCGCCTAACGCGCGGATTCTCGCTGTAGCGCTTGTGACCCGTAGCGCTACCGAGCTGTAGCGCTTGTGACTCGTAGCGCTTGCGACCCCGTAGCGTTAGCGAGCTGTAGCGCTTGTGACCTGTAGCGGTTGTGATCTGTAGCGCTTGCGAGCCACTCCGGTGCTGAACCTGTGAAACGACACCTGCTTATCTTCCGTTCCCAGCATGGCAAAGCTCATCATGACCGACATAGCCGCGGACCAACGGGTCCCTTCTCCTCCCGAATGGGATGGCGTGCGAATGACCCCCCGGGAGGGCGCCACGCGAGCCGCCCCAGCCCAACGGGGGGTCCGGGGCGGCGCGGGCCCCCTGGCCTAGGCCCGGACCATCCTGCCGCCGCGGTAGCCGCACGGAAGGCTCCGAGGGCTCGGCTCCGGGCAGCGGCAGAGCGGACTCCTAGCCGTAAACACGTCCGCGGGACGCAGCCATAAATCCTCGTCCCGGGTGTGAGAGGGAGTGAGAGAGGGCGAGCACGAGCACGACGGCCAGCTGAAATGAGTTGCGCGCGCCTCGGGAGGGACGAGCGCGTAATGAATGTCTCCGTCCGTGCCGGGCCGGGCCGGGCCGGCGGCCACCACCCGGCGATAGGGTTTCACCTTCCGCGCCGCGCCGGGCCAGGTCATGTGACCGGCGACACCCTCGCGCCGCGCGCGGAGAGCCAGGCAGAGGAGGAGGAGGAGGAGGGGGGAGGAAGGGGTTTGTACGCTCAGCAGCAAGCGAACTGCACAAATTTGGCGTTACTGACCGACTTGGCGCGGCGTGCGTCTTTTCCATTCCAGGAGTCCTGCTCCCGCTCCCGCCTGGCGGCCGGCCGCTGCACCAGCTGCACCAGCTGGCCGGTGTAATACTCCTTAATCATGACGCTACCAGGCGAGGTGCGGTGCGGCGCGCGACACCAGCTCGATTAGCAGCGCGATCTTTCTCGGTCGCAGCGGCGGCCGGCGGCGCTTCCTCGCAGAGCCGCTGTTGCGTCAGGCCGGGGCGGGGCGGGGCGGGGCCTCAGAGGAGGCCCCATGGCGCGGTCGCAGAGCCCGGGAGCTCGGATGTGACGCCCGCGGGCAGCCGCATACAGGCAGGCACCGCCTCACTCCGCCCTCCTCCTCCGCAGAGCGCCTGCGGACCGTCGGGTAGGCAACCGGAGAGCAGCCGTGTGCGGCGGGCTGCCTACCCGACGGCGGCCACGGAGCCCACACTAAGCCCAGCGCGGCGCGGTGCGCTTCCAGCGGATAGGACGTGCGTGTCGCGCGAGGAGGTACACGCACACATGCCGGTCCGGTCCCGTACCGCTGCTCACCGGGTGCGAAACGTGAACCTATCTGCGATCTGTAAGGGCAGCCCCGCCTCGCCCCGCCCCACCCCGCCTGCTGACTTACGGCGCTGTGCGCGCTGCGGCTGCGCACCACGGCGCGCACTGCTCACCGCACGGCAGGGCGGGGCGGGGCGGGGCGACGCCTTGGATTTCATCTCTTTTCTCGACGTTTCCCTCCCGACCCCGCGGCCGCCCCGCCCCACCCCGCGTTGTTTTTACGACGAGGTGCTTCCTGCGGACACGCGTCACGCAGCGCCCTGCCCGGCCCGGCCCGGCCCGGCCCCGTACAAGACAACTGGGACGACACCCGGAGAGCACGGCCGGCCGGGCCCGGGCCGCGCACGTACTCTCACGTGCACCGGGGGGTTCTGGTTACACGCATAATGGGTTCCTTTTACACGGAAAAAACACAAACCCTCGTGCGCGCGCGACACGGACGGACGCCTTGGTATTTGATACACGCCGGCCGCAGCAGGTTCGAATACCAGCACACCCGGTGCGTTTTATTTTTTTTTTTCCTTGACACTCACAATTTTTGAATATTTTTTTTTTCATCTGCCACCTGGCCGGGAAGCAGTGGCGTGGAGCGAGCCCCTTCATTCATCCAGCAGGGGCGTTCGACTCGGGATTAAAACGTCGGGAAGGCGATGCGATATCGAGATCGGGGATCTATAGCTGATCTCCCGCTGAGCCCAACGCCTCTGGAATACACGCCGGCTCGGCTCGGCTAGCTCTCGCAACCGCGCCCCCTCCGCCTCTGCCCTGCCCGCGGCCCCCTGCCGTCCCGCCCCGCCCCGCCCCGCCGGCAACGAAAGTGACCAATATTGAATCGGAAATTGGACTGGCAGGTCCAGCACCAGCCATGCTGCGCTATTCGTGTAAGAAAAAAAGAAGAAAAGATATGAGGGTTAAGGCAGTGCTTTCGAGATCTCGATTGAGCCAGCTGCGGCTCGGAAACAGGATGAGCGAGCAGGAGCAGGAGCCCACCACTGGTCACTGGTCTGCCTCCAGGTGGTCCCAGCCGTGTCCGTGTCCCCGCCGCACGGAATGTCTCCTCATTTAATTTTATTGACATTTCACCAATTAGACGCCGCATTAGCGTACAAATGTCAAGCATGCGGCCCCGCTCGTCTTTTTGATGGACCGGACCCCGGAGTCCTCCGGGAGGAAGAACTCGCCGGGGCGGGGAAGGGGAGCGGGGCGGGGCGGGCGGCTCCGGACCAAGGCACGGAACGGAGGCGGTCGGTCGGGATTATCGACGCGACGCGGACGGCGTCCTCGCCTCGCGGACAGCTCGGCCAAATTGTAAACATTCCCTCCTGGCTTACAAAGTGCGCAGCCCAGCCGCTCCGCGGTGGGGTGGGGCGAGGTAGGGTGGGGCGGGGCGGGGAGGGCGGGGCGGGCAAGCGGCCAGGGTGATGGACAGCGTCCACGGCCGGGTCTGGCAGCGCGGCGCGGCGCGGCGCAGGGGAGCCCGCCGTTAAATGTTACTGGGCCCTTTACATGGAGATGCGCGGTGCGATGCGGTGCGGTCCGTGACTCTACCGGCGGCAGTCGTGAAGGCACCTTCATCAACGCGATCAGCGGCCAGGGACAGACGTACAGGACGACAACATTTTTCGAGGATGTCCTTTTTTCGTGCGGGGGGGGGGGGGGGGGGCACGTGAATTTTTAATAGCGACTGGGGTACGCGCCTGTCGAGCCCGCGGCCTCGAGGCGAGTACCTCCTCGCCGCGCCCACGTCAGGCGTCGGGTCGGATCGAGCTCCTCCACCACATGCGAGGCCCCGCTGCGGTCACGCCGTTACCCTCGTGCCCTCGTTTTGCGACGCGGCGACTGCAGGTGATTTGACAAAATGCGCGCAATTTGCTTGAATCCTCCGGCCTGCGCGGGGCGGGGCGGGGCGGGGCAGGAAGCGCACGCGCCCCCGCTGCGTCGCGCCGCGCCGGCTCAGCCCGGGCTCATTACAAATAATTCACGTCGAACAAAACACACACCTCGCTCGGGCGTGGGCGTCGAGGCCCGTACCGCTGCAGCGGGGCCGACGCCCACCCCGCCGCGGCACGGGCTCGCGGATCATGAGCACCCCTCCGAGCACGGGCGGGGCGGGGCTAGGCCGCCCGGGGGAGACACGTGCCGCGGAGCAGATTGGCGTCCTGCAGACTGATTCAGAAGAGCGCTCTCCTCGCTCTGTCTCTCTCGCACCTATGCGGCGCGCCTCATGAGTGCGAGAGAGACAGAGCGAGGAGAGCGCTCTTCTGAAGCAGTCCTCTGATATCACATGCGGGAAGGCGGGGTGATTCCGCTCCGCGCGTGGCGCTCTAGTGAGGTAGGAGGCGGGAGAAGCTGCGCTTACCGTTCGGGCGCGAGCAGAAGCACCAGCATGACTGCCAGCGGCAGGAGACCCCCGGCGGCGCGCCCCCGCCCCCGCCCCTGCGGCCCGGAGCCGGGGGCGCCCGCCGCCGGCCTGGGTGCGCGCCAGTCCGCCGCGGCCGGGGGCGGGGGCGGCGGGCCGAGGACCCGGCCGGGGACCCGGTCGAGGACTCGCTGCGGAGGCTGCCGCCCAACACTCATGGCCACATGGTCACATCCTGGTCACACCACTCTGGCGGCCATGCCGCCATGCGGCTATGGGCACACTGGGCACTCGCGGTTTCTGCGACCACCCAACAGCGCCAGGGCGGCGCGGTGCGACGGTCACATTCGCCTCTGCGGTCCGCGGGGCCGGGCCGGGCCGGACTGTCGCGGCGTCGCGACCGCGTCACTCGCGATCGGACCTCGCGGGGCTGGTCAGGACAGCACGGAGCGGAGCACAGGAGGCACAGGACAGCGTGCTGGCGGGCGGGAGGCGCGCGCCGGACTGAGAGTAGCGGAGCGGAGAGGGGCGGCCAGCCGGAGCTGGAGGCTGAGGCGAGCCGCGGCGCGCCGCAAGGGGCTTTACTCTATCCAGCACTGGCCCCGCCCAGAGGGTGGGGGCAGCCATTCAATACTGATGTACTTCTCTGTAGGCCACCCAGTTGGCATTCAGCAGCGGCGGCTGAATCGTACATGGTGATCAGTCATGGTTTTGTTAATTGATGTAGAGGATTGATGAGTTTTGATTGTTTTATAACAGGCAGGCAAATGCCTGAGCCAACTTTACAGGAAAAGGCCTTGACCAACTGGCTTCATTGTGAGCCCTCAGAGTGAATTGATGAAATGAAATTTAAAAGATATATTTCTGAACAAGTACCAGCTTTAGTTTTATTTGATTTTTTGTTTTTTCACAACCACACTGTTGTAGTTGTGTGATGTAATATACATGTTAGAAATCACAATGCTGGGGAACACATTTACAACAAACTTAAACAATAGGAACAGACAAGTTGCAAGGCCTTTAAACATTGTAATAACCTTAAGAGTTAAATTTAAAAAAAAGAAAAAAAAATTACAAGTTAAAAATGCATTGTATATTGAACACAATCTGCATTGACTACTTTGTAATCATGGCACTTCTAAATGTAGTATCTCATAGGTTTGTGAAATGACTTACATTACATGTACTGTAAAAAGTATTTAGGCATCGCACATCTTCAGTAGAAAGGGTCTTGTAGCAAAATTTAACATCAAGAGTATGGTACTATCAGGTGATGAGTTTTTTTTTCTCTTAATTTTTTGGGGGTAATAAACTTTATATACGGATTATCTGACTTCCTAAATGAAATTCAGTCTCGGAAGAAAATGCACAGGAATGTTAAATTCAGAATAACACGTGACAGTAAAATTACAGCGAAAGTTTTAAAACATTATAGGACTGTAAAACCATATATAAATAAGTAGTACATATGTAAAATGTCGGAACTGGTTTACAAAGGTGCTAAAGTAATTATTATGTAAATTAAACACATGGAAATAAATTAATTAAATTCTTGAATGCTCAAGAGAATTCTCTTCAAAGGTAAACAATGTAGTTTATCTAAATGAAATCACAGGGAGTACATAGCCTGAAAAGGAAAATATTGTAAAATCAATGATGATTGTTGAAATAGTAAAATTAAATATTTCACAGTTAAAATAAGGGGAAAAAGTAACTTACAGGAAAATGCATATTATTTATTTTTCAGAGGTACAATGCGAACTTTATTGGATTTTTCATCGCCGTGAATAGTAAGGCCCAGATCATGGAGCATCCGAGTGTCAATTGTACCCTCACGGTTCATGGCTGCTATAACACACTGATTTTCCTTGTTGTTCTCACATAAGTTTCTAATTGCCAGCACAACCCACTGTATCATTACTGTATGAGTAGCTAAGGATCATAAGATAAAAGATAAAAAATAGCAAATGCAAATGTAATTCACAAATATTTCTATGCTGACATAACTAAGAATAGAAAGGATACGTGGATTTCTTGCATCAATAGAGCAACAATCCAGAAGGAGAGGAATACCATCCAGTTCTCGAACCTGAAATAAATTTTTAAAAGTTTTTATGTAAGCACTACTATCAGTAATTCTGTGATAAAATTATCATATACCTGATCCTGGTTTTCTCTGTGCCGCCAGCATAAATTCCCAAGAAGTCTCACAAGGCATGCTTTAAAGCCAAAGGCTGGATGCTGCTCAATTTTTGATTCAACTCCTTTTTCAGAGAGATTAAGTTCAGAGAGCTTGTGAATTGGAGAAAAGTCATTATCTCCAGCCTGCCCTGCCATATGTATACTCTTTAAAAGAACTGTAAAAAGATAAAAATTATGATTTCTTTGAATTTTTTTTGTTTAGTTTTTTTTTGATTAGTTTAATTTAAAAAATCCATGATGTACTAACAATTACAATCTATAAGCAGTGATTTATCACTTTGGAGTTCAGTCATATATGGTTCTTTGCTGGAAGCACAAGCAACAACTTCAATAAGTTTTGACACTTCTCTAGGCTCTAGCGAATCAGCATAATGTGCTGATGTTTTCAATATTAGAAAAGATCGTCTCTTTAATTGTTCCACCATGAATCTCAAGGTAGGCATTAGTATTCTGCAAATAATGCATGAAATGTAAAGAAAATCAGTAGACAATGTCATTATCAAAATATCAAGACTACCTCATGCTTACTTTCTTGTAGGTTCACTTTTGACAAGTTCTTTCTTTTTCTTATCTTCAACCTTGGTACTCATTTCTGGCATTGACAAAAAAATATCATGACAAACCTCTAAGAGTCTCAAACGGCATTCAATGTCTAATGACGGATAAGACTCCTCAAATACATCTGGTGTTGACAAAAATAATTCAGTGGCATACACCCTGTAAATAAATATCTTTTGAATTACACTCCCAAGATACATGAAGTAAAACCATCATATGCACAATCAAGGAAAAGTCATTTATACTACATACCCAAACTCTGAGTCCATAACTGCAAATTTTAAAAATGTTGCAAGCAAATCAATTCCATGTGGTTTTGGTGCACAGAGATCAGGATGTCCAAGTAAAATGTTATACATAACCATTGCGGCAAAATTTTTCAGTTTCACATCTTTTGAGGCCAACATTTTCCTATGGAAACATAATACAGCTAGAATCAAGTGACTAATAGAAAAATGTCAGTAAAATAACAAGAAATTGTGAGTTTTACTTCAACAACGATGAAAACTTGTCCCAAACAATGAGTTGGTTATCACTGTGGTTCACAATAAGATTACCAAGAAATTGTGTGGCAACCCGTACGGAAAGGGCAGAGTTCTCATCTTCTCTATTTAAAAGAAATGTCATTATTTTAAAAGTATCATCAAGGAGCGAAGCATTAGCTGTGCAATTGGTCTGGTAATCTGGGTTTCCAGCACACCCATTACGCAGTGTACGGTAAGAAGTCAAGATATTGTCTAAATCTTCTTCACTGCAGTCTTTATCAGAATAGAGAGTGCCTGCCAGGGTGTGTAAATTTGCAGCTACTATTTCAGGCATTTTGCCTTAGCCTATCCTGTCAACAAACAAAACAAGACAATTTATAATTAATAGAGGACTAGACCACAGAAATTCCACAAAATTACTTTACATTGTTAGTTTGTACACATTTTTCTGCCATTAGAGTCATGAGATCTTACAGAAAGCAGTAAATGTGAGTAATGAACTCAAACATAAACAACTTGAGAGTATAACCTCACTCTACCAGGCAACACACAAAACAATAAAATGAACCGAAAATAAAAATGAAACATTTAGAGAAGACTTACACCGAAGGAAAGGGTCAAAATCTTGACAAATAGGGCCTCACAAACACAGAGAACAACAATTTTATGCAGCGGAAATCGCAATTTCGTCCGCTTCCAACAAACTGTTGACTGACTAGTATGCCCGTCAATCCGTACTGCTACGGGTCTGCCTTGGGGCTCGGGACAGCACCTGACCTACCGACCTACCACCGATGCACAGGTTTGGCAATGCAAGAGGAGCGTGTCATGTCATATATTGTATAGGCGATAAGTGAGTGTGGAAAAAAATAGTTTGTTTATAAGGTAAAAAGTTCCAAGTTTAAGTCCGTCTAATAATCACGATAAAATTTTCAAGTTCATTTCCTGAATCAACAAGTCGGGCATTACCAGGGGTAGATGTATACAATTGAGGTACGGGTTTTGAGCAGGTATAGCCCCAAGATAAAATGGAAATAATAATTAAATTCGATGATATTTTGACATGGGTTGTAAGGCTCTTATTCAAAACGCTTGTAAAATCCGCTTCAAGACATAGCAGCGAGGGTGGGCACAGTACTCATCACCAGCACATACAGTCCTAACCATTTAAGCAGTAGAGATTATTGGCCCCGCTTGCGCAGGGCACACAAAAAATTGGTCGTTAGACTCATCAAGTGTCCCCCTCCACGGAAATCTTTAGTAAAAGGCGAAAGATTTATACGATCTGAAGGGAGACCAGAGTAATTCGAACATGTTCGCCACGACCATCTGATACCTCCGGGGATGTGAAACCCCTGCGCGCAGAGCAGGCCGGCAAGCGAGGGTGGCTCCATCCCGCGGAGCGGGAACGAAACAAGAGACAATTCGGCATGTCCTGCATAGGCATACAGCACTCAAGTTCTTGATTTACACAAATTTTAACATGCATGGCCATTCTTTCCCACAAAGAAACGGAAAAATCCTGATCTGTCTGCCCCTAGAAAGTAGGCAAATTAGTCAGGCGGACCTTAATGACGAACACGAGATTGGACATGGGGCTCTCCCGGCATTGATGGTACGAAACTTTGGCTTTGATTTTAAAGCGAATAATATCCTTGTGTTAGGGATAGCTCGTTGGGCTTTGGTGTGTGAGAGGGTTTTCCCGGAAAGTAGTCATATCCCTAACTCAGGTTCTGACATTAACCTGCCAGCTTAACACAATTCTCACAATCAAGTGGCTTACCCATTTGAGGATGAAGTAGGGTGGTATTATTCCGGGACAGCGCGAACGCAGTCCCGACTATCAAAAATTATACGCCCGAGGTATCCACATTTGGGATACTCGCAGAGGTCAGCCCAACCGAAGTGCAATGGAAAGGCCTCGCCCTGGGGGAACCGCCTTCATGATCACGGTTAACCCCTGCGCCAGGTAAGTATGAATGGAAAATGTGGAGGAGACGACATATCGAACCCTCACGGTCTGAACATGCTGGGTGTCTACCTTCAGAAAACTTGAAATACCCAGAGGGGCAAGGAGGCTGATCACGATATTAATTGTATGGTGATGGAGAAAATGCCTGACAAAATTTGCAGCCCCTTGCTGCAACAGTGTTCGAATTGATTTTAAACACTGAAATATTTGTGCGGGCAGAACAGCGATAGCCTGCCACGCCATCTGCTGGGGGGTTAAAAGCTGATACTTATGTTGTAAGTGCAATTTCTCATTCTGCTCAAACTGTCCCGAAACTGATATAAGTGACAGATTTTAAAAGCTGATACTTATGTTGTAAGTGCAATTTCTCATTCTGCTCAAACTGTCCCGAAACTGATAAAAGTGTCAGCTTAAAAAAATCTGTCTTTTAAAAGATACAGTTTATGTATTTATTGGGCCAGAAAAATAACTTGGGACTGAACTGATCTCCTGGATAGAGTCCGGACGCAGTATTCCCACCCCCCAGCAGATGGCGTGGCAGGCTATCGCTGTTCTGCCCGCACAAATATTTCAGTGTTTAAAATCAATTCGAACACTGTTGCAGCAAGGGGCTGCAAATTTTGTCAGGCATTTTCTCCATCACCATACAATTAATATCGTGATCAGCCTCCTTGCCCCTCTGGGTATTTCAAGTTTTCTGAAGGTAGACACCCAGCATGTTCAGACCGTGAGGGTTCGATATGTCGTCTCCTCCACATTTTCCATTCATACTTACCTGGCGCAGGGGTTAACCGTGATCATGAAGGCGGTTCCCCCAGGGCGAGGCCTTTCCATTGCACTTCGGTTGGGCTGACCTCTGCGAGTATCCCAAATGTGGATACCTCGGGCGTATAATTTTTGATAGTCGGGACTGCGTTCGCGCTGTCCCGGAATAATACCACCCTACTTCATCCTCAAATGGGTAAGCCACTTGATTGTGAGAATTGTGTTAAGCTGGCAGGTTAATGTCAGAACCTGAATTAGGGGTATGACTACTTTCCGGGAAAACCCTCTCACACACCAAAGCCCAACGAGCTATCCCTAACACAAGGATATTATTCGCTTTAAAATCAAAGCCAAAGTTTCGTACCATCAATGCCGGGAGAGCCCCATGTCCAATCTCGTGTTCGTCATTAAGGTCCGCCTGACTAATTTGCCTACTTTCTAGGGGCAGACAGATCAGGATTTTTCCGTTTCTTTGTGGGAAAGAATGGCCATGCATGTTAAAATTTGTGTAAATCAAGAACTTGAGTGTTGTATGCCTATGCAGGACATGCCGAATTGTCTCTTGTTTCGTTCCCGCTCCGCGGGATGGAGCCACCCTCGCTTGCCGGCCTGCTCTGCGCGCAGGGGTTTCACATCCCCGGAGGTATCAGATGGTCGTGGCGAACATGTTGGAATTACTCTGGTCTCCCTTCAGATCGTATAAATCTTTCGCCTTTTACTAAAGATTTCCGTGGAGGGGGACACTTGATGAGTCTAACGACCAATTTTTTGTGTGCCCTGCGCAAGCGGGGCCAATAATCTCTACTGCATAAATGATTAGGACTCTACGTGATGGTGATGAGTACTGTGCCCACCCTCGCTGCTATGTCTTAAAGCGGATTCTACAAGCGGGGCCAATAATACTTGATATACCTACCATGAAACTACCGTCAGTCTGACGATCACCTGGAACTCTGATCTGAAAGTGTCAACTTCTTGTTGAAACCATTTCTCACTCCCCATTTCAGGCATACAGAAATGAACCCAGTGATAAATTTCCATTGTGTGTTCACTACATTACACTTCAAGTTCTCTTGAGTTCCCTCACGTGTGAATGTCTTTGCCTCCACCTCCAACTAATGCATAACATAGCTGACGCCGTTGACCCGCTTCAGTTTTATCAAGCAGGGTCTTCAAACTTCATGCTGTTCGAGGCAGACAGGCCCGTACTAATTACAAAGTAGGTATTGTATACTGCATTGCCGGAAATCAGCAAACATACACATCAAAGAAAGCTCTATGCGCATGTGTTTTCTACGTAGAGTTGTTCGTGAAGTTTGCGTCTTCTGTGTCAAAACGCTGCTCTTTTGCTCTGCCAACCATGTCTCAACTTCTTAAGTTTCCATTCTGTAAAGTTTATTAGCCTCCGTAGAGGCTTCCAAAAATTGCCATGGTGGACTATATTTCAAGTCCTCCTGGCGGGGTATTGGTAAAAGTTTTCAACTAGCAATAATCGCACCTCGGATAAACCTCATTGGTTACGATATCGCCACTGCGCAAAGTTAAATGTATGGTGCAATGCACCCTCACTCTATGCATTTACCGCATCTGGGACCTCCGCGCGCGAGGATCTATCCGAGACACATGCTGCCATCTAGCAGGCAAAGCACGAATTAAAACGACCGAGCAGCGGGGAGATATGAATGTAGTATGACAAATACATTACATATCGTTTAAAATTTTCATACTTCCCGCGATGTGGATTGCGAAGAAGTGGCGGGCGGGAAACTGATTTAATTTTGAAGTGATAGCGAATACGAGCGGATTCGCTGAGCTGTCTATCACTACAAATAATTTATCCAGCGTAAGAAAAAGTATGGCTGTTCGTTAAGATAGGTTAAAACCGCCTCCGGCAATCATATTTAAATATGGAGTATGTGATAGGCAGGTCATAACACATGGCGATAAAAAAGAAGTACTGTCAGAAAAAAAATCAGGGCCGGTTCAATTAAAAAGGTGTTTCTCAACTCAACGA
Organism: Frankliniella intonsa; assembly: GCA_033675135.1. Lineage (NCBI taxonomy): Eukaryota > Metazoa > Arthropoda > Insecta > Thysanoptera > Thripidae > Frankliniella > Frankliniella intonsa. Next base: position 5,177,175 of record CM066248.1, read on the forward strand.
TTCGACTGAATGCGTATTTGTAAACAAAACAGACGCACAAACTTAAGGATATCCCTCCCACTTGCAGACTTAACCCCTTCTAAGCCGTGCACCTCACCTCACGGCTTCCAGCCCCCAACATCTCCCCTCGCCGGCTTAATGGTAGTTATAATTGCTGATTGCTTCAGAAAGCAAACTGATAAGAAAAACTACTCTAATCACTCACTTGCTGATGTAAAAACTGCCGCATCACCTAATGTTGTCCCATCCTCTTCCCAAGAGTACTTTCCGTGCTATCGTAGAGTGTGTGGTCCGTCCTGTTGCGGGGCCGGGCGATGTCCTCGCAGTATTCCCATCGAACGCCCTTGGCAACTCTCACCTCAGACGTACAAGCAATTTGAGCGCCCGCGAACATATTCTCAACGAGCCTCGACACGGAGAACAGGCACAGAAACGCGACGCGGCCACAGCGGCTCCCGTCCACAGCCCTCGGCTGGCTGAATTTGACTGAGGACTCGCCCTGCCCCGCCCCGCCGTTGCAGGGGAGGGTAGGGGGTATGCAGCAGCTAGCGAGCAGCGGAGCGCTGTGATTGGTACGACCGAGCAAGCAGCGGTGCGGGGCGGGGTGAGGGGGTAGGAGGAGAGGTTCAGCCACTCTGCAGTAGCCAGACGACAAAGATGTCTGCTAAATGTTCGTCAATTAATTTATTAATTATTAAGTATAGACCCTCCCGGCGGGAGCGCGAGAGAACAGAGGGTCCCGAGATTGGCTCCCTGGTCTCTCCCACAACCTTAGCGGAGAAGTGAGGGATGCCGCTCGGCAAATCACGGCCCCTTTCTTTCTCCCGTTAAGTCCTCTCCGCGCTCCTGCCGGAAATTCATTCGTTCGTAAAAACAGAGAGCAGATCGGCCTCGAGTGATCGGCCAAGCACAGGCGCAACGCGCGTGCACAATCACTGAGTTAAGCTTAATACTCAATGATTCCCGTAGGAGACGGGGTGGTGTCGGGCTGGGGCACGCAGACGGCCCGACGGGCCTCGTTGACGGCCTTCGGGCAGAGCCGCATCTTCAGGGCCTCCTTGAGGACGGGCGCGTCGCAGCGCAGCACGGGCTCGGTCTGGCGGTACTGGTTGGGCAGGCAGGGCTCGCCGAAGATGGCCTCGCAGCGGCGCGCCTGCTTCTCGGTGCTCACCAGGAACAGGTTGCCGTTGGTGGCGTGCGAGTTGACCAGGTTGGTCATACCGCAGAAGCGGTTGCCCTCCACGAGCAGCAGGGCGCCGTCCCAAGGCTCGAGGGCCACGTCAGAGTTGACGTCGAAGTAATTGCCCACAATGTGAATGAAGTTCTGCAACACGCAGCGCAACACCGTCAGTTTGACTCCCTCATGGTCGTGCTCGGGAAGGGAGGGAAGACCAAGGCCAAGCGCAGCGCAGCCTTACCTTGGCCGACTCGTAGCCGCCGGCGTGCGGGAGGCGTCCGCTCGTGTTGACGATCTTGTTGTTGATGAGGGTGATGCGATCGTCTGTGCCCCAGAAGAGCCACACCCAGTAGTGCTTGTTGTCGCAGAAAGGAGAGTTACCGGTCTCGCCGTCGAACGTGCACGAGGAGATGGTGACGCCCGTGTTGCTGGTCTGGTAGGTCACGATGAACTGGCGGCCGATGTTCTGGGGGCGCAGACGAGAAGTTGCAGGGGCGCTTGCAGAGACATATGCAACGGCACGTACGCCCTCGCCGTGCAGGTGGACACTCGGACCGGCCGGCTAACACTTACCTTGAATGTGACGTTATGGATCCAGGCCTGCTCTACGCCGTTGAAGGCCAGAGCGTCTCCGCCCCAGATGACGGCCGAGTTGATGTCCACGATGCTGATGTCCCGGATGATGACTTGCTTCGCGTTCCTAATCTTGAGACCCTTACCCCTGATCACGCCCCTGCCCTCGACACCGATGATGGTCTTGTAGGAGCCCACGTTGAGCGGTGTGGGGCCAGCCTTGTCGATCGTCACCTGTAGCGAAAATCAAGCGGCTCGACAGGGCTCTCTCCGCCGTGCACCCAGAGAAGACGTTGCAGTGTTGCGATCTGTATACTCTAGGGGGATGGTCTCGCCTTTCGGGCAAGGTGAGAGGCAGGTTCGCACACTGTTTCGTCTTATCTCGTACACCCTTTAGAACATATGGCACCTGAACCGTGCGAGGGGGCTGCAAGGGTGTGCGTCAGCGGCCAGGTGACGATATTCGACCACATGTAGCCTCCACTTCACACACGAACCCTCTGCCCTGTCACCCGGTTCGAGGCTCGCCGCTGCGGCGGCTGGAAATAGCGTCCTTACGTTGGTCATCTCTCTGCCGACACAGGTATCGGACACATCGAGCGAGTACTGGAAGCCTTCGCCGCACTTCTTGAAGAAGCAGCCGTCGCGGGTGACGTTGCCCTCCGAGCCGGTGAAGTCGTAGGTCCTGTTGAGGACGACGATGCGGGGCACGTCATCCTTGAGGTAATTCTTCAGCTCCTTGAGGTCCTTGGGGTACACGACTTTGCCGCCCTCGCCGCCAACGGTACCCTTCCCGAAACCGACAGGTTCCTGGATGCAGTCCGGGTCCCAGCCGGGGACCTCCGTGGCCTCGGCGACGATGAAGCCGAAGGCCGCCACCGCTAGCAGCAGGCAGAGGTGTACGTCTCTCAACGGCATGGTTGGAGTGAGTGGGCTCGACCGGCTCAGCACACAGGGGTGAGTACACTGTGTATTCTGAGTGTGGTGAGAGTGGCCTGTACCCGTCCCTTATCAATCGTTTCCTTTTCGACTGGTTCGAGTACGCCGGCTCCCTCTCCCCCCTCCCCTTCACCCGCACCTTTCGTATGGTGCATTGGCAGGTGCGCGGTTACCAAACTGTGGAAACAGTTGCTTGTGCTTGCATAGGTACAGCTGCAAGGCAAAGCGCAACTTTCTGCTTAAAAATCCCTGCATTCTATTCACGTGCTTTATACAAACAGGCAGATTATGATTCTATTGACTTAACTCCCTTTACCTTTCCAAGAATAAAGGTTGTTCTTAGAATTAGAACTGACGTCTTTGTACTTAAGGCATTGATTACAGTGGGGGGAATTTTTTTTTTCAAAGATATCCTTGGCATTAGGAAAATATGATTTTTTTAATGGGATTTTTTACATTTAACATGTACTTGACAACACTACAACAAGGCGTTGTATTAATACATTTAGCAAAGGACAATTCCATAACTGAGTAACATTTAAAGATAAATGAATTTGTATATAAGACATAGCAGCTATTTGGAATGTGCGTACTCAGTAAAAGTGATTGATATTTTAACATATAAATTAGCAGTGATAACAACACATTAAACAGTAAATAATAATGAAAATTTGTACTCCATTGATGATTTTAGGAGATCTTCCTCCAGCTACGCAACATAAATTATATAGATCATAGATTTGTACACAGAACAATCATAGCTCTACCAATTCACAGCCAAAATGTAATTTTAATTTAAAGGTAGGGGAGAATGTAGAACCAAAATTTTACATTAATTTGCTGTGATATGCATTTCAAAGCAGAATGAAACAAATACAAATGAGGCAGTTATTATAAAAATCATGTTGTTGAAATTGAGAAAGTAAAGCTGCAAACTTTGAAGAGAGCTATAACAACTCTAATTATTAATTTGTAAAATTACAATAAACAAAATGCCGGCTAACACCCACTGAGTTGAAAAGAGATACTAGTTATACCATGAATAATGGTTAGAAACTTTGAATTACCAAAAGACAATCTGAATTTCTATAAGGGAAACATTCCTAGATAAATTATTTTAAAAAAATATAAAAGAAAAATTGACTTATCTCATGCAAAATAATGAAAACAACCAAGTGTTTTGTTTAACAAAAAATAATAGAAATTGTAGAGGAAAAACAAACATAGAGAAAAAATGTCAGAGGCTAGTTGAAACCCTGTACTACCATGTCATCTGATATTGAACCCATGGCATAGGTCTGGTTCACTTGTATACCACCTAAAGTTTAGTCAGAAAAATACTTTTCACATTTTTCACTTACTGCATACATGTAGGGCTTGCAACACATTGCAACAGAGTTATAAGTCTTGAAAAAGGTACAGGTACAAAACAAATAATTGAACTGTTTACAGGTCTCGGCAATCTATTTCAGTGGCCTCGGCCACCCCCGCCCCTGCCTCTGCCTCGCCTGTTATGGGGCGGCGCCCGCCTGCGCTCGCAGTCGCACGTGTATAAGGGCATGTAGCCCATGTCGTAGCGGTCGTCGCAGCCCAGCCAGCGGTTGGATGTCTCCACCTCCAGGTCGGGCAGGACGCGCTTGAGCGCCTCGTCGCAGCGGTCCCGGCACTCCCCCCAGGCGCGCTCCGCGCTGCACACGCAGTCCGACAGCTCGAGGCGGCGCAGCGACAGGCGCTGCCCGGGGCGCGCCAGCTGCACCAGCTCTGTCAGCTCCAGCCGGCCCACGGGGGCCATGTCGTCCAGGCAGAGCACGCGCAGGCAGGGGGGCTCACGGCGCCGGCCGGACTCCACCAGCAGCCCGGCGAACTCCGAGAAGCCCGGGAACGTGAGCGGCGTGGTGGGGCTCGAGGAGGCGGAGCCCACCAGGGTGAGGGTGTCGACGCGGGCCTCGAGCCGAACCAGGGTTCGCAGCACGATGACGATGTCCTCGGCTCGCAGCGAGGGCGGGGTGACTAGGCGCAGCGAGTGCAGGGTGCGCAAGCTCGTCTCGGCCATGGCCTCCAGCATGGCGCACACGGCCTCGGCGTGCTCGTCGCACGTCACCGACAGCTCCTGCAACAGCAAGCGGACCGGGCCCCAGGGTGTATGAGAGCCTGTGTGAATCGCAGACGAAGGGCTTAGCGGAGGAGGAGGAGGAGAAGTTACCTTAAGGTGAGTGCACTTAGCCAGGGCCTGGAACACCTCTTCGTGCGGTGCGTCCACTTGCACGTCCTGCAGGGAGTGGCAGTTGCCCAGGATGAGGGCGGCTAGATTGTGGGCCGCGGTGGCCTCACCTAGTGTGTCTAGGGTGTCTTGCCCTTCGCCAGGTAGGTAAGGTAGGTACGTGAGGCGCTGGAGCCCACGTCCGGGTTCGGGCTCGTCGCCATCCCCCCCAAGGTCTAGCCGGTGGTTGTCCACGCTCGTGACCTCCATGGAGTTTGTGGTGGGCTCGCTGCCTGCCGGGTAGTGACGAGCGAGGTCCGCTGGTGCCCAGTCAGCGCCCCTCTTGATGGGAATATCACCTGCAACAGAACATTAGGTATAAATAAAGGCGAGAGCGTTAACAGTAAATGCTCCTTGCTCGCAGAGTATACAGTATTTCATTTAGTCACTGTGTGTGTAATTTTGATGCTCTTTAAGTTTTACAATATTACATCAAATAGTTAATCGATTTTAAGATACTATAGCCTGCTACCTTGGTGCGAGAAAGCTGATAGAAGAAGTCCTGTCACAGGCATCTTTAGGAGCGACGTGTGGCTGACGTTTAGAGAGATCAGACGAGGAATCATTGCACCAACAGTACGGCCAACACTAAAAGAGAACATGGCAAAATAAAATTAATCAATTAACAGGAGTGCAATTTTTAGGGCAGCAAGATGAAAATCTGTATTGCCTTATGTAAACTGGATGGTAGTATTACCTGGCAGCAAATTCATCATCTAATGCATTGTCACCTAAATCAAGCTCTTGGATTTCTGGATGCCTTTGGAGCATGAGAACCCATTTTGGGTTGTAGTTGTTAACATGCAAGGATAATCTATGAATTTTGCACCGAGTGGCTGCTACAGCTGACTCCACTTGAGGCAAAGATTCATGACATGTCAAACATAGATGTCTAAGATATGGTGTCACTTTTAATTCCCTGTTAAAAAATAATTAAAAAAAAAAAAAAATATTTTAGTTAAAATTGTAGATATATTACACTTAATTGGAGATAAGTAATTGGTACACTGCAATTAACTTGCCTGATAAAGTCCTCACTAATACTTTCTTCCCATGCATCATGGCTTGCGAAAGATAGGATAGTATTTGACCAAAGTGATTGGGAACGTGACAGGTGCCTGAATGCAACGCTCACTTTTGGTGCAACATATCGCAAAAAGGTGACATTCAAGTAGCTAAGGATGTGTATCAAGACAGGTTCAGGCAAATCCAACAAAGTGATCTGAAACAAAAATAAAAGGGGAGTAATAGAAAATTACAGTATACCATAAAACACTATGGGAAAGATTCTCTCTCTTTGATACCTTGTCATTCTCATTATCATCTTCACCTCCTTCCATTTTCGGTGATGAGTGAACCTTCAAATAAATGAGAATGCTCTGCTCTATTTTAAAAAGATACCAAACCTACTGAAATAGCAAAGTTGCATTACAGTAACCTATAAAGTTGATGATCTATACAAAATTAATTTTGAAGAGAGTGAAAATATTTCAATTATGACATAACTACAATTTTATTAAAAATTAGATTCAGAAAATATAAGTCATACATGTAGTGAAAAAAGCCATTTTCATCATAAAAATATCGATTTGTCGGCTTCGCACTGAAACTCTAACCCCTACTGACATGTAAAATGACGAAATTTAAAGGAAGATTGGTCATGTCTTTACCTGAAAATTGAACTAATGAATCGCGGAGCACAACAAAAAGTGCCATATATCCAAAATCATTGATTTTCTGGTTAAAATATGAGATAGGAACAATATTGTGGAAAATAAATAACAAACAACAACAATAAGACAAGAATCAACAGCTGTAAAACGACACAGTACCACAGACAAAAATAAACGTAAAAAAATCAACGCAAGCTCATCAGCAAATTGAAAATTCTTGCTCTTTAATAACGAGAAAAATGCTTAAAAAAATCTGTGTGGTTTGAAGACTTGCAAAGATAGAGTGTTATTAGATCGTGTTCCGTTGTTATGGGCATAGGTTGGCTATGCCGTAAGCTTACTGAGCGCGAACTGGGTTGGAAAAACAAAAATATTATATTCAGTTAAATGCGGCCAGGGCCAGTGTATTCAGCCGGACTATTCTTCCTTCTTCTCGAGGTGAGTGAAGAAACCTCAAGCCTTATTAGTGTTTATAATTTATGCTTTCATTGGCAACTCGGAAATGTCTTGCCCGCCTTTTGCATCCGGCTGTCGACTTGTCGCCGCGCCGTTTCGCTCCGCGCAGCACAGCTAAGAGACTTGGCTCAGCTGTGCAAACAAAAACAACTCCAGAGCCGTGAGGAGCCCTAGGCTGTAGCTGTAGCATTGTGGTCAAGCGTCTATCTCGATATCTGTGTCTGAGCTCCTAGATGCGCCCTGACGTTTGTGGTCGATGATCGGACTCAAATGGTAGCGTGAAGCCAACGAAAAGGCAAGGGTAGCCACTTCTTGGGCGGAACTGCTTTGGCGCGCACGCTAGACGATTGGGTCCTCATAGCGTAATAAGGTTAGTGTCAGGAAAACAGCAACAACGCGACAAGACAGAAACGTCGCATTTTATTTTTGTCTGTTGTCTAATTATATAAATATAACCCATCCCTGGTGTCGGCGGGTGTGGACCACAGAGGTGCCCCCAGGCGCGACCCCCCCCCCCCCTCCCCTAACCCCACGGTCCGCGCCGCCCTGGTCCCTCTGCCCCGCGGCGCGGCCGGCCAGCCCGCCCGCCTAGCATTCGTGAGGCTCAGGCGATTCGGACGAGTAGCAGATTAAAGCCCAGCCGCAGCCCAGCCGCATCACAGAGCGGTTCGGGCGGCACAGGCAAGTGGACGTAGACGTGGGCGTGCCATCCGGGTGCCGTCCGAACAGCAGCAGGCCAGGGGGGTTCCCGTCGAGCCGCGCCGACCAGGTTGTAGCGGTCATTCCCTCTATCCCCGAACCACTCGCGGTGAGTGCGGCCAGGAGGACAAGCCTGCGGGGGCTGGGTCCTAAGGGTGAGGTGCTGAGTCCCAGTCATGTGGGTGCTGCAGGTCATCATGGTGGTGCTGGCGCTGATGGGTTGGCCCTGGCGCGCGCTCCGCTCCCTCGGGGAGGCGCTGCTGTCTGGCGCGGCCGGGAGCCGGGGCGGCGCTCCCTCCGCCGTGCTCCTGGCGACGCTCTGCATATGGCCGCTGAGCGCGGGACTCATGGCCTCGGGGCTCATGGCGTCGGCCACCAAGTCCGAGACGCCGCCGACCTCGTCCTCCTCGCTGCCCGAGACGCTGTCCTATCTGCTACGGCGGGTGCGCGCCGGGCTGCCGCGCCTGCCCAACCCGCCGCGCGCCGTGCGGCACACCATGGACGCCCTCCTGAACCTCGCGGTCCGCTCCCCCGCCACCGCCATGGGCAGGGCCATGGAGTGGATGCCCACCATCAACGACGAGATCACGTCGGTGAGTCCATGACAGCAGTGTTCTCTTTTTTTTATTATTATGAGTAGGGGGCGCACATTGCCGCCCATGGTCGCGTCAGAGTCCTCCGCATGTCCCTTCCGCCTCCCGCGCTTATTCCGCCCACGTCTGTCCGTCGCGTCCGCGCTCGCAGGCCGTGCCGCCGTGCCGCGCATCACAGCGCCATGCGCCCGCGTGAACTACATGTGCGTCAGTAGCGGCGCACCTGGGCCGCGGGCCGCCCCGCCCCGCCCCGCCCGACCCGGCCCGGCCCCGCGGGTCAAACCTCATTACCCAGCCATACCGCGGGCCGGCCCGGCCCGGCGGCGCGTGGCGGCACTTGGTCCGGTCCGCTGCTCATATTTCTGCGGCTCTCCAAGGTCGGGCGTATCAGACAGCAGGACCTGGTCCGGTCCGTACTGTACTTGTACCACGACCCGACCGGACCGCGCCGCGCCGGGACACCCGGAGTGCACGCACGCGTGCATCTCATGTGCGCCGGCCGGGTCAGAAAAGAATTCCGTCCCGCCCCGCCGTAGCGTCGCGTCGGTGTGCCGCTTACACTGCGCCCCCGCCCCGCCCCGGGAGGGCTAGTGGCCCGCGACCTTGCAGCGACCCTCCCCCACAGCTGCGCGTCACAAAAAGCTGACGGTCCAACTTCACTATCACACATGTGTACCGTGGTATGGCAATGGGAAATCGGGAGGGTCAGGCCCGATCGGCCCTGCCCCGACCCTCGCAACCGCGCCGCGCCGATCTCCCCCCCCCCCCCCTGCATCTCGATGACCTAATTTTCCCGTCTGCTCCCCGTTGACGCCAGGCCGACATCCTCCGGTCGTACGGCTACGCGGCGGAGACGCACTTCGTGTGGACGGAGGACGGCTACCGGCTGCGCGTGGAGCGCGTGGCGCCCCGCGGCCGCGAGCGGCGCCAGCCCGTGCTGCTGGCGCACGGCATGCAGACCGCCTCACCATCCTTCCTGCTCCTCGGCAAAGACAAGTCCCTCGGTGAGTACGACCTTCAAGCACGCCCATTTTCGTGGCTTCGCTGTGCCGCTGAAACGGATTATCAGCCATCTTGCATACCACATCCGCGCGATGCCACACAATAATGCAGAAATTCTGTGTCCGTGCTCCCTCAGCGACCATGCTCTATGAGGCCGGGTACGACGTGTGGCTGCTCAACTACCGAGGCACCCACTACTCCATGGAGCACAGAAACATGACAGCGAATGACGAAAAGTTTTGGAAGTTCAGGTGAGCGCCTCGATGTCCCCCTCCCCTCCACCCCTTCCCCCACCGACCGCGCCTTATCGATTGAATGAACACAGCAGCACAGGGCGCGTGAGAAAAACAAACTCCCACCCACTGCCTCTTTCAAAGAACTGATAGGGCGCAACCTGCTCCTAGTGTAGTATTGTCCTAGCGCGGATAAAAACTGTTCGCTGATCGTGAAGATAACTGAGCGGCGAAACTGAAAGCTACGCGTGGTTAACGACACCGTGGGGCTGTTGCACAACGACACCCATATTTTATCGACGTGCATCTCAATGGCCCCCACGCTCCCGCATTCTATCACGGCCCCAATGTTTCCGGCTGGTTTCTATTCTCTCGCGACCACCTCAGCTTCCACGAGCACGGCGTCTACGACAACCCCGCCACTATCGACTATGTGCTCCGGCGGACGGGCTTCCCCTCGGTGGTGTACGTCTCGCACTCGATGGGGTCCTCGTCCTTCATGATCATGGCCTCCACGCGGCCCGAGTACAACGACAAGATCCTGGCCGCCCACCTCATGGCGCCCGCGGGCCCGCTGCACCACCACCGCAGCCCCGTCGTCGGCCTGCTCCACAGCCTCAACAACGTGACGCAGGTGAGACACCCACAAGACAGAAAGGCAAAACCAACCATTCTACAATTTTTTTTTCATTAAAAAATGTTTGCATTTCTCTTTGCTCTGCAGCCGATGGTAGATATTTTCCACCTTCAACACACTGCGAAGCACGTGTACCGGCTCCTCCGCAGGCTCGCCTCCATGCTGCACGCCCTGCCTGGCATGGGCCTCCTCCTGTACGGCTTTACCTGGGCCATCGTGGGCTACAACCCTAAAGCGGACTACTACGTAAGTACGACACATGGAGCGGGGGCGGGAGCGAGCAGACGGACGCTGATGGAAGTTTGGGAGAGGAAAAAAAATTCACAGCCCTAGGCGAGGAGACCATATGTATTATGCATTCCCCCCCTCCCCGCACTCTTTCTCTCTATTTCCCTCGCAATCATTCAAAAGCCATGAGCGTCCATCCTGCGTCTTGCCAAGTCTAAACTGTCTTATGTGAGCCGAATTTTGCCGACAGGACTTGCCGCACTTCTGGAGCACGATACCCAGCGGCGGGGCGTGGGGCGAAATCTTCCACTACGAGCAGAACGCCAAGCCGGGCGGTGAGTACGAGCCACGCCCCACGCCACGGAGCCGCGCGGACTGTCACGAGCGCAGCGCGTCCGACGCTCTATAATTGTCGCTTAATCTCCTGCTGTACTTGCAGTGCAGGGTTTCCGCCAGTACGACCATGGCGCGAAGAAGAACGAAGAGCTCTACGGCTCGGCCGTGCCGCCGCTGTATGAGCTGTCCAACATCCGGGCGCCCGTCCACTTCTACCTCGCGCGCAACGACATCCTGTGCGCCGACAATGTGAGCATCACGCACGCCCATGTCACGCCTCTGATAACGCAAAATTACACGCAAAATCTTGAGTGAACTTTATTCCGTGCCGCAGGACATGGAGTTCCTGAGCGCGCAGCTGCCCGGCCTGGTCAGCGTGCAGTACGCGCCCGAGGCGGCCTTCAACCACATGGACTTCTTCGCCGGCAGGACGGCGGACCGGCAGGTCTACCTCCCCATGCTCAAGCACATGCGGCGCGACGCGGCGGGCCCCCGCGCCAACCCTCCCGCGGACGGGGCCGATAACGCCCTCGGCCTGGGACAGGAGGAGGCGTGACAGGCGACACCTGCATCTGCAGGTGTGTGGCGGGGCAGCGCACTCGAGCGGACACCTGAGCGCGCCTGCAGGTGCTTATCGCCACGCACCGCAGCCGGAAGGGTAAGTCAACATCACTCATCCTCTGTTTCCACCCTTTTTTGCGACGCATAGTGATAAGGCGTTTCATCTACAGCAAGGTGAATTTTCGAACTATTTAAAAAAAACGATATTTATTCAGTTTTTGAGATGCGCATGCTCATATATGATACTTAACATTCGCGCTCGGTTAGGACCAAAAAGAGAGAGAGAGGGGGGGGGGGCGCCGATCGTGCACGCGCACGGACTGACCCGTTTGCTCCGGCAGGTCCGCGCCTCGGCCGGACGGACGTCATACACTAAACGTCGTCGCTAAAGACACGCCCTGGGGACGAGCGCCGCGAGCAGCACCGTCACCAGCGCCAGCAGGCTGAGTCCTGGGGTCGGCGCCGCTCCGCGAGACTGCATGAGGTCCGTCACCTCGTCCCAGAACGCCATGCGCTCCTCGGCGCCCAGGGTGTTCTCGACGCGCGTCATCGTGAAGTCGCCGCCGATGTGGACGTACGGGGGGCGCCGTCGTCGTCGGTCGTCAAGCGCCACGTCGTGATCCGGGCCGAGGAAGGGCACGCTCCTGTACAGGAACAGAAACCAAAGACATACTCGAACCTCGCATCTGCATTGTATTTATTCGCCCTTGTCGTCAGAATTGTGTCCATTCTGGTGAATTGGCTATTTTGAGTACCTACATACAGCAGTTGTGTACACAGTACTCACGTCAGAGATTTAGCGAAGTCAGTAATGAGCTTGACGTGTTCCCTGAGCGCCCAATCGTCTCGAGTCTCTCCAGAAATGTTTTGGTGGAGCTCAGTCTCTGTTACGCGGAATAGGTAACCCAAGTCGTCCGCATGGACAGCTCCTGCAAAATCGGCGCAGATTGTATTAATATAACCGTCTGTCTTTTACCAACTGCAATCAGTTTCACTATAGTGTCTACCTGTGACGTTGGTTTCCACTTCACTCCTCCAATGATTGTACACACCGACGAAGTCAAAGAGGTACAGATACAGCGGCGCCTTCTGGTTGTCCAGCGTGCGCACCCAGCGGTACAGCGGGTACACGTACCTCATGTCGCCCAGTATCTGCAGGACATCCGCGGCGTTATCCTACATCGCTACTATCGAGTACAAATTCTAAATCTATGATAGGGTGAAAGTACAAATCGACTACAAATTTTTGGCGCATAGTACAAATTTTGATCGGCACTGGGCGGTGCGTGCTTGACGGAGCTCCGTAATGCACCGCGCCGCGCCGTGGCTCCTGTAGGGTAGGCCGACCCGCAACGCTGGTAAGCACAGCCGCCTGCAGCTTCAGGCGGTTCATGTTCGGCGATTACCCGGACACCCGCTTACATTGGCCATCATCTCCGGGTACTCGTCGGACGGATCCTGCCCTTGCAGGAACCTCTGCTTGACCCTGGACGCGATCTCCTCCACGAGACTGTCGCTCGGCGTGGCCGCCACGCCCCGCTCCCGCGCCGTGTCCTTGCCGACGTACGCGAACTCGGCCCGGAGGAGCTGCACCAGATTTTTGGCCAGCAGGCTGCGCTTCTCCGGGTTCTGTAGCGCGGCTGCGGGAAGTAAGAGTGGTCACTCGCGGAGGACGGTCGCGGCCCGGTTTGTAGCTGATTAGGAGGGTCCGCCTTACGGGTGGTGATGCCGAGCCCCTCGCGCGAGCAGACGCCCGTCAGCGTGGGCACCCTGGGCACCGGGGGATCGCGCAGTAGGCTTTCCGGGTCGCGCGTCAGCATCCGGGGCTCGCCGTCCTCCGGCCGCAGCTCAGGAGAAAACACGAACGGGTTGTATTTGAGGCCCCATCCCTGCGGTCCACGACGGAGAAACATATGCACCGGATGTGGGTTAGAGCGATGGTAGGGCGGCAGATTGCATTGAATGTTGCGGCGAGCGGCTAATCTGTCCGCTGGGTTGCCTATCAGCCGCGGCGCGCGCGCTCAGCCGCCGTGCCGCCTACCGAGTTGTAGTGCATTTCGAATGACTGGTTGACGATGAGCTCGTAGGGCGCCGTCAGCAGGACGCGCTCCACGTCGGCCGCCTCCCCGGTGCCGCTGCCCAGCCTGCGCGCCAGGGCGGTCGCGCGCTCCACGTTGTGCTCCGTGTAGCCCACGGGGCTGTTGGCCGCGCCGCTGAGCTGTATCGCGGCGCGGAACAGGCCTGCCAGGCAGTCGCGTCCCGGCGGAAATGTTAATAAAATGTTAAAAAATAAAACAGACCTCGCTTGGCCGCTATCGGTTCTCTCGCAGAATTAACTTGACACTGACCGCGGGCGCTCTCGGTGAGCCCTAGGAAGGCCACAGTCTTGGCCCCCGCCGACTGCCCCATGATGGTGACGCGCCCCGGGTCCCCGCAGAACGCCCGCACGTTGTCGCGCACCCAGCGTAGCGCGAGCAGTGCGTCCTTGAGCCCGGCGTTCCCCGGGATGCCGGCGGTGTTGAGGTTCAGGAATCCTGCGCACGGCGAAAACGATGTCTTATGATTTTTGCCGTGCGGTCGGGAATGCGTCACAAGGCACGTGATTTCGCTTTCGTTTTTAGTTTTGTCAATTCCTTTCTTCGTTCTTGAATCTGGTGACGTGTTACCTAACGCGCCGAGGCGGTAGTTGGGGAGCACGAGCACGACGTCGTGGTGCACCAGAAAGTCCGGGCCGAAGTACGGCGCCCAGCTGTTCGAGTTCTCGATCAGGGAGCCGCCGTAGTAGAACACTATGACAGCGTAGCCGCCGGTGGGGCAGGTCAGCTGCGGTTGTCACATTAAAATTTCAGCAGCATGTTAGGTCAGTATGGGCCGGAGGAGAGTAGCCGAGTCGGCGGGAGGGAAGGGAAGGTCAGACGCGCTGACGGTCAGTCTGGCGCATCGAAAGATAAAGGGCCGGCTGACGTCGCATCAAGGCCGCGTGTTATCATGGCTGGCTGCACTGGAAAAACTAAGGTGGCACACGACTACGCGACAATGGGGTTTCTCGTGGTTGTAGGATCGAGGAGGATAAAACGCCCAGTACAGTAGGTAGGCGAAAACACTGAAATGAAGACAGATTACGAGATAGAAAGAGAGAGTCTGACAATGTTGGCCCCCCGCGAGATAGGAAAGATAATAAACCAAATCCCCGTTGTGCTGTGCAGAGTGGCGGAGCATCGGCATCGACCTGCTCGCCTCGCCTCACCCTCTCCACAGTTACGGCTCTCTCACCGAGGGCGTGTACACGTTGACGTTGAGGCAGTCCTCCGCGCCGCGGAGCACGCCGTGTTTGATGTGCGGGCACTCGTTGCCCTCCGCGGTCGCGTCGCGCACACCGCCCCAGCTGGCGGCCGGCTGCGGGGCCTTTGCGAACATGTAAATGGGTTCAGAGTTTTTGAAGCGATGAATTAAAGATTCAAAGAGAAGAGGTAAAGCCCTCCAGCTGCACAGCTGTTACGCGGCGAACCTTGTAGCGCAGCTCGCCGACGGGCGCTGCGCCGAAGGGCACGCCGCGGAAGGCCCAGTAGTCCCTGGCCCCGCCAGCGCCCTGGACCCTCTCGCCGAGCAGGCGCCCGGAGGACACGGTGACCTCCTGGGAACCGGCTCTGCGTCCCGGACGAGCATACGTCATTTAAGCAGGGATTTTATTTTAAATGAGACTCACGGCGACTCACCCGGTAAGCAGGGTGGACCACACGAGCAGGGCCCCGGTGGCGAGCACCTCGGCCGCGCGCCCCCGTCTCGTGTGCGGCATCTTGGCTCACTGCGGTATGTCCCTCTGCTCTGCTCAAGTAGGTCGGCCGAGGCGAGGCGCCGCGTATCTACTCAAATCCGCCAGTACAATCTAAAGTGCACGTTTATCGTCATATTTGGGGCAAACAAAGACTCAACAAAAACAAACCGGGGAATTCTTCAGAGTGGAATGTGCACATGCCAATGTATCTAATCCGCATTTTTATGATGAGGAGTGCCAAACACTTGACATAGAAAAATGTAAATACTCATTTTAAAACCATCAAATTTATTTGCTTACAAATCCCACAAGATTGCACAATAACACGAACGTGTAAAGATTTATCAGTCATATTATGTCTAAATGGTCTTACTGTCCATAATACGACAAAGTTTACAACAATTACACATTAGATTTTTAGTTGTTTCAAATTTAGCACAGCTCCCATTTTGCTCATCTTCACTGTATATGTTTAATTGATATGTTCTGTTTAATGTCAATAATCAAGCTTTGTATGCAGCACACAAGGTAAATTTCCTAAAAAAAAATAAGAAAAGGTATCCCACACAAAAAGTTTTCAGTCAGTTTTCAGTAATCAAATCTTGGCTACCGTTAGATTGCATGAAATGTATGCCCTTTTCCAGATTTGAGAATGTTTAGTACACTGTCTGAACTTCTTGATCTACACATACCAATGCTAAAATACTGAAAGAGGAGTCCAGAGAAAAATCACATTAACACTCTAAATCTGTGGTCCATACACTAAGCAATACACAATGGGTCAAACAAGTATAGTAGCAAATATCACGACCCTAAAAAAGTACAAAATATCACAACAGAGAACATCCATAAATATTTACACAATTTTAAAGACGAAGAAGTTTCCAGTATTATTTATTTAATAGCATCTCCGACAAATATATGTGAAAAACTGTGGTTTATACACTACAATAAACCACCTTCTAGTGACAAGAAATAGGGCTCTCTTTTTCATCCCGCTTTCACTAAATAAGACTAGGTGATATTGGCTTGACATATAAAACCGAGAGTCATGGTTTTGCGGGACGGATCTAAGAGAGAAAGCCTAGAGAAATAGAGAGCATTTATACTTCAAGATTTTAATTTAGATAAATTATAGTCCATGAAAAAGGAAAGAAATTCTATCATGGTAAGTGTCCATGTTGGGGCACCCTACAATTGTAAATGTTATTGACCTTCAGCTTCGCCCTGTGTTGTGGGTCTTGACTGTGCGATCAGGTATAGAATATAGGCTGTTCCAGTAACACCGTTGGAAGACTTGAAGGGAAGACACTCTGGGAAAGTTATAAGTGCTACTGCCATCATCATGCTATTACGGAATAAGAGCAGACCCAACCCTCACAAAAACTGACTATTTTTTATGCCCCAAATGGACGTTATGCAATGGTTGGGACCTCAATTGAGCATTTAATTTCTTATTACACCTCGATTGACTGGAAATTGCTAGACGGGTGGCCTAAGGAAAAGAACACACTTACACTAAAATCAGTAATCCTAATCGGAATGGCACAGTACAAGAAAATAATCTCTCTTTAAAATTAAAAATTAGGGTCTAGTCTTCGGAATAACGATCCAATATTATTAAATTATTGGCGGGCCATGGCTACGAGGGTGTTGAGTCGGTGGCCTCCACGCGTTCGCCGTCGTCGCCGTGGTCTTCGGCGGCGGCCGAGCCGTCCTCCTGGGAGGCGCGCCGGGCGCGGGCCGAGGCCGGCGGCGACGCCCGCGGTGACGCGGCGCCGCTGGTGACGGAGACGCTCTCCCTCTCCACTCGCGTGTCTGTTTCAGTCGGGGAAGCTGGTTGAGCTTCTGGCAGAGTTTGCGCAGGGCCGGCTGTCGGCTCTTTAGGGTCGCCGTCGTTTTCTGACGAAACTAATTTCGTCTCCAGGACGAATGTGTCGGGCGCGTTGGGCGGCGACGGCGGCGGCGGGGCCGCGGGCGCCAGGGCGGCTCGCGCCGCCGCGGCGCTGGTGGCGGAGGGCGTGGGCGCCGCGGGGGCGTCCTCCAGGCGGCTCGGGTCGAGCACGGCGGTGTCGCGGCACGGCACGTGTCCGTTGTGCTGGCCCGGGCCTGGCGGGGGCGGGGCCGGGTGCTGGACCGCGGGCTGGCGGCCCGACCCCGCCCGGCTCGCGGGTCGCATGCACGGCGGGCACCGCGGCCGACCCAGCCTGTTGAGGCGGGGCAGGGCCGGCAGGGGCGCGCGCGCCGACTGCCGCGACGAGACCCGCGTCGGCCGCCTGGAGCGACGTCTTCAGAACAGCGCCCCCGGCTCGGGTCACAAGGGCGCGCTCGCGTGCTTGGAGCGGCGCCGCACGTCCAGACGGTACTGCAACACCGTGACCGTGAGCAACCCTCCCTCAACCCCCTATTTATTTCTCCTTAAAAAGGTGTGAATTTTTCTAGGAATTTCACACACTTTACGTGCCAGTGCACGGCTTACCTCGAGCAGGGCGTACGGGGTGACGGCCAGCACGAGGGCGGCGAACAGCGCGTACAGCTTGAACGAGTTGCAGGCCGAGGCGTGCATGAGGAAGGACAGCGACAGCCCCAGGAAGCGCCACATGTTGCTTAGGGACACGGGGCCCTGCCAGGTGTCCGGGTAAACGCGCACCAGCAGCGCTGAGTGCGGGGCGGGGGGCATGGACGTCATTGACAGGTGCAGGCAGGGTACAGCGGAGTACTACGACGCGGTTGTACTTACAAAAGCTGAGCGTTTCCCAGATGGCGTTGCAGACGCCCCACGCGGCCGAAATGACGTAGAAGAGCGCCGAGTCCTCGGCGGAGGGCAGCCAAGTCAGCAGCACCATGATGAGGCACGTGTGGAAGGTGAAGCCCACACCTGCGGGGAGAAGACCAAAGTAGGGCGCTC
This sequence comes from Frankliniella intonsa, assembly GCA_033675135.1. NCBI lineage: Eukaryota > Metazoa > Arthropoda > Insecta > Thysanoptera > Thripidae > Frankliniella > Frankliniella intonsa. The sequence goes on from CM066248.1 coordinate 5,195,225, forward strand.
GTCAGGAAGCACGAACAAAACTTCGTGGAGGAAGATCAAACTTCAATACTTTCGACTTGTCAAAAGTCATAAGTCGCTCACCTATGACGATGTAGCGGCGGATGTGCTGCAGCAGCATGCTGAGCGTGAAGGCCGCCACGGACTGCATGAGCCCCATGCTCATGAACACCAGGCAGACGTTGTGCAGCCCCAGCGAGCACACGACGTACCACTGCAAAGGAGTCGCCGCCAACGTTAAACCTCGCCCAGCTCATGACATAGAGAAACAGGACCATTTTGTACCTTGCTGAAGTCGGCGAGCATGAAGCCCTGCTCCAGCCCGATGAAGATGGACAGGGGGATGATGAGCTGCATGCGCGCGTCCTTGAACGCGTCCCAGACGGCGCGGAAGTGCGAGGGCGGGCGCTCCTGCAGGCCACCCCCGCAGCCGTCGTGGTGCTGGCCGGTGCCGCGCAGGTGGTCCAGGAAGACAGCGGTCAGCGCCAGCCCCATGATGGCGCAGCCCAGGAACACCGAGGCCAGCACGGCCGTCGTCTTGCACGGCAGCCGCACCAGCTTGCCGTTCCAGGCCGTCACGTTGAAGACGAGGACTGTGGAGCGGGGGCGTGCATGGTGAGAGGCGGCCGTGGTTGAGAATAAGTGAACTTGTGCCGGAGGAACTCACACTGCGCCAGCGTCCTGGGCCGCGCGAGGTCCTCCCAGTCGTCGGGGTCGGTGCCGATGGGGCACGCCTGCGCGCCGCAGATGCGGCCGCCGTCCTCGCCGCGCGGCCAGTACGCCTCCAGGAGGGCGGTGGTGGGCAGCGAGGACGCGGGGCTGGTCAGGTTGAGGTCGGCCAGCCCGCCGAAGGACAGCCCAGTCGGCCCCGCCGTCCACACGGCGTCCCACAGGCCGCCCGCCTCGGGCAGCGTGTACCACAGCAGCAGGGAGGCGATGACGCTGCCCAGGGCCAGGCCTGCGTCGTGGGCGAACTGCAGCCCCCGCGCGAGACGGCGCAACACCGTCTCAATGCGGCCGCCGCCCCCGGCGCCCGCCATCACCGCCTCCAGCTCCTCCGCGTCCGCGTCCATCTCCTCCTGCTCCGTGAGCTGCAGCGCCAGCTTGGAGGACAGCGCCATGAGCACAGTCACCCGCGCCACCGCCAGCGGGCCTGCGCAGCGAGCGAGCAAGGTGAGCACACCAGGGCTTTCCCACCTTATACAGAGTTTAGTTAATGTCCGATTATTTACCTAAGCAAAGTCCGCCAAGGAGGTAGGTCGGCAGCAGGACCTCGAACGTGGGGTAGAGGTGCGCGGCGAGGAACAGGGCGATGCCCAGGTAGCCGAGGATGAGCGTCCAGTTGGCGGTGAGCCTGCTCACCACCGAGGGGCTCACCGTGGCCGACAGCCCGGCCGCGCCGAAGAAGGCGATGAGCAGGAGCGCGCCAGAGTCGTTGTTGGGGTCACCGGGGTAGCTCCACGTCCACCACCAGGCCGACACGGAGCCCTGCAGCGCCACCAGCGGCATCAGCGCCACGATGAACATGGTGTGCCCCAGGCACAGCGCCGCGTAGCTGCGGCACAGGGTACGCCGCGTGTAGACCGGGCCGAGCCGCGACGGCGTGGAGCGCACCTGCGGGCCCCGAGGGAGAAAAGGGAGCACAACTTTAGCCTCATTTACATACCCTCTCTTGTTTAATTCATTCCAGTTTGCGCGAGTACGCACCACTGCGATGAGCCGCCGCACCGAGGACGTCCCCGTGGAGCTGGTCAGCGAGTCCCTCTTCCTTCCCGGCAGCGCCCCGCCCTGCGCCGTGCCCGAGCGCTGCGGGGAGTACGCGTGCTGCAACATCAACGCCGAGCCGAGCGGTGAGTGTCATGTTGCTGGTGGTGGTGGTGGTGACGGTGGTGACGGAGCGGAGGGGCCGGACGTACCTCGACGTTGACGTCGTCCCAGTGGCCACCGTGTGAGGGCCCGCGGCTGTGGTGGGGTTGCTGCTGCGCCGAGTGCGGACAGCGCAGTGAGCGCGCCGCCAGCGGCGAGAACACCAGGCCCCCACCGCACGACTGCATGCCAACATCGAAAAGTTAGTACAACTCTTCCCTTTGGGCTTACCTCAAGTCGTCCTCTCGGCCACCCACCTGCCCTTGGTAGTAGTCGGCCAGCATGGCCGCGGTGGCGACGGTCGGCCTGACCCGGTAGCTCCTGGTCGGCCCGTCGGACAGCGTGGCGGCCAGCGGCCGGTGCGGCCCGGGCCCCGCGGCGTGCTGGGGCTGCTGGCCGTCGCCCGCGCCGCCCGCGGCCTCCTTGGCCTCCTCGGCGGCCGGCCACGGCCTCCCCTGCTCCTTGTCGTCCGGCTCCAGGCCCAGGTCGCCGGCGTAGCGCTCCTTCTTGAGCTCGTGGAGGTTGGGCAGGGAGCCGTGGGGCGCGGGGGCCGCGGGCGCAAGCGGCTCGAGGGGCGCCGGGCCCGGCCCCGCGGCCCCCGGGGGGTGCGCACCCGCGCCCCCGGGGCCGCCCGCTCCACCGCCGGGCCCGGGCCGCATGCCGCCCCCGACGCCGGGTCCTCTGGGAGTGTCGCCGAGGCCCGCTCTCGCGCCCACTGCACACAGAGGAAACGCGGGTCAGACTTTCGGTGAGGTCACCGTGGCGCTGACGGGGTGGCCGGCAGTGCGGGGCGTAGCCCACTCTACCCCTCATCTTTCTCGTAACTACCCCTCCCCCGCCCCGCCACGCCCCGCTCACATTGATTCTGCGCGCACGGCGCGGCGCGGCGCTGCGGAGTGGCTGCGTCGCCCCGCCCCGCCTCGTCTCGAGTGTGTTGCGGGGACAGTGACGGGGTATGGGGCGGGGTCCCAGAGGAACGCCATGCATGAGTTATGGCGCCACCAGGAGGAAGACGTGCCCTGCCGCACGACGTCGTGCTTGTGCGGCAGAGGAGTCTGCCTGCCTGGGCCTGGGCCGGGGCCGCCGGGGCCCTAAAAACAAAACTCCTCGGTCCTCCCTCCCTCCAGACCTCTCCTCCGACGGAAGTCTTCACTTCCGCAACTGGCCAACCCTCCTCTCGTGAGAGTTAGCGGGGAGGGGGAGGGGGAGGGCGGGGCAAACACCGGTCAGTAATAAGACCGCGGGAGAAAGAGGGTGTAGAAGAGGGGGAGTGTCGGGGCAAACATACTGGCGGATAATAAGTCGGAATGAGGACGGAAAAAGTGACAGATGGATAGAGAGAGAGGGAGTGTGTGAGGGAAAGAGGAGTGGCGGGGCGTGGTCGGCGTCGCGTCGCGTCGGCCCAAAGGGATGATCCGCCGAGAGGCCGGGCGTGGCCTGACGTGAGCCCGAGTGACCGAGTGAGGCGATGCAAGGGACACATCCCGAAGGGGCCCCTTTCGTAACTTGCCAAAGTAACATTTCTGTCCGGATTTATATTGTTAAACTTGAGTACTGAACCTTTAAAGTAATACACGAATTTATTTTCTCAACGTGCGCCTCTCAAAGCTGCACTAAGCTGCACCGCAACGCGTTGCTTTCGCCGCACCTTTTTCCGCACCCGCCCCGATTCACACCTTTTTTTTAACTTTGTTTCGCCGTCGGAAATCTACGTCGCCCGACCCGACGTGCCGCCCCGCCGAGTCACGGTGTTAATTTATGGTCGAACGCGTTTCGACTTAATGCCATCGATTGACGGTGCCGCCCAAAGGTTCCTTGGGGGAGGGGGGGGGGAGTTGGAGTGGGAGCGAGGGTGGAGGTGGAGCTGGAGCTGGAGGGCCACGCCGCGCCGCCCCACTCCGCCCCGCCCCGCGCCACGGTGTCATAGGGCCCCGGACCGGGTCTGCGGAAGATGGCATCTTGTGCAAAACAAAGTGATAAATAAAAAATAGCGACAAAGCATAAAGCGAAGGAAAAGAGCGGAATAAAGAGGACGGCGACAGACGCGCCTCGCCCCGCCCCGCCCCGCTCCCCTCTGTGCCGTGCTGCTGCCTTCCGTCTTGTACCTCGAGGCCGAGGCGAGGCGAGGCCACGGGGAGGGGAATTGTGTGTGACGTGAGGGAAAGGAGGTCGGAATCGCTCCGGCATCGCCTCGCCCCGCCTCTTTGCCCAGGTCGCCCCGCTCCGCCCCGCGCAGCCCCGCTCCACCCCGTCGGTGCGGTCCTTATATTCAGTTTCGCGTCGCTTGGAGCGCATAAAGGCTACAGGGCCACCGCAGGCCGGGCCGTGGCGGGGCCGCGCCGTGGCGGGGCGGGGCGGGGCCGGCGAGGAGAGGAAACACTAAAAAAAGAAGAGGTTCCGTGGCGTCAAGGCCGGCGCGAGGGATGCGGGGTGGGGCTGTCGGGTCGGGGCTGTTCGCAGAGTGGCTCGGCACCCCCCAGCCTTGCCTTTGCCTCCACCTAGTCGACTATTGGACCCCCCTCACCTCACCCCGCCACGCCCCACCACGCCTCGCCACGCCCCGCCACGCCACGCCCCTCCTCTGCGTTGGTCGTCTAGATTTTCCCGACGTTTCGTCTCGGCTCTGCTGCACGAGAGCGGTAAGGGGGCGGGGTAGGGGTGGGTGTTGCCGGGTGGGGCGCGGCGAGGTCTCGCCGGGCGGAAAGCACTTCGTCACCCCAGCACACGCGCGCGGTTGGGGCGGGGTGGGGCGGGGCGGGGCGCCCTGGCCCCAAACAGAACCACAGACAGTCCTTATACTTCCGCCCCTTCGCGGTTCCGCCCGACAGTGTCCGGGGGGAAGCGGGCCGGGCCGGGCCGAGTACCGGTCCCGATCAATCACATGTGGTATAAAATATAGTTTGGCTACGTCAGCAAGCTGAGTGGCATTCACAGGCATTCGTTGCAGCGCTATCATGGCATGCGTCAAGAGCTCTACACATTTCCCTTTTTTCGCATGCTTTTTAAAGCGACCGCGTGTAGACAAGCATCGTGCGAGTTCGCTACCGTAACTACGCCGCTGGACTTTGCTGTTCGTCGGTCATGGTTTGACGCGAAAATTACGCGATCGCAGTGTGTTTAGTGTGGCGTCAAACATGCTCTAGTTCACCATTCGTCTTTTCCGGGTGGTGTCAAAGTAAATTACAGACTGCTAGTTCTAAAAGACCGCGCGTGTTTTAATTTTACTCTCTCGTTCAGGAGTCTACGTGACGACGTACCTGCTAGCATGTAGTAATGCCACATTTTGGCCTTTTTTGCACCTTTGGGCGTTTAGAGCCCTTCGGGCCTGTGGACGCGGGCGTCGCGGGCCCTGTCCTGGAAGCAACAAGCACGCACGGATGACGGGCGGGCTAGACAGTGTTCTTTGTAGGGATTTTTTTTTTTTTAAATAACGCTGTCTTTGAGTGACTCTTTTTTTCGATTTACTGTTTTTTTTAAAATCGTGTTTGTCTTTTTTGTTATTATCAACGGGCGCGTTTTTTAAACTAAAGCGGACAAATGTGGGAAAAAATACATGCAATAAAACGAACGGCGTGTCTGCAGCACGTGATTTGCGTGCTAAAAGGACCCGGTAAAACACAATGCATTTTAATTGCATAGCACTTTATTTACATGATTTGGACGGAAAAAATGTATAATAAGAAACAAACGAGCTTTAGAGGGCTTTGATTCACGGGGTGGCTCTCGTTTACCGGACGCGGCCCAACCCCAAACTACCGTGTGTCACGCTACTCACCCGACGCTAGCATGTAGTAGTACACCATGGGGGTGTTGGCTGCATTGGAGTGGTCAGGGCGGGCTGCCCGGTGGCGGCGACTGCTGCGGCGAGGACCCTGCGCACATAGAAAAATACGGACACGTCAAACTGTGGCAGTATCTGCGTGCGCGCGTAACATGAACCAAGTTTCATGGAAGCAGATGAAGTGGAGGGGGAAGGAAGGAATAGAGACCCCCCTTCCCTCCGCGCTCCACCCGGTCCGCTCTAATAATGGGGGACCCCTCTACCGTACGGCCGTAGCTCAGCTCCGCTATGGAGGCGGCCGCCGCTGAATAAAATATCCTATGACGTCCGAAACGAGGCGATCGTGGCCCAAGCCGACGGAGAGCCGACGGAGGGCGCTCGGCTACGCGACCAGCAGCCGATCCGGGAGCCGAGCCGAGCCGATCCAAGCCGGGCCGATCCATGAATAAAATCAATTTTCTCCCCCATTTCCTTGGCAGCATTATCTCGTCATCAGGACGTACATCGCAGGCAGGCTCGTTCGCCGTCTGGAGCGTCCCCGGCCCCGCCCCTCAGGCTCAGGTGCTGGGGCGAGCGCAGCCCGACCCCGCTCCCGCTCCCACCTCCCCGACCGTGGCCGGCTAGTTTATTCCTGACCTCCACAACCGTACACTCTGTATCCGCGCCGGATTTGTTCAGAGTTACTACGTCTCGAAGGATATTCTTTACCTCCAACCCAAGAGGATCCCAGGGTAGTAACCGTAGTGATTACATCACAATTCTTCTCCATACCGTGGAAAAGGGGATCATAAAGTTTTCGTTCTCTTTCAATCGGGGGAATGTATAATTTCTCTTGGGGGAAGCATATTTTATTTCGCACTCCGCGCCGTGTTTCGCTCTGGGTCTCTCCCTCCCGCCTCCGCGCGCGATAAAGATAAAGTTCAACTCTCGGCGCGGCGGCTGTGAGGCGCCCGTGAGGTAGGCAGGCCCGCGGGGCGCCGGTGTCAGCAGTGCCGGGGGTTGCCTACCTCCCCGGCGCCCTGCAGCGGACCCGCTCCGCCGCGCCGGTCTTTTGTTGGCAATGAATGGCGCCGCGGAGCAAAGGGCGGGAGGCTCGCCGTTCACCATTCACCTCAGGGCAGGGTAGGGTAGGGCAGGGGGAGGGGGAGGGAGGGGAGCAGCACCCTCTCCCAGCAGGCGGCCGGGCCGAGCCGTACCCCACTCCTCCCTTAAGCACTAATCCGACCTCCACCACCCCCTCTCCCCGCCACCCCGCACGGACTCGCGCGCGCGGGCCCGCTTGCCCCCAACGCCTGGCCACGCCCCACCCCGACGCCGACTCACATTCTGATTAACCCCCTGGGGATTTCAACCCTTGCGCCCGGGTGGGGCTGGCCTGGCCTGGGCCCGGCTGCTCGGGGTGGATTTTCCCTCTCTGATCCCTCTGCTCCGGGCGGCGCGCCCCGGGAGGTGCACGACTCACGCTGGAGCGCACGCTGGGGCGCACGCTCACACTGGAATGCCTATCACTCCAGCCGCCGCGTCACACCCCGGCCCAGGCCCGCCGCACGGCGCGCGCACGTCATATATCAATTACTTTTGGCGGGGAATGTACACACGGAGAATGCGCTCCACGCCCGTCCAATGTCAAGCCTGCCCCCCCCCCCCCCCCCCCCCGCTCCTACACCCACCCCCACCCCTCCAAGCCCGTCCTTGTGCGAGCGATGTGAAAAGCGCTCCCCCGCACCCACCCCGCCCTCCTCTGTCTTTCCCCCGCACACAGTCTCTTCAATAAGCGACGCGCCCCCCACCGGTGGCGTGGAGTGGCGGAGCGTAGCGCTGGCCCCGCCACCCTGCTCGATGTGTCTGCCGGCCGTGCGGCCGCAGCACTCGTCGGAGCAGAAATGTTTTACGCTGATATCCCCGCAGCAGCCCGTGCCGTGCCGACCTCTGTGACAGATGTGTGCTCAAGGCCTGTCCGCGTACTACTTGTACAAGCGCTGAACTTACACCTTCACTTTCCCGGCAGACCGTGAGTTTCTTCTTCGCTGGTGATACCTTCAGTATATTTAATCAGGTGTTTTTCTAAGCACTTCCCGCAAAGTCCGTGCTCTCCCACTACCTGTCTGTCCGTACACTCTATCTGGCGCGGGGAGCGTGGTGGTCACCCATCACTCTGACATAAAACCCTCGTAAGATTTACGTATAGCGAGGAAATGGACGCGTTTTCCTTTCCACTCTCTTGCTGCGAAAAAAGGAGAGAAAACGATGGAAAAGTAAACGCGGATAGCCTATGGCGCCGAGGCGGGTTGGATCGGCGCCGAGCTCAGCTCGGCACAGCACAGCCCCTAACCCCTGCCTCCCCTGCGGCCCCGGCCCGGCACGTCGACTTATTTTCACCCCCGACATTTTTACTGTTTTCATGGTCGGGGAGACGTCAGCCCGAGGCTGTACTCCCTCCTTCCCCTCTCCGGTGCGCGGGGCGGGGAGGGGCCTGGCGGGGCGGGCGGGATAGGGCGCGCCTACGTATCAAAAATAAACATGCAGGGTGGGGAATCTGGCAGCGATCTCTGAGGCTCTGCGGGCTCAGCTTCCTATATAGCCTCGCTCTGTGCCTCCCTGTCAGGGTCAGGCGTGTCGCCGGCGACACACGACCAGCAGTTACTCGGACGTAGGTCACTAGCGCTACAGATCACAACCGCTACAGGTCACAAGCGCTACAGCTCGCTAACGCTACGGGTCGCAAGCGCTACAGCTCGGTAGCGCTAGGGCTCGCTAGCGCTACGGGTCACGAGCGCTACAGCTAGAATCTGCGCGTTAGGCGGAGCCGAGCCGAGCTATACCCTGAAAAATTACGCACGTGGCGTGGAAACATGGAAAATTTTTGCGACAGTAAACCTCCCGAAGGAGGTTGCGGTTCCCGCCAGGCACAGGGCTTTTACCCCCCGTGGCAGCCAACTACTTCGGTGTTCTTATGGGAACCGGTGCTTTTTGGACTGCGATCCTGTCGCGCAATTCGACAGATTTGATCCCCGTACTGCCAGATTTAGTCGTACGGTGGTTAACCGAACTGCCCTGTCCCCAGAGCATGGAATAGCTATTTTGGAGCCAGATTCTAGGACTTATGACCCCACGACCGACCACCAGTCGTGGGCATGGGACGGAACTTCCTGGCAACCCGCTGTCGCTACCAGTGAAGAACCTACCTGGGTTTGAACCAGGCCCCATGTGCCGAGTCTCACAGACACCTCGCGGCACCACTAGACCACTAGACCGTCGGCTATTCCACGAGGAGCTCGGTTGAAATGGGGGGCTTGAATTCCACTCTCCAAATTGTTGTCCTCAGAAAAATTAAATTTCTTGGTAAGATTTGAACCTCCGTCCTGCGACTCTCCGCGCGGACACTATGCCGGCACGGCTACGACGCCACGGTACCAGATGCCGGACCACTAGGAGTCATGCTGCGCGAGAAGCCACAGTCACCGAAGAAACGAACCCGGTGTCATGAGTGCGCCTGCTCTCCGGCCAGTGCTGGGCCGGCCGCGTCGCGTCATTGGTATCGACGCTGCTTATTGCACTAGGTGGGCAGTGGTTCAAAAACCACGTATTTTTGTTTCTTGTTAATTTTTTTTTTTTTTTTTTTTTTTTTTTTTGTCCAAGTGCTCTTTTCAGTGCCTTTTTTGCAGTTGCCTAAGTCACAAGGACGGTATAGCTGGAAAGAGCACTTGGTCCGGAAAAAAATAAAAATATATAACAAGCAAAAAACCATACGCGGTGTTTGAACCTCTGCCCACCTAGTGTAATAAGCAGCGTCGATACCAATGACGCGACGCGGCCGGCCCAGCACTGGCCGGAGAGCAGGCGCACTCATGACACCGGGTTCGTTTCTTCGGTGACTGTGGCTTCTCGCGCAGCATGACTCCTAGTGGTCCGGCATCTGGTACCGTGGCGTCGTAGCCGTGCCGGCATAGTGTCCGCGCGGAGAGTCGCAGGACGGAGGTTCGAATCTTACCAAGAAATTTAATTTTTCTGAGGACAACAATTTGGAGTGGAATTCAAGCCCCCCATTTCAACCGAGCTCCCTCGTGGAATAGCCGACGGTCTAGTGGTCTAGTGGTGCCGCGAAAACCGTGGGGTGTCTGTGAGACTCGGCACATGGGGCCTGGTTCAAACCCAGGTAGGTTCTTCACTGGTAGCGACAGCGGGTTGCCAGGAAGTTCCGTCCCATGCCCACGACTGGTGGTCGGTCGTGGGGTCATAAGTCCTAGAATCTGGCTCCAAAATAGCTATTCCATGCTCTGGGGACAGGGCAGTTCGGTTAACCACCGTACGACTAAATCTGGCAGTACGGGGATCAAATCTGTCGAATTGCGCGACAGGATCGCAGTCCAAAAAGCACCGGTTCCCATAAGAACACCGAAGTAGTTGGCTGCCACGGGGGGTAAAAGCCCTGTGCCTGGCGGGAACCGCAACCTCCTTCGGGAGGTTTACTGTCGCAAAAATTTTCCATGTTTCCACGCCACGTGCGTAATTTTTCAGGGTATAGCTCGGCTCGGCTCCGCCTAACGCGCGGATTCTCGCTGTAGCGCTTGTGACCCGTAGCGCTACCGAGTTGTAGCGCTTGTGACTCGTAGCGCTTGTGACCCCGTAGCGTTAGCGAGCTGTAGCGCTTGTGACCTGTAGCGGTTGTGATCTGTAGCGCTTGCGAGCCACTCCGCAGTTACTCCCCGGCCCGGCCCCGGCCCGGCCCGCGCGCCCCGGGTATGAGGCTCATTTGCGAATTCTCGCTGAATACCTCCGCTGCTCCCGCTCCGCCAGAGCCCTGGCTGCCCTCATATACACGACGCCGACGTTGGATGCGACACAGATGGCCTCGAATCGACCCGTGCGCGCGGGTCGGGTCGGGCGCTGTGAGCCCCCGCGCGGCGGCTCCGTCCCGGGGCGGGTCTGTGGGCTGCTGCGCGGACTCGTGCGCGCCGGTCTGGGCTGAGCATTAGGGTCGGACCTCAGGGCGGTCAGCTCGGCACCAGACTACCGCTCTGATAACCGAGCTGCCCGGCCCGGGCCGGCCCGGGCCGGCGCTACCCTGCTCACACTCCCTGCGCTGTGCTCTCCACCCCCGCCCGCCACCTTTCCTCCTCGCTTTTTCATTAAAACTTCAATTCGCCGGCAGAAATTGGGTTCGCACCGCGACGTCCTCTCCTATCCCGCTGCGGCTGCTCCTGGTGCCGCCCGCTTCGGGGCGGACACCCTTGTCGTAGGTCGTAGCAGGTTTCCACACCAGCAGCTGCTCCGCTCAAGGGTGGACCGTTTTTGCACCACTCTTTTCCATTTTTGTTTTGCATTTTCTTGTACTTTTGGCCGACTGCCTTCGCCCCGCCCACCCCACCCCCACCCCGTCCCGGTTGGCTGGGGCCTGAGTCCCTTCAGCATAGCTTTGATCAGTGGCCGTGCGACTTCTCCGCCTGGCTCTCTGGACTCGACTGTCAACCCCCGCCGCCCCCGCCCCCGCGCTTCCATTTCGCAGACTGAGTGGCGCGAGATGGTGGGGTGGGGCGGGGTAGGGTGAGGCGGGGTGGGGTGGGGTGGGGCGGGGTGGGGCGGCACCCAACTGATAAACGAGTCTAACGGATGGAGACATGTGTTGCACAACGAGACACCCCGCGCGCGCCGAATAATACAGTAGCAGAGTGCATTTGCGTGCGACCCTAGCCGCCCAACGCCCCCCCCCTCCCCGCCCTATCCCCCCCCCCCCCCCCCCCACGCAATGCCAAGCCCAGCTGCGCCTGCTGCGGCCTTTAGGGGTGGAGGGGAGGAGGAAGCCTGTTTATTTGCGCATCGGTCTGGAGGCCATACCGATCAAAGCAACGCAAAGCAGCGGGGGGAGGAACGCCTTCGCCCCGCCCCGCCTCACCCCACCCCGCCCCGCCTCTCCCGCTTATCGGCTATACCTCGCGCTTTCGTTCCCTCTCTTCCCGCTGCCCCCTCCTCCCCGGCCCCTGTTCCTCGCTCTTTTCCTTTCTCTCTCGCACTCGCACTCATTCTTATAGTCCCGTCCGTATGCGGAGACGCCATCTCCTCTTTGAGCGAGCTCCACTCGCGATGAGAGATAGACGGAGAGAGAGAGAAGTGAGAGAGCTCCTTGGGGGATGGACTCTTTGAGTGGCCGCGACCGCGCCTGGCGCGGTACTGTGTCTGAATGGCCGGGCCGATCCCCTGCCCTGCGCCATAGCCCGAACCCGAGCCGACCCTGCCCGACCCCGCGACTCAAAACGGCTGAACTCGTCTCGTCAGTTAGTCACCCTCGGCGCGCCAGTATCTCGGAGCCCACAGGGACGAGGCCGCCATGTTTTAATAAAGTTCTGCGGGAGCACGCCTTTTCTTTTACGTATAAAAGGAGTGACTGTTAGCGGCAGGCCGATTGGCCGGGGCGGAGGGCCGGGGGGAGACGAGTGCCCACTCGGGACGTGAAAGACAAGAGGCTGTGAAAAGAAATTCTCTCTCTTTACAGTCGGAAAGCAGATAATTTCCCGCCTCCGGCCCTTCATCTAATGAATTATTTGATCCCTCTGAGCCTCAGAAGTGGCCTCGCTCACAGCCGCCTGATATCTTGTTTGGCAGCGCGATTTTCTACTTAGTCGGATAGCTCTCAAAACTCAGTTCTAGCAGTGTCGTAGAAAACACCCGTGTTTTCCGGCAAATGCGTATATGGTTCTTTGAGGAATTATTGAGAGTATTCTGTAAAGGAAAGAATGTACATTCGTCTGACCTAATATATTTCCTGTTGACGGCCGTAATACCTCTGCGTGGCGAGATGCAGGGATGTGGTCTGTGGTCCTGTTTGCCCACCGTGTCCCAGCCGGCCCTGCCCCGGCCCGGCCCCAGTGGGTCACAACTAACTGACGTGCAAGCTGGCGGTGCTTGCTGTACTGGCGGCCCCCCTGTGCTGCGCCAGCTGTGGTGAGCGGGGCGGGGTGGGGCGGGGCGGTGCATGCAGGGCCTGGCCTGACCTCCCTCCGCCAGGCCCGCCCCGGGGCGATATCATGCACTGGAGACGAAAGTTTGGACACGAGACCTTTTTCCAGCGCAAAGCGGGCGGGGCGGGGCGGAAGCCCCAAGGCCGTCGCGCACGGGGCGGGTGCAGTGCAGTGTGGGGCAGGAGGCAGCAGCACCGACTACAACAACCGCCCCACCATGCCCGGCCCGGCGCAACGTTAACATCGTCGGAATCTTAATTTGAAACGGCCTCTCGGGACTTACGCTGAGCGCCAAGGCCTGTAGTCGACCCTCCCTCCGCCCCCTCCCCCCTTCCGCTTCCTTCTCCCGAAAGAGGATTACGTCTCGCCGCATTACAAGAAGGCGGGCCCCGCGGAAAATTCAAATGCGCAGGAGCTTTTTAAAACTCTGCTAATCATACTCGCTGTTTACGCGCGTTAAAAAGTCAAAATCGATGGTCCGAGCGCAGCTCAGCGGGATTAGTATTGCCCGGTAGGCCCTCCACAGGGCCCTCGAGCTCTCGTACAGTAATTTTATCGTTCACTAAAGTCATTCCAGGCCGTGCGCCGCGCGCGGCTCCCAGGCCCCAGCCGCCTGCCGGTCAGAGGGTAGGCAACCCGTGGGCACGGCTGCGCGCCTGCCAGCAGGTTGCCTACGCGTCAGGCGCGCTGGCCGCTGCCACCGTCGCGCCGACAGGAGCTATGAGGTCGTATCGGGGAGCTGGTGTCCTGCAGAGGGGCGGGGCGGGCGGGACGGGGTGTTCAGGAAGAATAAGGAGGAGAGGGGGTTTATAGGGTCCGAGGTCGGGGCCGGGGCCGCGCCGGGCTGCGGAAAAGGCTTTGCTTCCGCTTTACTGGCCTACAAAGCAACGGGGGCGGTGCGGGGCGGCCGAGGCCGTGGGCCGGGGCCGGGGCGGCGGTCATTCCGACCCGCCATTGGGGCTCCGCGTAACGCCTTGTCGGCAAATAATGATGGCGAAACGGTCTCGGCCGTGCGGGGCGGGGGAGTTATGGCCCGCGGGGCCGGGGCCGGGGCCGGGGCCGGGGGGAGCGGGATGGTCTCGTGCTCCTGCTCCCCGGCGCGGCCCTGCGCCCCAGCTTCCTGGTCCCCGGCGGTGATCGCGTGCGGGCCGGGCACCATCTCTACGCGGACGAGTATGACGGCGGGCGTGAGGTGATGGCGCGGCGCCATCATCTGTCAATTCCGCGCGTGAAGGTCCCGCCTCGGGCCGAGCCGGCGTATACGACCGCGGGGTGCCAAACCAAGCAGGGTCAAAAGTGGACACGGGAAAGTATCCAGGACACGTGATTATTTTATAAAGCTTTCACGGTATTATCGTCGAAGTAAAATCATCCGTAAGGTGATTTCATTCGCGCGCGGTATCACTTGCGTGCACACGCGAGCTCGCACTTCACTTGCGAACTCAAGATATCTCTTTTTTTCACTCACCAAAGGTCCATTCGGTTATTCCGGAGCTCGATCAGTCGCCTGCGGCCAGGCGCGGCACCCGCCTGAAGCGTGGTGAGGCGGGGCGGGCGGGGCGCCACAGGTAAGGGCTCGACTCGGCCTGCTCGGTGCGCGCGGGGCGGGGCGGCGCGGCTGTGGCGCGTCCTCCCTCGGCCAGGCTCGCGACGACACTGCGCGGCGCGGCGCGGTACGGCGGGGTGGGGCTCCACCAACCCTGGGCAGCGTGGTGCGGCGGGGCCGGGCGGGGCCGGGCGGGGCCCCCACCACCCCATGGACCCAGCTCCACACGGGCCGCGCCGGGCAGGGCCGGGCAGGGGGTGGCCGACGGCACGGGGCAGGGAAGACTGTCGCGGGTAGTTTAACGCGGGCGTGCCCGAGCTCTAGGGACGCCCTTCCCTGCTGCCGTTTGAGAAAGTTTTTTGCATGGCAAATATGAAAAGGACGTCTCGGACCGGACTGTTCGGGTCGGGAGCACGGGGGAAGGGAATCGCAGCCAGGGCCGAGCGCAGGGTAGGGGCGTGACGGGCCGGGCTGGGCCGGGCCGGGCCCAGCGGGCACGGGACCACCCCATTCAGCGCCGCGCCCCGCCCCGCCTGCCGCGGCGCGCCCCGCCCAGCCACCGGATCGATAGGGGAGTGAGAGAGAGAGAGAGAAAGGCCCTGGCGGAGATAGAGTGCTAGTGAGGGAGATGGGGCTACGGGGCGGCGGAGAGAGCGCCCGTGTCTGCGTGTGTCAGAGGGAGAGGTCGGCGGGGACTATGTGTCAGAGAGAGAAAGATAGAGGGTAGTGTAGCGGTCGTAGTAGGATGCGAACGGGCTGGCGGGGCACGGGGCGGGGCGGGGCGGGGCGGGGACAGTTGGAAGGCGTACTTCCCGCAGCGTTTGTTTGTATAAGAGTGCGCTGAAAAGAGATGTCACAGGCGTGGCACGCCAGGGGAGGCCATGGTGGGCATGTGCTTGGGGGAGCGGCGGAGCGGAGCGGGGCGTGCGGGGCACGCCAGCTGCCGCCGGCCCGGACCGGCCCCACTGCACCCGGGGGCGGGACCATGGGGGCCTCCGGGACCTCGAACACGACAGGACACGGCACGGCGCTAGGCAGCAGGCGCGCCCGCACCCGCAAGCCACAATCAGCTAAAAGCAGTGCAGATCTGCGGCGGGGCGGGGCCGGGCCGGGCCGGGCCGGGCCAGGCGTATGGGAGGGCGCTGCGGCCCGGCCGGTCTCCTGACGAGTCCCACGCCCCGGTGAGGCTGGGCACGGAGCAGCCTCAGGTAAACCGCCCCGCTCCGCGCCACGCCTGTAACGACAATGGTGGTCAGCCTGCGAGGTAGGCAGCCCATCCAGCGTGCGCGCCGGGCCGCTTGCTGTCCGTGCGGTGGCAGTGGCACACTGGACCGGAGCCCGGACCGGACCGGACCCAATGGCGTGGAGTACCCTTCGCTCCTCCCATTGACCGGCTAATCCCTCCTGACGCTGCCGCCCGCCGCACCGCACCGACCTCACCGGGTCTAAAGCAAGCCCCTTTTCCTTCCTCTGCCCCGCCCCGCCGCGCCCTGCCCCGCCCCACCGCGCCGGTAAGTGCCAGGGCTGTGAACAGACGTGCCCTGAACGGCAAACGTCCCTCTCTCCTCCCCTCCACTCAACCGCGCGACGCTTCCGACCGACGCGACGGCCTGCGGCTTTTTTTTTTCTCGCTCCCCGAGGAGGACAAGAAGAAAAAAGAGGTAGTGATCGTCTCTTGATTAATTAGCCCCCGGGCGCGCTGTGCAGCCCGGGCCGGGCGGTGCGAATATATGCTTTTCGTCGGTTTTTTGTAAATCCTGCGGCTTATCTCATGTCCTCTCCGGCCGCGCCGCGCGGCCTCGCGTACGAGGCGTCGAGATGCACTTGGTGACAAGCGCCCCCCCTCCTTGCCTCTGGGGTCCAGCTGAGGCAGCACGCCTGCTGCGAGAATACTTCTCCTATAAAACTCCAAGTTGGGACAGACTCTCAAGTGGCCGTGCCTGACCTTGACGGTGTGTGAGCCGCACTGGCGCGCTGGCTGGCGCGCCGCCACTGGCAGAGCAGAGCTGCAGGATATCGGAGGCGTAAATATGCAGATGATTCAGATGAGCTGCTACTATGTATTGCACTGCGCGCTCCGGCCGCGCCCGGCACTGTTGCCGGGCCGTTGTCGTTCATTAGTTGCGTGTTTTATCTCAATGGTCCGCCTTAAACGTCACCTAATCATCTCTGTTCCAAAATGACCACATTTTCAATAAGTGCTGCGCGCTTAGGAGCAGGAGCGGCCGGCGCGATGACGCGGGCGGGAGGTGTTTTGGGTTGACGTGAATAATAGCTCGGAAATTAGGACCTTATTATCACCTTCCCACCTGGGAGGGTACAATTCTTATTTTCTTTATTCTCATTTTTTTAAAAATATCAGTTCCCTGCGCACCGATGCGCCCTCTTCTTTCGCGTACAATACATCTGCATATTTTCCGAGCGACCTTTTGATTGCGACTTGACGTGGCGGGCGCGCGATGCGGTTCGGCGCGGTTCGGCGCGGTTCGGCACTCACCCTACATTGCTGTTAATGGAGCGAACGTGAAGTGCGCGAGGCGAGGGGCACAAGGGTTTCGAGGAGGTCGGGAACAAACAGGGTGAAGGGCGAAGGGCGCGGCAAAGGAGAGGGCGAGGCGAAGTGAAGGAGGGGAGGCCGTAATCTGCAAGCGCAGCGCCTGCCTGTCGGCGCGCCGCCCAGCCCAGCCCGGCCCAGCTCCCAGAGAAGCACTTCATAGCCCTGAGCGTGTTATGCCCCCGCCCCGCCCCGCCCGACCCCCCGCCGACTGTTAGCAACTCGTCAATACCGCCACTCCAAACCGGTGAATGGAGTCTCGATCGGGAACACTCGCGCTATCATTGGCATTGTGTACAGAATGTGATGTGAGTGACAGTTCCGCGCGCACGGCCGTGCCATGCGTTCTCCCTGCCGCGCGCATAATATAAAGAGCTCTCTTTTATAATTTTACTTTTATGTTAAAACGCAACAACTCTTCTACAATTTCGAAAAGACATGCGGAAGAGCTACTGCGTCTATCGTGTGTGTAGAAACTAATAAAAACCTGTGGGTCACGGAAAATCCTCGGCGAGGTATCTGTTCGGTGCGTGCTGGTGCTGTTGCTGGGCGTTTAAAAATCACAACCAACTCCGCCAATACAGTTTTCGCCCCGCCCCACCCCCCTCCACCCGCGGTATGTGTAGCGCGGCCTGGCCTGGCGTGGCGTGCAGCGCAGCGGCCAAGTTTGCAGAGGTTTTTTTAATTATTCAGGAAGTAGTGGTGGGGCGGGGCGGGCTATTGGCCCCACGCGGGCCTCCGCGCCGCGCGCCCGGGCCCCGTGTGTGTGTGTGCATGAGAGGCAAAGAGAGGAGCCGATAGCCAGGACGGGACGACCGTTAATTCCATCGTTTTATCCTTGGTATCCGACGAGCAGGGGTCGGGAACTGTATGCACAACATAGGTGTATGCACATCGGGAGAAACATTCCGAAACAATCGGATTGTGTCAAAAAAAGGGAAAGAATTCAGTCAGGTCCTTAGATCTTGGAGCAGTTTGAAAACCTCTAATTCTTTTTAAAGCATACATTTCGGCACATTTCCCCAATCAGACTCTTCGATGTGCCTCTAGGTTTTTTCTATAGTCCACGCTGACCCACGCCGCCGCACAAGCCTAGAGTGCGCTAGCCTCCCAAGTCCTCCGCCAAGGACGAGCGCGGTCCCGCTCAAAGTCAAAAGAAACTCTGATTCGCGGTCATTTATCATCACTCGAGCGGACTGATCACTGACCCTCCGCAACGTCCTGGGCCCCGCCCCGCCCCGCCTCGCCTCGCCTCGCCTCTCCCCGTCCCGCGGCGCCCTCGCCGTGCCTGCCTGTGGCTCCAGTAGTTCGGTAGGCTGCGGTCGGCGCTCAGGGCGTGCGCGCTCAGGGTCTGCACGCGGATGTCGCGTCGCGCTGGTGTCTCAACTTTTGACGAGCGCGTCCCCTGCCCTGCGCGACTACCAGAGCGCAGAAATCCCTTATCACTTTGTGGCTTTCACGGTCCTGAACCGCGAAATTCCAACCGAAACGATACTCGTGTGGCATCAAACTTTGTTTTTCATTTTATTTTTTTTGTCCCTCGTATCGCAGAGACTCTTGCTCTTGTCTCCTCCTCCCTTCTCTCTCTCTCTCTCCTGCCGTTCACTTGTCGTAAAGTTGACGCGCTTCGGTAACAAGTTGGGAACGCGCCCCGCGCTTCGACGCGCGCCGCTGCGTGGCGGGGTGGGGCCAGGCGGTGCGGGGCGGGGCGGGGCGGGGCGGGGCGGGGCCGGGTCGCGGCGCTCTCCACCTGTCGCTGCAGCGAGCTTGTCATACTCGCGCCGACCTGGTTGCGAGCGGAGTTTGGGATGCTCCAGCAGGTGGCACCAGCACCGACTACACTACTCCTCCTCCTTAGGCCCCTGGTGCCCGCTCCGCGTAATACCTGATTCATTGCCAATGTCATAGCCGGCCGGGCCGGGCCGGGCCGGCGGTCCCCCACCACCTGCTGCCTCCAGGATCCCTACTCCAGACGCGCTCGCATCTCTCCCTCCTCCTCGCTCTCACTCTCTCGCTCTCTCTCGCTCTCTCTCTCGCTCACACGCTCTCTCGCTCGCCGCCGCCTGCCTCCGCAATCCTTACCTATAAGACAGATGATACGTTGCCGGGGGACCTCTCGGTTGGCCGCCGCCCGCCCGTGCGTACCCCGAGCAGTCTGTGCCCGTCGCCGTCCCCGCAGTGACATGAAGCAGTAGGAGGAGAAGGAGCTCCTGACTGAACCCCGCTGTGCCCGGCCAGGCCCGGCCCGCTCCACACCCGTAAGTGCCTATATATCTACCCCGCACCTGATCCCCTTGTGATACGCGTGCCGCGCTGTGATGGAAGAAGACTCATGGGGGAGGCGATATCGTCAGCAATAGTTATGCGGGTGGGAAGATTTAAATTTAAAAGAAATTCTTACTGTGGTTCGCTTACTAGTTTTAAACAGCAGCACGTCAGAGTAACCTCCGCCGGAGACTGAGGCGGCGCTGCCAAAAACCTGCCGGCTAGAAAAGAAAGGAAAAGGTTGCTGCTGAAGGATGGTTTACATATTTTACGACGCGCTACGCCCCGCGCGCCACGCGCCGCCACGCCCGGCGATGATGCTCTGTAATAAAGTCGTGCAGTATTAAAAGGCCCGCAGCACACGCTCCCACAATGGCGCCAACGAACGCCAACTTTAATTTTGCCTTATTTTTCACGGGCGTTTTCTTTACGGCATTATGTATACTTACTTATTGGCCCCGCATAAGGCTATTCGCGGGCTTTTGTCGGCCGGGCCGCAAGCCGAGTTCACTGGAAAGAAAAGAGGGAAATCGTGTCGCGTGTTTTGTAAACGGGAACCTTAAAGGGTAGCAAAGGAGGGCGCGCCCTACGAGCGTGGGAAGGGAATAACGTCGGAATTAGTCTCGCCCCTAATCTCCTTGCACCAACTAATTTTGGACGTCATTAATTTAAAACGTTTGAGGAAATCTTTTCTAATTTTGCCGCGCGCTGGAGATTACTAAATCCCACTCCCCGGCGCACCTCCAGCGTGTTCATCCCGCCCAAAATTTCTAATAAGATTTGTAGAAAACTGGCGAGGAAAACGCGCACATCTCTGGAACACATACCAGCTTGGTTTCTCCTCGGGGAAGTTTTTCGGTATGCGTGTGTATGTGTGGGTATGTACCTCTTCAGGAGGCAGGCAGCACTTTTCTTTGGAGGCGGTGATTGTTTTATTCGGCGCGGCGAGTCGAGTCCCCTCCGGTCGGCGCGGCGCACCAAATATTCCGCGTGAAACAGCAGCTCGGCTAATAATAACGCTTGTGGTCCGCTCGAGGAGGTTCCCCGAGTCATGGAGTGCAATAAGCAGCGCGCGTTATGTGCGACCAATCGTCCAGCAGGACCCTCTCCGGCGGGCATCATAGGGACCGTGAAAATGGTGGCCGGCCGGCTGCCGGGCAAGGTCGGGGCTGTGCGCGGTGTGGGCGGGCGGGCGGGCGGGCACCTGCGCGCCGTGCCGTGTCATGTCACTGTCACGCGCCCTACACCGCACACCGCACCGCAGGCCAGGCCCATACCGCCAAAATCAAAACTCGATCGCGCCGAGTGAAACCGCACCGGCCGCTGACTCGCGTGTCCACCCGACAAACTCGACGGAAATGTCAGAGAGCAATCGTGGAACGATGGCGCACGGCGGTTAGGTTTGTAGTCCGCGCCCGCGCCGCGTTTGTTCTGTCCGGGCGTTAACAAATATCTGGCGAACACCCCGCGGGCGCGGCGGGGCGGGGACACGTGTGAACACAGCCCGCATGGACCCTCGAGAACCTACAGTACAGGACTCAGGCTGAGCTGAGAGAGAGAAAGGGAGGGAGGGAGGGAGAGAGGGGGGAAAGGAAGGGAGGGAGGGAGAAATGGAGGTAGAGGGTGGGAGATCGCGAGCGGAACCCGCGGAGCTGATATCGCTGTTCTGTGTTGTTGAGGGGGGTGGAGGCGCCCCCACCCCCTCCCTTTCGCCCCTCCCTTTACACCCCTATGCTCTCGTGCTCTCCTCACCGCTGATATCGGCCCCCTTGTGTGCTATTATTACAAGTTACCTGCTCGCTGACTAGAGAGGACGGGGCGGGGGGACGGCTGGCTCCTTTGACGGGGCGCGCGTGGGAACTAGGAAACTATACGATACATGCGTCTGGCTCCGCGTGCGCAGGCGCGGCCGCGACCAGGTGGCGTGTCAGGAGGCGCGTATTTTCCTAGGATCGCGCCTATTAGCCTCGCGTCAACAATATAAGTGCCCGGGCCGGCCCGTGTTGAGGGGACCGCGTCGCCTGTCGTCTGCTTACAGTAAGTTAGTGCGCGTCGTCGCATCGATGCACTGGACGCGCGGTAATCACCAAGGCAAGGGGCGTCTCTTCCGACAGGATCCGGTCTGTATGTTTTATTCAGCCCGTGTCCTATATATACCGCGTTGACGTTTTACCCGTTTTACTGAATCCCGCGCCGCGGGGAATTCGTTTCATTTCAATATGCGGTCTTGTTGTAGTTGAACGACCCGCGCGTCAGCCCCAGCCCGGGGAAAGTGGCCAGGCGAGGTATGGGGTGGGGCGAGTGTATGGCAGACTGACTTGTTGGTTATTTTCATTTAATCCATCTGGCCGGGCCGGCCTCACAATACCCCGGCTGCTGCGTGCGCGCCGCATGTATCGCACAGCAAACATTTCTCTTTGTGTAATCAAAACCAGAGCGCCATGCACGCGGGCTGGGCCGGGCCGGAGAGTTGCAATGAATATTCTGTATCTCTCTTTGAAAACCTTTTAGCCACGTCGTGCACGGAAGCGAAATGCAACGCGGGGGTTTCTAATTAATCATCTGTCATAGCTTTTCTGTTCTGTCATCTCTCTACACGTGTCAGTAATGGCGTATAATATTACAATGTTACTGCTGCGCGCAGCCTGCGAGCAGGTGAAAGGCTTGCTGACTATTTGCGAAAGCTCTGTGTCGCGGCGTTGACGTCAGTGTGCAGAGGTTGCTATAGTAGCGCTGTGTGGGCTGGAGTTGCTGGAGCGTGGCTGGAGCGCGGCGGCAGCCGAGCCCTGCCCTGGTGGCACTGGCACGGCGCGGTGGGTGCATTCCGCGACTGGCGGTATAGGGCGCACGGGCTGGGCCGGGGCCGGCGGGCGCACTGGCTGCGGGGTGGGGAGGGTGGCAGCAGGGCGTATTGGATCGGGAAACTGGCGGCGTGCGTCATGAGGCGGACCAGCACAGCCCTGCCACGCCACGCCACGCCACGCCGGCCGGTCTGCAATATGAAGAGCAGGGCGAAAGTGCGCGCGCCGGACCTCTTCCTCCCCGCCCCTCCCGTCCCGTCCGCCCGCACCCCCCTGGATGCCCCCCTCCTGGAAAACCCCAGCGGCCTGGCGCGCGTCACAGCATGGAGGAGGGGAAGGAGCCGGCCCCGCCCGCTGCTCCTGCCCCGCCCTGCCCTGCCGCGAGGAAGCTGAAGCTGCTCCCCGACTACGACGAGATGCTGCGACACCGAGACACCGGGACCGCAGGGGGAAGCCCCGGCAGAGCAGTTTGCGAGAGAGAGGGAGAGAGAGAGAGAGAGAGAGAGAGAGTAGTGAAAGGCGAAAGGCCGTCCCGTCCCGCCTCTGCGCAGGGATTCCCCCCCGTGCTGGAGGGCCTGGCGCGCTGCCGCGCGCCCGCGGGACGATAGCCGCAGCGCTAAAAACGGTTACGATTATTTTCATTTTTATCGCTTCGGCCAAACTTTTCTTTCCCCCCGCCTTTTTATTTTTAAATCCTCGGAACTGTAGCGCCGCGCGCGAACGATCAGGCGTCAGGCGACGACGGGCGGCTATGCTGGCTGCTTGAGCAGTTGTGAACGCCGAGGGGTATAAGGACGACTGCGAGGCGAGGGCACCATCATAGTATCTGCACATTTTATCGCTCTATCACACGAAACAGCAGGGAGCAAAAAAAAAAATAAAAATAAAGGAAGTATCGGACGGAAGTCCAACTAGTGGTTATTGGCCAAGCAGACGCGTCGTCGCCCGCGCGTTCCCTGCACTGTGTGATGGGAGCACCGCTCAAAATGCACAATAAATATGAAGGCTTAATGATTAAGCGGCGATGCGGAACCGGGCGGGGCGGGGGCGGCGAGACTCCTTCCGCTCGCGCCAGACTCGGCTCGGCTCTGCTCGGCGCGCTGCCGCGCTTTTCCCACGGGGAACGTCCCATCCCGTCACCTTGCCCGCCGGCCGATATTCCTCCGATAAACGTGAATGCAGTTTATTCGACTTGCGTGCGTCGCGTCGGTTCGGCGCTTCCGCGGCGGAGGCGCCTCGGCTTGTCTTCAAGTTCACGGGGCCGGGCCGGGCCGCGCCGCGCCGCGCGCAGGGAAGTTCCTTCTCCTCTGGCATAGGCAGACGCGTAGGCAGCGCTGGGGTGGGGCCGGGGCGGGGACGGCTTAACCGCTCACAACACTCGACGCAAATTGCCCGGGGCTGCCCCTACCGCTGCCGCCGCAACCGAAACTTGAAGGGTGTAGGGGGTGGCAGCTAAGTGTGTCAATTACAAACCGTGACTTTACGCGAGGGGCGACAAGCTATGCGGGGATCAGAGACCCTTCCCCAAAAGGGAGTAAAATAAATATTGATTAAAAAAAATTCCTGGGCTGAACAAGGATTAACGAGACTTGAACATTGTTGAACCGCGGCGGCGTTCCGCATGCCAACGTGCGTTTGGAGGCACGCACTCTAAAGAAGCCAGATGGGGGGCGCAGAGCTCGCACTCAGAGATCGCGACGCCGAACTCAATGGCACAGTCTCTCCCTCTCTCTCTCCCCCTCCCTATTGCGCGTATCTCACTTCCTCTCTCCCCACAGAGCAGGACTTTGGGCACGCGCTGCGGGCTGCGGCCCGGGCCCGGTGGGCAGTGCTGGGCAGCCGCATGGAATGGTTGAGGCGGTGCGCGGCGAGGCAAACCCGTTGGTCCGCGGCCTTGGCGCTAGCGGCGCGGCCTGGCGTATCCATAACGCATAGGGACCCCTAACCCTGCCCTACAGACCCGCGCCAGCCGCCAGCCCCGCCCACCGGGGTATCGGCGTGTCCGGGCGACCTCCTCCAGCTTCCGGTTCCCTTTCTTCCTCGCCGTCTCCACATCTCCTTTCCGCCATCTATAACTCACATATCACTCTGCTATACCCGGCCGGGCTCTACTACCAGTGCTGCCCGCGGAGCGGCGCCCCAGCCTCATTCGCTTTTTAGGAGAGCGATAAACTGGAAAAGAAAAGTGTATGAAATCGACCCGCCCCGCCCAGACCCGCCGACCTCCTAGGGCGCGGACGCGCGTGGCCGGGCGAGGCGGGGCGGGGCGGGGCGGGGCGGGGCGGGGTGACGGTCGCCGCCGAAACTGGCCGGGCCCTGAAGCGCGCGGGCACGGTCCCCTCCACCGTGCGCGCGGGATACGGTCACGCGCGAGGGTGGATCGTCCGCACACACTATCCGCTCGAAAGACCCCGTAAATTTGAACAACTATGCGTAGACGTGAAGGGAGAGAGTGGCTTACTGCGGCGGGGCGTGGGCGTGCGGGGCGCGGTGGGGCATAGGCATGGCGCCCCCCTCCCTCCCCGCCATCCCCTCGCGCGCGTGGCTGGCCATATCTTAGCGCGGGGGCGTAGCCGCGCCCGCCCCTTTTTTAAGCGATTTGAGCCGGAGAAAGAGGGTAGTAGCGCGTGGCGGTTCCGGGGGTGGTGAAGGACACCGGAAATCCAAGTAGTGTCCCTTCAAGTGTGAGTGAAATTCCTAGGAATATTAACAGGTATACCTGGGTGGGAATGGAAGTGCGCGCACCTTCGAGTGTGCGACAGTCGTAAGCCTTGGGCTCCCAGTGTACAGGGAAATGTGAGCGGAGGTGAGTGTAACGCCCTGCCCCGCCCGGATTGGCCCGGCCACTGAAAGGACGAGGATGCACGCGGAGAGACGCGCGGCGCGGCGCGGCGGCGGATGAAAAAAGTTAGGACTCGAGAGCAAGTTTTAGTGAGGAAAATCCACGTCGCGCTTGGAGTGCGGAGCGGTCGGGAGAGCGAGTGTGTGTGTACAGAGAGGGAGAGAGAGAGGAGAAATGCCGACCGCAGTAGTTGCGAGGCGAGGGCCATGACGCCGACCACGACCGCGACTTTGAAAGACTTTGGATTCAAAGTCACTTGCGCGGCAGCAGTGCCCCGCCCCGCCCCGCCCCGCCCCGGGTTCGACCCTTGATGTAGCAGTCAGTGTGGCGCCCTAGCACCTCGCCCCCCCCCCTCTCTCTCTCTCTCCTTGTACAGCTGACCCTGATTCCTCCTAACTTCACCGCGCCGTTAGCGCTCTTCGCGAGTTCCCCCGGACAGACAAGTTAGGCTAGTTGGCCGTCACGTTTGCCTCTCATTCAATTACCCAGTGTGGCGGTGCGGCGTCGGTGCGGCGTCGGCGTCGCCTGCTAGTATGGTATGCGGTGGACGCCGCCCGGGAAGTGGCGTCGCGCCATAGGAATCTGTGTGAGCAGCGCAGCGCTGCACCCGCTGCACTCAGGTGTCCGTGTGAGCGTACAGTATACACGTGAGTTAGGTGCGCCGCGGTACTTGGCCACACCAGCACCACTCGATTGCTTTAATCACACACTTTCAACAGCAATAACCAGAGCGCACGGGTGCGCTGCGCCCACACACAACAAAAAGTGGCCGTCGTTACGTTTTTGATGGGACACTTGTCCGTCGCGATCGGGTCGCTTTAGGACCTGCCGCTGCCGCGCCGCACACGTAGCTATGGCCTCCTCGTTGGCTCGGTCTGCAATTGTTTAGCTCGGGGCCGGACCGGACCGGACAGGACAACTACAGCGAGCTGGACGTTTTGATGTGGTTTCAATCGAAACGGTCTGGCGGGGCCGGGCCGGGCCGGGCCGGGCGGGACATAGATTGAATGGTCGAAACCGGAAAACACGGAGAAAGGAAGCTCGCGAAAGTGTGCTCCGGAAAAAAACTAATCATTGTTGAAATTGAGACCAGTGGTTTGAAAGTAAATGTTTTGTGTGTTCTGAGATGAAAGTGGTTACACTGCACTGAGAACAATTCCTGTTCTTTCTACTACCGCGTAGGTGTAGGTGGGGCTGGTAACGAACGAGTAAAAAAATAACGAGCGCAGTTTAGGCTCCCGTCAGAGAAGTGCTCTACTCCAGCCTGTCGGTCAACACGGGCCGTTTTGTCTTCCTCTCTTTCTCTTCTCCCGCAGCTCAGCTACCTCTCCCCAGCGGTCTCTAACGATCGTCCGTGTTCCTGGAATAAAGCAGTTAAGGGCAGTTTAAAAGGGGTGGAGCAGAGCAAGGGTCGGAGGGCTCATTAGGGGCTGGAGGGGGGGGGGGCACACCTGCTGGAGCTGCCCGCTGGAGTCGCTGCTGGAGTCGCTCTGGCCGCCGGCCAGGGGAGTGGCAGAGTGCCTGGGGTCCCGGTGGTTCCTGGTCCCCCCCTCCTGTGCCCTCGGTGCTCCATGCGACCCGGTGCGGTGACCGCTGTCACACTTATTTCCAATGCAAAATCGTGAAAGGGGAAAAGTTAGCACGTGGTGGGACGTAGGTCACAAGCGCTACAGATCACAACCGCTACAGGTCACAAGCCCTACAGCGAGAATCCGCGCGTTAGGCGGAGCCGAGCCGAGCTTAACCTTGAAAAATTACGCACGTGCTCTGCAAATGAAAGGGTGGCGTGAAAACATGGAAAATTTTTGCGACAGTAAACCTCCCGAAGGAGGTTGCGGTTCCCGCCAGGCACAGGGCTTTTACCCCCCGTGGCAGCCAACTACTTCGGTGTTCTTATGGGAACCGGTGCTTTTTGGACTGCGATCCTGCCGCGCAATTCGACAGATTTGATCCCCGTACTGCCAGATTTAGTCGTACGGTGGTTAACCGAACTGCCCTGTCCCCAGAGCATGGAATAGCTATTTTTGGAGCCAGATTCTAGGACTTATGACCCCACGACCGACCACCAGTCGTGGGCATGGGACGGAACTTCCTGGCAACCCGCTGTCGCTACCAGTGAAGAACCTACCTGGGTTTGAACCAGGCCCCATGTGCCGAGTCTCACAGACACCCCACGGTTTTCGCGGCACCACTAGACCACTAGACCGTCGGCTATTCCACGAGGGAGCTCGGTTAAAATGGGGGGTTTGAATTCCACTCCAGGTTGCAGCTTGTCCTCAAAAAAATTTAATTTTTGGGCAAGATTCGAACCTTTGTTCTGTGACTCTCCGGGCGGTCACTATGCCGGTACGGCTACGACGCCACGGTAGCAGAAGGGGGACCACTATGAGTCGTGCTGCGCGAGAAGCCACAGTCACCGAAGAAACGAACCCGGTATCATGAGTGCGCCTGCTCTCCGGTCAGTGTTGGGCCGGCCGCGTAGCGTCATTGGTATCGACGCTGCTCATAGCACTAGGTGTGCAGTAGTTCAAAACCCGCGTAATTTTTTTTCTTTTTCTTTGGACGTTAGCGAGCTGTAGCGCTTGTGACCCGTAGTGTTAGCGAGCTGTAGCGCTTGTGACCTGTAGCGCTTGTGACCCGTAGTGTTAGCGAGCTGTAGCGCTTGTGACTTGTAGCGCTTGCTGTTTTCAATATAAATTCTGGCGTGCGAGAATTGACTAGTGAAATTTATTTTAAAAATGTATGTTCCTTGTGCTCAAGAAAATAGAGAGGGAGAAATCGTCTGTACGGCTCCGTCCACACGGGCCTCCTGCCCCACCCTACCGCGTCCATCTCCATCCATCGGGAAACCTATTATCGCCAGTTATGATCCTCCAGGATTCCGGGAAGTCTCCGGCGTTGTTGAAGGGGAACAAACACAATCTGCAGACCTGTCTGTCCCAGACGCCCCACCCCACCCCGCCCCGCCCCGCCCGCCGCGTCACGTCGCGTCCGCGGTGGCGCTTACGGCCCCGCGGCGGAGAAAGACTGAGATGGAAAGCGAGACTTTCAGAGATTCCCACGGGCGGAAGAAAGAGAAAGACAATCCGGAGGTTCAGCGATTTCGGAGCCTCGCTCGTGCGCGTTATGTCCAGGCTAGTGCGCTCTGCGCCGCGCCCTTCACCACGAAGTGGTTGTGCCACGGTCAGGGCAGGGCAGGAGGGAGGGGAGGGGGATCATTTGCTCTCAACCGAGCTGAAAATGAAAACGCCCCCACCTCCCCTCACCGCGCTGCCCTCCTTGTCGTCCCCCCTGCGCCAGCCAGAGAATCACTGTGCTGCTCTACACTCCCGGGCACGGGGCCCACCCCGCCCCGCCCCGCGCCACCGAAACAAAAGAGAAGGAAAGTTTTACTGCTAAATAGGGGACCTGAGGTTAACTCCACGGCAGTGTGGCGCCGCGGGAGGACGATTTTTCGAGTAGGAGGAGCAATTACCGGCGAGCGTCGCCTGGCGTCGCGACGCCTAGCCTAGCCCCGCGTTGCGCAACGCGTCCGTCCCGCGCTATCCTGTCGGCTGCAGGTGACCCGGACCGGGCTCCGGGCCGCGGGCTCCGGGCGGGGCGGGGCGGGGCGCTGTGCTCCGGGTCTCTAGTCACGCGGAGCGTCGCAGCGCCCGGAGCCCGAAGCCAGCGCGGCGCCGCCTCTGCCTCTACGCGTGAACACGTGCACGCGGTTACGTAACCATCGCGAATAATAGTCGGTTTTGCTGGGGAAATCGTAGGGGGAAACAACCTTGGAAAAAAAAATTGTATCGCTCTGTTGTCCTCTGAAGAAGGTCCGCGTTTTCTCTCAGCAGGTGTTCTCGAACAACGGTAGTTTGAGTAGTGAGTGCCCCCGCCCCGCCCCGCCCCGCCGCGCCCGCCCCGCCCCGCCCTGCTCCCTGCTGGAGGCGAGAAAGCTCTGGAAAGCACTTGCCTAAAAGACAACATTATTAGCGCCCCGCCCGCCCAGCTCACCCCCACCCCGCCGCGCCCCACCGGGCCTCTGTTATTATTTTGAGAGGCTCTGCCCCTGCCCCCGCCGGCCCGGCCCGGCCCGGCCCGGCTGCCATGGCGACGGCCCCTGGAGGACGCCCCCCGCCGCGCGGCGCCGCGCCCCACCTGCTGCTGGAGGCGAACTACATCGAGATGCAGGAGTGGCGGCGCGCTTAAGACAACAGCCCCTGACCGCCCCCTCTGACCTTTGTGCCCCGCAGGTCCCGCCCCGCCCGGCCCCGCCGCCTTCACCATGGTGCACAGCCCGGTCATCGACAAGCTCAAGAGCTTCTACGAGCCGTACGTCCTGTTCATCGTGTCGATCGGCTACGTCGTCGGGGAGCTCGGCCACTACCTCATCGGCAAGTAACATATCATCCACAAACATTGACTTAAGGATTCTGAATTCACTCTAAAAACACCCTTATGCACCCTTATGCCCACAGGTGTGACCACCAAGTACACGTCGCGGGACCTGGAGTACGGCGACATCGCCTGCCTGTTCAACAGCACCACGCTCAGCGTCACGGACATCCCCACCGAGTGCTACACCGCCAACAACTCGGACACGTAAGTCACCCACCGCGTGGGGCCGTGTTTGGCGGGGCGGGGCGGCCCGGGGCGGCCCGGGTCACCCCCAGCGGGGCTCCGGCGCGGGGCGGCGCGCGGTACCCGCGGCACCTTTTACAGCGCAATCACCGGCGCGGCGTGGCGCGCGAGGGGCGGAGAAAAAGAGGAGGAAAAGGTCGTTTCCCCGGCGGGGCGGGGCGGGGCGGGCAGGACCCTGGCAGACCATCCGCCGTCTCCGTCGCGCCCCAGGGTGTTGTTGACCTGGGGGCGCGAAGCGCGGAGCCAGCCGAGATATCGCTTCCGATAGCATGGCGTAGCGGGGCGGGGCGGGGCGGGGCGGGGCGGGGCGGGGCGGGGCTGGGCAGGGCGTGGGCTCCGATGGCTCGCGGGAGCTCGAGGAAGAGGAGGTGGAGGGAGGAGTGCCTCTCACTGCTTTCGCCAAGCCACTTGTAAATCACGGAGCGTGGCTCGGGCGGGGCGGCTGCTGCGTTCCTAAGGAGAATGAGCTTTCGTTCTTTCCGCGAGGGGTGAGAGTGGGAGGGGTAAGGTACTGGTAGGGGAAGGGAAAGGAGAAGGGGTAGGGTCTGCGCCCCCTCCCAGACCCGACCAGCCCTCCCGTCTTATGGCCGGTCGGTTGAGCGGGGCGGGGCGGGGCGGGGCGGGGCGGGGCGCGGTGCAAGATAGATAAAGGCGGGCGTCATTATGCTGTAAAACGGTGCGCGAGCCCTGCCCTGGCGGGGGACTGCCCTGGCCCGGCCCTGGCCCCCGCGCCCCCGCGACGCGTCCGGCAACCCCCCGGGTATCGGCCGCGCAGACCAACCGCCCCGCCCCGCCCCGCCCCGCCCCGCCCGGCACCGCCGTCCAATCCCCCCTCTCTCCCGCCCTCTACTCCCAGCCGTAATTAAACCCCTACACCAACCCTTTGCGCCCCGCCCCGCCCCGGCCCGCCCCGCCCTGCCCCGCCCCCCGCACGGCAAAGTGCAGAGTGTCAGCTTGTTACCAGAAGTTGGGCCGTGCTGCTCGTTTATAAATTACGTGCTCCCCGGGGGCGGGCGGGGCTGGGCCGGGGCTCCATGGCGCGGCCCGTACCCCCGCCCGTGGCGTGGGTCATGGTGTGGCTCATAGCACAGATCAGTGGGCCTATATGCTCGTGTATGGTGAACCATTAGGATGCGCCACGCCTGTCATTCACAAAGTATCATACCCCTGGTATCATTATCCTGGGGGTAGGTTATCGTCACCTCACACCGGTAGCGGCCGTGGCTGGCCTGGCCTGGCCGGCGTACGCCCATAAGGCATTAATCCGACAACGCACAGCGCAGCGCAGCCAGTGCAGCGCTCACACAATGAGTGCCCCCTTCCCCCGTTCCTCCCCATCCCTGCCCCCGCCAACAGGCCTCCCCCTCCGCTACACTTTGCCGTCGAGGCCGAGGCCGCAGGCCGCCAGGGACGGCTTTAGCGAGCGGCTCGTGCGGAGCGGAGAGCAGCGGGGTTGCGGGCGAAGAGGGATGGTCGTGTTTTTGTCGTGTTTCGTTGTGACTGAATGGATTGCGCACAATAGAGCTGATTGGGGTGAGCCGGGCGGCCCAGCCCGGTCCAGCAGTCATGTGTGCTAGAGGGGGTAGGGCGGCCGGGCCCGCCGTGCGGTCCCCGCGGCCGAGCCCCGTAGGTGAGACTCCCCCGGCCCGGCGGCGGCCGGCCGATCTTTGTACTGCGCGTTACGTGCCCTTCTCGCGCCCTCGGCCCTCCCCTCTCCCAGGAAGGTCCGTGAGCATAAGCCCTCTTGTGTGGTGCTCCGCGCAGGTGCCAGGCGCTCGCCTACAACGGCTCCGCGTACTGCGAGTGGGACCGAAATGGCCTCGGCATCGACTACCAGGTCATCGCCGGCCCCGCCTTCATCCTGGTCTTCACCTTCATGGGCGTCATCCTGGGCATCGCCGCCGACCGCTACAACCGGTGAGTCCAGTAGTACCTCACATGTTAGTTTCTCAATGACGCAGTTTTGGATTGAATGGAGGCACGCTAATTTGTATTTCTACGCCGTCAGGGCGCGGATCCTCTCGTGGTGCTCCATCGTGTTCGCCATCGCCATCATCCTGACCGGCTCCGTTAAGGAGTACTGGCACCTCGTGCTGCTGCGTATCCTCCTGGCGGCCGGGTGAGCAGTCAGCCCCGTGTGTGTGTGTGTCTGTGTGTGTGTGAGCGCTTTGCGGCCCTAACGCTACATGTTCCTTCGTCCCCAGGGAGTCGGCGTGCAACCCCATGGCAACTGGAATCCTATCCGACATCTTTCCTGAGGTGAGGCCGACTCTACAGGGCCCTGACCCGCGGCGGTTCCCAGCCCTACCCGAGCCGACCCGGACCGGCCCGGGCTTTGAGCCCTGGGGATAGAGACCCCTTCCCTATCCCCCTCCTCCTGCCCCTACACCCCGCCGCCGCGAGAAACTTGTGAATTTATGCCCTCCTCGCTGTCTTCCCCGGAAAAAGAAAATCTCGTCGTATTTTGTTCCTGGTATTCCTTCTCATCCTCACGGTTTGCTTTCCTGCCCCCGGCAGGAGAAACGCGGGCTCGTCATGGCCATCTTCAACTGGGGCATCTATGGCGGCTACGGCATCGCCTTCCCCGTCGGCCGCTACGTCACCGAGATGAACGCGTGGGGCCTGGTGAGTACTCTGGTGTCGAGCCGGGCGACAGGGTGAAGCTCGGGGGACGGCTAAAATTACCGATATGGGCTCTCCCCGACCTCGTGTATTCCCGCGTCGTCCCCACCCCCTCCCCCTGTCCCCTGCTGCT
The DNA here is from genome assembly GCA_033675135.1 of Frankliniella intonsa. Taxonomy (NCBI): domain Eukaryota; kingdom Metazoa; phylum Arthropoda; class Insecta; order Thysanoptera; family Thripidae; genus Frankliniella; species Frankliniella intonsa. The sequence continues at coordinate 5,227,211 of CM066248.1, forward strand.
GCTCTTCAAACGCGACGGACGGATCGGATACCCTTTTTTTTTCCACCCTCACCCTCGCTGCTTTTTACTTCTACCTTTCCGCCGTCGGGGACGGACCAGGGCCGGGACCGGACCACCGAGCTGCTGTTAGGTCTCGTCCCTCGGCCCTTCCCCCCGTGTCCACCCACCCCTACACCGCACCCGCCACAGTTGGAAGCTGAGCCCAGCCCAGTCCAGCCCCAACCACCCCCAGCTAGCCTCGTCCCAACCAACCCATCCCGCACTCACACCAGGACGGGCCAGCCGGCCCGCCGCGTTGAAAGACTAAAGCAAAAGGGGTCGAAAGGGAGGGAGGTGGGAGGGGCGGTAGGGAGAGCGACACACAAGGAGAGAGAGAAGGGGGGGGGGGATATACGGAAGCATGCACACTATACATACACTCCGGTGCGGAGAATGAATATGTAAGCGGCACCCCGCCCCGCCCCGCCCCGCCCCACCCCGCCTCACCCCGCCTCATCCTTGCCTCGCCCTTCGCCGGGCGCCGCCGTTCCGGCCCGTGCGCAACCCTTCCTCATACCTTGCTGCTCCTAAAGGTGGTGACAGGCCAGGCCGCGCTGAGGTACGACCCTCCCTGCTGCAGGGCGCCGCCGTGCGGTGCGGAGGGAGGTGGTGTTGGTCCACATCACGGGTGGGTAGCCGAGGCCGAATAAAGGAATAACAGGCGCCCCGTGGGCGGTGCGTTGGTGCGCCGGTGGTTAGGCAACCCATCGTACAGACGCGCTGCGTGTGCCGCGGCCGCAGCCCGGCGGACGCGCGCACGGCTCTTACGCCTCGCCTCTCCTCTCTCGCTGCAGGGCTGGCGGGTGCCGTACTACGGCGCGGGCGTGGTGGCCCTCATCATCGCCGTGCTCATGACGCTCACGCTGCGCGAGCCCGAGCGCAAGGCCATCGGCGAGGAGAGCAACAAGCAGGCCGGCGAGGCCGCCGAGCCCACGTGGAAGGTCCTGCTGCAGCCCAGGATCGTCCTGCTGTGCATCGCCGCCTCCATCCGCCACTGCGGTGAGTCCCACACCGGGAATGTCGCACACTTGTAGGAGAGTGGATTACAATATTAACCGTTTCCGTAGGCGGTATGACGTTTGCTTACAACTGCGATCTCTACTACCGGGAGTACTTCCCGGACTACGATCTCGGCTGGTGGCTGTTCGCCGTCACCATCGTCATCGGCAGCATCGGCGTCGTGGTGGGCGGCGTGGTCTCGGACAAGTTTGTCGCCAAGCTGGGCGTCCGCTCTCGGGTGGCGTGCCTTGCCATCAGCCAGGTCAGTGTCAAACCCGCTCCGCTATCGGGTCTTGCAAGATATTTTGCCCACTGTTCGGTTGCCTACCTCGCGTCCCGCAGTGCGCCGATGTCGTGCGCCTCCTCGCGCCGCGCGAAGCACCGCGCGCAAAGTTTTCTCGCACGCGAATCGAAAGTGGAAAGAAAAGTTTACGCCGGTTAACTCTTCTTTCCAGCTCATTTCCACGCCGTTCGCGTTCGGCAGCGTGTACTTGTCGCCTGTCGGGGCCATGGTGACCCTGGGCATCTCCTACTTTTTCGGTAAGCATCAGCTTCAGTACAACGTGGACGTCTGCTAACCACGTTTCGAAATCACTCGATGCTCGTTTCCCTTACGCAGCCGAGATGTGGTTCGGCATCGTATTCGCCATCCTGGTGGAGATCACCCCGCTCCACTGCCGCTCCACCGCCGTCGGCGTCTTCCTGTTCGTCATGAACAACGTGGGCGGCAACCTGCCCATCCTGGTCGAGCCCGTCTCCAAGGCCATCGGGTACCGGGAGTCGCTGTTCATCTTCTACGCCGGCTTCTACCTCCTCAGTGCGTGCCGTCCGTTGTCAGCGTTCTGTACTTACTCACGGTGCGCGTGTCCTGACCGCCGCTCTGCTCCGCTCTGACCGCAGGCTCGGTGCTCTTCTTCTTCACCATGTTCCTGATGGAGGGGCCCAAGCGCGCGCCCCGCGACACGGGCCACGACAACCCCGCCGCCACCCTGGAGATGGTGACCAACGGGCACGGCGCGCGCGGCCTCCGGGTCTGAACCTCGGCGGAGGACTCGCCCGCCACCCCAGCCCAGCCCAGCCCACCCGACTCGCCGCGACCGACGAAAAATGGAGCGAATTTTTCTCTAGGCTTGTGTTGTGCGCAGCCAATGGGCAGCCGGACCGGGCGACAGCGCTGAGCCGCGGGGAAGCCCTAAGCTTCTCCAGCTCGGGGGCGGCCTCCAGCGCTCCGGCCCGGCTCGGCGCAGCACCAAGGATGCGCTGGAATTTTATCGCCTTTGTAGGACAGGCGGGAGATGGGGAAGAAAAGACAAGAGAAATTCCCACTTTTATTCTCTCCACATGGCGCTTCAACGCCTCTTTCCTTCTGGCGGGGCGCGGCGCGGCGCGGCGGCTGGGGGTTTTCAGCCTGCCAGACTGACTGGCTGCTATACTGGCTATTACCATGGCCGTCAGAGCAGCTGCCAAAGTTCCTGTGTAGTAATAATAGATGGCCTCTCTTTCTGATCACATCGTCCCGCTTCTCCACCTTCCCCGCCCGAATCATACCCCGCCCCGCCCCGCTACGCCACGCCACGCCACCGACTGGCCCTCAGTGGATTCCTTGTCTGCGCGACTTTATTGGAAGACGGATTCCCTTTCGGGGTGGAGGTTTGGACCGGCAAAGTTCCCGGGCGACTCCATTGGCGGATACAGGGCGGAGCGTAGCGTGCCGTGGCGGGCGGATCGGGGTGGGGCGGGGTGAGGCGGGGCGAGGCGGGGCGGGGTGGAACCCACCCAGAGCAACATTGTCCTTCCCGCGGCGCTCCGCCGGGCTGTGTCAGAAGTATTTCTCGTCGCTCGAGGGTAGGGGGTAGACCGAGTTAGTTTTCGAGAGCAGCCCCTGTGCAGTGCGCGAACGCGCGGGAGTTCCCAGCGCAAGTTTGTGTCAACGATTCTAATGTCGTGGCTCTCGCCCGGACCATCCGCCAGCGTGCTGACTTTGTGGAGGCAGGCCGAGTTGTGTGTGGACAGAAGGAGGGAAGGGGCCAGGCCATCAGAGAGGACTTCTCTAATTCTTGAAAATCAAATTGGCGCACACCATCAAGAAGGGCCTTGCCTTGTCATTCCGTGTAGCCGCTTCCGGCTGTTGTGAAGGACGGAGTAGAAATGAAACTGACGTAAAGAAAATGTGATTATCCTTGTTTTAAGTCGTAATGTAAGTAGGTTTTAAGGAAAGTTACCGTATGTTAATTTACTGCAATAAAAAATATAATACTTTGAAGACAGAATGCATGGGGTTTTAGTGGCGGTTTAATGAGGGAGCGAGGGGACTGTCACCTCTCTTCCCCTCCCCTACCCGTCATCCCCAGGAAGCCTCCTGCAAAGTAGGCAATTTGAACAACTAACCCCCAGTACATCGCCCTTCCCGTCACGAACCTTAACTCACGCCTGTGGTGTTTTAATTTCGTGTATGTGATTTCGGGCCCTAATTTGCTTGTGCAAAAGTTGTAAATATGTGAGCAAGTTTTTAATAACACGGGCAACAGTCAAGCGGCTGGCGGGAAATATTTAATGTAACTCCTGTAGGGAGCCGGAATTGATTTTCGATATCAGTGATTGGCGAACACCGACAGTATACTTATTCACCACACACAGATTAGCTTTCAAAAAACGGTAGGACGGGCTGGACATTTTTTCCCCTTTTTCAATCAGTGCGTACATTAGGGGCATAATGAGGAAAGGGTGTCTTTAAAATCCTGAGGGCCGTTTAACACGTTGCCGCTAGAATGTTTGCATACTCAAGGTGCCCCCACAATGACCTCTTCGGGAGGCGCCGGCAAGAAAATTTAGGTACCAGGAATGTAATTCCTGCTTTCCTCTGCGCTTGGGCTCTCCGGGTATGCCACCATCTTCACACTAGTGCTTGGCGGGTTGGCCTATGCAGCGTGTCGCAGGCGCTTTCAGTAGCTCCGCCTCGGTAACGTCCATTGTGGGAGCGCCATCAGAGGGTTATGAAATAATATGATATTACCGTCTCGATTAATACAAACGTGCTTTAATACGTAAAATAACAAAAGTCAATAACAAACAAAACAACCTTTAATTCCTTTTTTTTCTGTCTCTCTCTCTTCCTGTGCCACGAGTTGGACGAGCTCAGACGGTGTGCTGGGGGTCCGCGGTGTTGCCCGCCGCGCCCAGCATGTTGTGCACGACGCTGGGGGTCTTGCCGAGGCCGAGCCTGGGGTCGCAGGAGGCCGGCGGCGGCGCGGCGGGCGCCGCCAGGGCGCGGACGCTCTCCGCCTCGGCCTGCAGCACGGCCTCGGCCTGCGACACGATCTCGGCCCAGGAGCGCAGCACGTCGGCGGCCTCCGTCAGCCGGCTGCACACCACGAAGCGCAGCACGGCCTGGCCGCGCACCGTGGCGGGGCACATGTACAGCGTGCGGCGCGCCGTCACCCGGCGCAGCAGCTCCTGGCTGCGCGCGCACGGGCCCTGCGGAAGTGAGTACATGAGTGGCGCACACTTGTGGCTGTGTGACTTACCAGTCGCGCACTTGAGCCCAGCCAAGGTGCGGAATTTTCCTAGGATTTTCTCACCCTTCGAGGGACAAGTGTAACATAGGGTGTGTAAAATTTGCACTCTTTCCAGTGTACCTCGCGTTTCATTCCCTTCGGCAGGGTACATCTCTGCGGGCTGTTTGGCGGCCAGGATGGGTCAGCGAAAGGAGCTGAGGGCGGGAAAGGGCTTTGCTGAGGAGCAGTGAACCGAGAGCTCGGCGGCCCCGCCTGCCCCGCCCAAAAGCGCCGCGCCCCCGCCCCCGCCAACCAGCAGCACTTCTCCTTTTGTTTGCTCCCTCGTTCAGGGGGATTACGCCCCTTGGTGCTCATCCCTGGAGGTGGTCCGTCTCGCGCGTCCCGGGGAGGGCCGGCTGGGCCGGGCCGGGCCGGAGCGTATGGCGCGGGGAGGGGAGGGGCGGCTCGATTACCCTACGCCGGGCGCCAGGAGGCCCCATCGGAAATCGGCCGCTCCATCACCACCACCCGATGCCCCCGGGTGGGGTCGAGCCCGGGCCGGGGCTGGGCTGGGCCGGGCCAGTGAATAGCGCCCCTCCCGGCCCCTCCCCCGCCCGTCAGCTCCGCTTGACAACGGCCCCAGCCGACAGGACAGCCTCCGCCCGGGCCGGGGTCGGGCCTGTGCTGATTGGGACCTCGGCCACTGCCTGAGTGACGGCTGCCACGTCAGCCTAGCCACCCCTCGCGGTGTGGCGCGGCGCGGCGCGGCGCGGCCCCCTTACTCACCACCATCCTGAAGCAGACGAGCCCGCAGCGGGCGGGCATGACCACCTCGAAGCGCGGGTCCTGGTGCACCAGCTCCTCGAAGTCGAGGGCCAGCTTGACCTGCTTGCGGATGTGCGCCTGCAGCCCGCGGGCGCCGTAGGTGCGCAGCACCAGCCAGAGCTTGAGCGCGCGGAACCGGCGGCCCAGCGGCAGCTGCCAGTGCTGCGTGGGGCGTGTGGCAGACCGACTGTTTAGCGGGATATCTTTGGGATTTTATATCCCGAATCGAGGCTGGAAGGCGGACTCACCCTATAGTCTGGCATAACGCCCTGTTTGTCGTGTTTCAGGTAGACGGCGTCCACGTTGAAGGCGTTCTCCAAGTCGTTGGCGTTCTTCACCCTGTAAACGAGAGTTTTCGACAGTTCGCACGGCGCGAGAGAACCACCCTATCGCAAATCTTTTCAGGGGCCTACCACATGGCGGAGCAGTCAAAGTTGACGAGCATCCACTTGTGCGGGTTCATGTCGAACGAGTCCGCGTACTGCACGCCGGCCATGGTCTTCCTCAGCTCGGGGCAGATGTAAGCCGCGCCTGCGGAACGGGACGAGCAGTGAGTGTTAAAACTTTCAGTGGCAGCTTAAGATGATATCTATAATCCGCGTTGCTTATGGACGGTTTCTCATATCGCCCGCGCTGGCGAGCTTAGCTTACCCGCGTACGCGGCGTCGATGTGCAGCCAGAGTCCCTCCCGGTTGCAGATGGGGCCCAGCTCCTCCAAGTTGTCGAAGGCGCAGGTCCCCGTCGTCCCCAGGGTGGCGACAACCTGAAATTGCGCGGTTGTGTTTACTCATAATTCTCACGCTGTCATTTCTCTTTTTGTCTAGGCGCTGTCACTGTGACTCACGTAGCACGGGATGAGCCCCTTGTGCCGGTCGCTGCGGATGGCCGCCTCCAGGACGTCGCCCCGGAGCGCGCCGTCGGCGTCGGTGGGCAGCTGCCGCATCGGCATGGCGCCAAGCAGCCCGCTCTTCCACACCGACGAGTTGGCCTGGTCTGGAGACCACAGGCAAAACAGAGTTGTTAGGTAAGTTTTCTTTTTTTTTTTTTAATGTTATTAGTTTTGATGGTGCTTGTCTTTATCCGCTCTTGTGCAGTACCTGAGGTGTAGGCCACGAGCTTGGCCCTGATCTCGCCGTCCGACAGCTTGGGGTGGTCCTGGCGCACCCTGCGCACCATGCGGTCCCGCGCCGCCAGCATCCCCACCAGCGTCGCCTCACTGGCCGAGCCCTGAGAGACACGCGAGGAGAGGAGCCGCCGCGGTAAGTTTCATTCCAGCGTTTTTTGAGAAATGGCAGTTTTACGGCGTCGTGCCCGTGGCGTCCAAATCGTTACTACTGTACTAGTCTGTACGGGCGGGTCACCGGGTGCCTCCTCGCCCCCGGCCCGGCCCGCGACCGCCTGACCGACATGCTCGATCAGTCCCGCCCCGCGCCGCCCCGCGCCGCGCACCTAGGCGAGGCGGGCTGTACTTCTTTCATACTTTTACCGATTTCGTGCATGACGGCCACGGCGGAGCAGAAAATATGGCCAGTAAAATAAACTACGCCGCGCCGTGGCGGGGCGGGGTGCGGGGCCGGGTCGGGCCGGGTCAGCCCTGCTTAAACTGTTTAAGTTAAACATAGCCGGGGTTTTAACCGCGCATTGTCTGGACGGCGCGGCGCTGCGCGCTGCGGCCGTGCTGTACCTGGATGACTCCTCCGCCAGAGCCGGGCCCGCTGTGCAGGAACTCCTCGGGCAGGCCTAGCAGCTTCCCCAGCCAGTCCATGACGATCACCTCCAGCTCGGTGCAGGCGGGGCTCGTGATCTGGGCGGGGAAACGTGAAAATTGAGGGGGAAAAAAACACCGTGGCGTTCACCTTAGCCGCTAAGGCTCCTCGCGGCGCTCACCCAGCTGAAGCCGATGACGCCCAGCCCGGCACTCAGCATCTCGCCGACGATCCCCGGGAACGAGTTGGCCGTCGGGAAGTAGGCGTGGAAGGACGGGCTGTGCCAGTGCGTGACGCCGGGCATGATGTGCTTGTCCAGGTCGCGCATCACGTCCTGCCAGGGCTCGGGCTCCAGCGGGCACTCGGCGGGCAGCAGCGGCGCCAGGTAGCCCGGCTCCACGGCGGGCAGCACCGGCCGCTCGCGGATGTTCTCGATGTAGTCGGCGATGAAGTCGACGGCCGCCTTGCCGAACTCGCGGAACTCGTCGGGGCTCATGTCTCCCGCGGCCGCCATGTCGTCGTCTGCGTGCGGAGCGAGCGCTGCGCTGCCGCAGAGCAGACCGAGACCGTTACTATTTCATCCGCGAGACGGTCAGGGCTCTCTCTAGTGTTTACCCTCGCGCCCCGCCCCGCGGGGGCCGCAGGGGCGGGGGCCAGGGGCGGGGGCGCCCCCACGCTGGGCCCTTGCGCGCCCCGAGCCCGAGGCCGGTGCGGCCTGACCCCTCGAGTGACCCCGCGCCCCGCCCCGCCCCGCCACGCCCCGCCGGCCCTACTCCTTCTATCCGCCCACTCCATCACTTTGCGTATCCCCAGAAGACGCCCCCTCCGCTCCGCGCCGCTCGCCGCCGCGCTCCACCCCGCCCGTCACTCCACGCGTCGCATTCACTTATCAATCAGACTAGCGTCGATGGTCCCAGGGGTGGAAGGAGGGTGATCAATGCAGCTATTTGGTTCCGAGCCAAGCTCACTGTTGCCCACCATGCGCTAGGGTATTTTCCCCCAGGTAGGTAGGCAACCGTAAGCACTCGTCTAGGCGTCTGTTCTGCTCCTGCCATTTCTTACTCTCCGAATACTACTACTACTACTATTACTGCTGCTTGCCGTACTACGGGTGTCGTTTTGCACGCGGTGTGGCTCGTTGCGTGAGTGGCGCGAAACAGCCGTCGGCACCTGCCGCCCCGCCCCACCCCACCCCGCCCCGTCCCACCACGCCCCACCACGCCCCGCAAGGCCTTAGTCTACCTTAATTACGCTTAAGCGGCCGCCTGCCTTGCCTCGGCGTCTTCTTACAGAGGGACCCCTGGGCGCCCCCAGGCTCCTGGCTCCAGACTCCACAGGCTCCAGACAGCTTTCTCCAGCCGCCGCCGCGCCGTCTGCTAGCGAAATAAGGCGAGCGGTGTAGTTGCGCGGGTCGCCGTCGCCCGACCGTCGCATTTTCGCAAGCAGGCCAAAGTCATTCCCCCTAGCTATGTGTATACATTTTTTTCGCGCCCTTTCCATCATCACGCGCAGATGGGCGCCAAATAAAGCGGCGGAGAAAAATGGCGAAATCGTGACGGTACGGAGGGTCGGATTGGAGACAGAGATGAGTGCCAAAATCAACATCAGCGGGGCGCAGGGGGTGACTGACGGGGGCCCAGGACGGGGCTGGGACGGGCGCTGGTGGCTCGTCTGAATTATTTATGAGTGAAGACCATTGCAAGGGAAGAAGATCAGCCATGGGAGAGGCACTGGTCTCCGGGAGTCCCCGAGGAGTCCCCTGACCTGACCGCGCGCGCGCGCACACACACACACACACACACACACACACACACACACACACACACACACACACACACACACACAACTGCGGAGGTCAAACATTTGGAAGGCGCCCGCCTTATTCGAAAAGACAAACTCCACAACTAACTACTGTCAAGAGGACCATAAGTTGGAAGACTCGAGAACTCGGGCGGGCCGCCATCCCCACAGCTGGTGGCGGGCGCCCCGCCATGGCCCGGGCCCCGGGCCGGTCCTCGTCCTGCCGACGCGACATCCCTTACCTTCTGGGCTGCTCAGCTGTCACCTCCAGGACACCTCCAGTGGCAGTTGTCTCCTGGCACCCTGTCACCCGTCGACTGCCTATTCCTCAGCTTTTCCGAAACAACTAGGCGGCATGCAGCAACGCTCCTCCTAGGGCCCCCACTACCGGATTCTCTTTCGGCACGACTTGCACAGCCTCCCGCCCGCTCCCGCCCACCGCGCCCCGCCCCGCCGCGCCCCGCCCCGCCCCACCCCGCCCCGCCTCACCCCCTCGGCGCGGAGACGTCGGGGAGGCTGCCGGTCGAGTCAAAGTGACAGCATGACTCGCTGCCTGGCCTGGCCTGGGCCGTATCGGCCGCACTCCACGTGCCCCGGGCGGGGCAGGGCGGGGCGGGGCGGGGCGGGGCGGGGCGGGGCTCCGTGGGGCCCAGGCGCCGGCGCGCCCCGCTCCGACACGCTGGACCGCACGCGCACGCCCGCGCTTTAGGACGCTGCGACCCGGCCGGCTCGTTCGTGGCGGACTGGCTGGACATTTTCCGCGCGGCTGAGCAAACGAAAGGATGCCTCAGCACTTTTAACACGCCCCCCCCCCTCTGTCCCCTGTGTCCTGCCCTACACCTCTGCCACATCTGCGCACTTTTGCTTCATGCTTGTTACGCTCGCATTTCGTTCCCAGATTTGTTGTTGACTCGACAAGCACGCGCTGAACGGACGGGCCGGAGGGGATAAATGCGGCAGCGTCACCTACTTCTATTCATTCTGTCTCATACTTACAGCAGCCTTTTTTCGACGGGAGGTGGGGCGGGGGCGAAATTATTTGGAAGACACAGACCCTGACAAAACTGACAGAGTTTTTCCTCCGGGCATCTAGCCTGGCGTGCGGCCACGCTGCTCCGTCAACCAAACTCACACCGATGCACGATGGGTTGCCTATCCTCAAGGGGACGAGACGGCTCAGTTGCGAAGCCTAAGCGGGCGCGTTTCTTGTTTACCATCAGCGACGATGATTCCAAACTTTCGATATTGCGAATATTTTATTTATTTTCTTAAGAAAGAAGGCAGTTACATAGGATGTATTTGGAGTGCTGCTCTCTTTTCTTGGAGGTTGGATCGAAGTCAGGTGGGGCAACGGAGGTGTCCTGTAATGGAAAGGAGGGGGCTAGGAGGGGAAGGCCAGGGTAGGAAGCCCGTTTCGTCCCGAGCTGCTCGAGGAATGATTTGTGTAACAGGGGCGTCGGAAGTGTCTTTTGGTAGGGGGTGCTGACTCTGGGGCGTCGACTCGTCTACTTTTCCAAAAAATAGCAGGGGGCGGGGCAAAAGAAGAAAATTTCGGAAAGTTGGCTACCTACTACGTGCCACCACAATTTCCATAACAGTTAATTGTTTTTGTTGGCACATGCGGGGAACGCCTGCTCTCCCTGCGGTGCGAGGCCGGCCACGTAGCGTCATCGGTACTGACACTGGTGACAGTACCGGTGGGCAGTCGTTCGAAAGCCGGTCACATTTTCTTTACATTTTTTTATTCAGTCGCTGTGCTTTTATGCAGTTGCCTGGGTCACAGGGACAGTATAAATGAAAAGAAAAATTGGTCCACAGAAAAAAAAAAGAAAAAAAATACGCGATACTTGACCCACTGTCCACCTGGGACTTTGAGCAGTGTCGATACCAATGACGCTACGCGCCCGGCCTAGCAGTGCGCGGAGAGCAGGCGTGCTGATGACACCGGGTTCGTTTCTTCGGTGACTGTGGCTTCTCGCGCAGCATGACTCCTAGTGGTCCGGCAGCTGGTATCGAGGCGACGTAGCCGTGCCGGCATAGTGTCCGCCCGGAGAGTGGGAGAACCAAGGTTCGAATCTGAGGCAAAAATTTAATTTTTCTGAGGAAACAACTTGGAGTGCGGAATTCAAACCCCCCGTTTCAACCGACCTCTTTCGTGGAATAGCCGACGGTCTAGTGGTCTAGTGGTGCCGCGAAAGCCGTGGGGTGTCTGTGAGACTCGGCACATGGGGCCTGGTTCAAACCCAGGTAGGTTCTTCACTGGTAGCGACAGCGGGTTGCCAGGAAGTTCCGTCCCATGCCCACGACTGGTGGTCGGTCGTGGGGTCATAAGTCCTAGAATCTGGCTCCAAAAATAGCTATTCCATGCCCTGGGGACAGGGCAGTTCGGTTAACCACCGTACGACTAAATCTGGCAGTACGGGGATCAAATCTGTCGAATTGCGCGACAGGATCGCAGTCAGAAAAGCACCGGTTCCCATAAGAACACCGAAGTTGTTGGCTGCCACGGGGGGTAAAAGCCCTGTGCCTGGCGGGAACCGCAACCTCCTTCGGGAGGTTTACTGCCGCAAAAATTTTTCATGTTTTCACGCCACTCTTGCACTTGCCGAGCACGTAAGTAATTTTTCAAGTTTAAGGCGAGATTGAGCTCAGCATTCAAGCCGAAGGCTTGCTTGCCTGGCTCGTAGTCTACTCCGTGGGTGCTCCGCACCCTCTATATTATTTTTCGGGGAGCTCAGCGCACCCCCTGATCCCCACTTCCGACGCCCCTGTTGTGTAAGCACAATAAGCAGGGCGGCGAAAACGAGGCAAACAGACGATCGGTGCGGCGCTCGCTCGGCAACGCTCCCGATGACTTGACGCGTAGAGTGGCGCGATGGGGCGGGGCGGGTCGCGGGGCGTGGCGCGGAGCGGCGCAGTGAAACAACGTCGGCCCACAACCACAACAAGCTCAAAGTCACCTCTCGCCTCGTCCCGGCAGGCGAACGCCCTCCTGGAGGATCCTCCGCACCCACGGGATCCTGATCCCCCCCCCCTCATCCCACACACACACTTACGCCGTACAAATCCCGGCAGCGGCCCCTATCATTACCTGTAAGGTATCAGACCGCCGCGCTCGCATGGTTATTGCGCAGAGTGGAACGTCCCTTGCCCAAAGAGGCCCCACCAGTGGCCACCAGTGGCCACCAGTGGCCCAGCTTGGCCCCAAGAGTGGTCCCTCTCTACCTCTCCCCGCTGTCCGGCCGGCCCGGCCCGGCCGCGCTCTTCGCGGTCAGAGCGTCCCGTCAACACACCGGGGCGGGCCGGGGCGGGGGCGCTAAGTGTCCACGAGACAGGCTGAGCCCTGTGCTCGGCCCGACCGGTGACGTGTGTCTCGCTGTGTGAGTGTGTGTGTGTGTCCCCCGCGCCCGCTGGGCTGGAAAGGAGAGGGGCTGCTAACGTCACCGCAGAGCAGAGCTCTGCGACCTGCGCACGCACTCCCGGTGGATATACACACCCTTATCACCGGGCCTCCCCCCCTCTCCAACCCCCTCTCTCTCTCTCTCTCTCTCTCCCTCTCTCGCTCTCTGCTGACACATTTGCTCGGTCTGGTCTCAAAAGGTACTTTCTTTACTGGCCGGGGAGAGAGACGCACACTCCGATGCAGCCGCTTAACGCTGACGTCAGAGCGGAACCTGCGTACGGGGCGGGGTGGGGCGGAACCCATCGTCGGGGACCACCCGGGGCCCGGGGACGTCCCCACGGCCCCGCCCGGCCCGACCCGTTCTGTCACCGGAGGGCGCGACGAGCAGTATTTCGTCGTATTTAAACGTGTATTGTCGCAGCGGTGACGGGGAACGTATTCTACAGCAAAACACACGAGTCAAGGACCGTCGCGGGCGTGTTGCAAATATTCAGTAAGTTTCAGGTTTTACAGACATTGTTGGGAAAACGTTTAATTATTTTTCAAGCGCGTGAGCCCTCGGCCGCTCTCGAATCGCGAGATCAGCGTTTAGTCAATTTGCATGAAATTGTGGCGGCATGGCGGCGCGGTGGGGGAGGGGGCAGGGCGGGGGGCGGTAGATCTAGAGGGCGACCACTCTGCGCGCGGCGCACCGGACCTGCTGCCTCATGCTGCCCGGTATAAGCACACCATGCCATACGCGTCGCGCTGATCTACTCGTCTCAAATAGGAGTTTTAAAAAATAAATCACCGTGATTTCCGTTGCTATTGTTGTGCAGCCCCCAACCTATAATCCTCCAATCCTCCTCCTCTTCCCCCCGCGCGAGGCCCCAAACCACCTCGCGGCGGGGCGGTGGTCGGGCTGGAGCTGGAGCTGGAGCTGGAGCTGGAGAGGGGCAGGGCCAGAGCAGGGCAGGGCAGGGCCGGCAGGGCCACGCAGCAGGGCAGGGCGGTAATCTTCCCTTTGATTCACGGCCTCCGCTCTGCCGAGCGCCTCGCCTCGCCTCGCCTGTTTGGAGCCCCTCTTTGCCACGCGATAATAAATGATTCCGCCGCCGCGAGCCGCGACCCGCTGCGAGGACTCCAGGAGGGATCCAGGAGGACTCCAGGAGGGATCCAGGAGGACTCCGGGAGGGATCCTGGAGGACTCCGGGTGGGATCCAGGAGGACTCCGGGAGTACAGTATACTATAGTATTTAATGTACCTGTTCCGATAAATCCTGGGATAAATCTAATCATCCCGCCCCCAAACTGTTTGCTTGGTGTCTACAGAGAATGACAGGGCGGTAGGTGTCGCGTCGTGGAGCGCGGATAATGGAGCAGGGGCGCGCCCCGCCCCTGCCTCCCTCCGCCACAGGTGGGCTCTGGGCTGAGCCCTTCGGGCCCCGGGCGGGGTGGGGCGAGGCGGGGCGGGGCGGGCGGGCCTGGCGGGGCGGGGCGGCGGCCCCTGCATGGTCCCCCCGCGGTGTCCGCGCCGCGCCGGTCGGGTTTATAGGGAGCATTACCGCGTAATGACGCCGACCATTTAAGAGGCTGTTAGACTGGATAGATTTGAATAGTTCGCACGTCAGTGCAAAAGAAAAAGAAAAAAAAAGAACACCTCCCGATTTATCCGATTTGTTTTACGTTCACTAAACATATTAGGCGTAGCCACCTAAGGTTTTGTGTTTCCCCTGCGGTTGCGAAGTTCCCCATAGAGCACCTCGTGAGTAACCGACATGGCATACGTACCCGGTGACCACCACCGATGGACCACCACCGCCCCGCCCCGCCCCGCCACCACACAACTTAAGCAGAAATGTCACCCAGCTCACACATCTATATGACACCGTTCAGCGTCTAGATGCCAACGGGGCAGAAGAGCTTCGGGAGCCGTTGCTTAACTTGTGCGGCTTATTGTTTTGGCCCAGCCCAGCCCGGCCGGGCCGGGCCCGGACCGCCCTGTGTCCAGCCGGTGATGAACGGTTCTCCATCGGGGACACCGTGTGACATTTTTCCCTCTCACAGCCACGCACTGCAACCGCACGGAAAACACGTCCAACCCGAACCAATGACTCAATCCTCTCGCGCAGTCTGCTTCTTTTTCTAACAACAAAATAAAACAAAACATAATGTTAAAGCGCTGTTTGTTATGGCGCTGTGTATTTCTTTTTTTCTGAATGTCCACTGACCACATATATACGCAGATAAGATGTGGTTGAAATGAAGTGCATGGAAAGGGCTGGTCCAAGCAGAGTTGGCTGACTTTGGGCTGGATAAGAACTGGGCTTGTGTCAAGGCCGCAGAGCGACCATGCCTCGCCACGCAACGCCACGCCACGCCTCGCGGCTCGGCTCGAGGCCAACACACCTGTCCTGTACACAGAGTACACTCACACAGTCACACACACACACACTCTACACAAACACACACATGCTCTCTCTTTCTCGCTCCGTCTGGCACGGAGATGGCAAGTACGCGCCCTGGAAATATTGCCCAGCGTACACTCCTCACCTCGGGCAGCTTAATTTTCAGGTTGCGAGGAAAGTGGAAAAAAGGAGAGAAAAAACTGTCGCATCCGCCCTTGACTAACAGACATGTCGCGCCCATTCGGCCCATGACAATCGCCCTTCACGAAGCGTGACCGGCGCGTCCGTACAAACAGCATCCTATCTATTTTTCTGTCCAGAGAGACGAGCCTGCGTCTGCGCCGCTACCCCGAAATACAGTGCTGGCCCCAAAAGGCGATTCCATCTAGGTGGGTTTTCCTAAGACAATAATAAGGCCTCGCCTCGCATCGCGTCGTCTCGTTTTCCTGCTTGGGGTGTACCGGCCCGGCCGGCAGATGTACATGGCAACAGGCCCTCTTGGTCGTCCCCACGGCGTGGCGTGGCGTGGCGTGCTCGCGGAGGCACGGCGAACAGGCTCAGCTAATGATATATTGCTCGTGTCTATGAAGTGACCACACCCCCGGCGGGCGCGGCCGGCCGGGCTCTCGCGGGCAAGCACTGCTGGAGCCTGGAGCTGGAGCCGGAGCCGGCACAATGGTAATAAGCGAAGAGCGCCGCTCCAGGATCCGCGGGGAACCGAACCTTCGACCAGCGCCGCGTGGAAGCAGCGTTTGTGCGTCGACAAGATTGATGGGCCTGGTTCAAACACCGCGGTGCGGTCCTCCCTCCGCTCTGCTCCGCACGGCGATTAGCGTCCCTGTCTCTCCCCGTCTCCCTCGCACTCCCGAGAGCCCGGGTCCCGCGGGTGCACGGCGTTATCCCCTAGTGCCCATCAGAGGTCGACCACTGCAAGGTTCGAACTCTCGTTTGTCACCGGTGGGGGCGGGGCGGGGCTGGGATGCTGCGCGCAGAGGTGTTGTCGCGGCGCCCATCAACGTGACGGTGACAGTGATGATGGTGGTGATACCTAAGCGGAGAGGGTGGCGGTGCATGGTGTTGATGGTGTCAAGGTGAGGTTGCAGTGGTGCGTTGCTGGTGGTGGTGGAACGCGTTTTCCTGGACTGCACCTTTATTACCGCCGCACCGGTGATCGTCCGTGCGTGCGCGCGCGCGCAGCCGCTGCAGTCCATTTGAGGCCACGTAATGGATGAGGCTGTGGAGGTGTCATGAGATGCACCCGGAGGAGTGTGTGAGTGTGTGTGTGAGAGGATGGAAGGGGCTGACAAAGCATGCAAAGCAGACGACATCGGCGCGGTTGGGGAGGGGGAGGGGGCCCTGACCGGAGCGGGCCCGGGGCGGGGCCCGGGCGGGGCGCGCGCTGCCAGCCCAGCCGGCGCGGTGCGGTGCGGCGGGCTTGGGCGCGGCGTTATCTATGGCGGCATGAGCCGGCTCGGTCCCAGTCCCCGGTGAGCGAGCGGTGCGCGCGGACACGGTCCCTCCAGCAGCAGCACCACCACTCCAGCGCACTCCAGAGGCCACCCCGCGCCGGGCTCAGCAAACAGGTGAGCAGATCATCCTTCTCCAGCTCCAGCGTGCAGCGTGTGATCCGCAGACCCGTGCGTGTATTTTGTTTGCGCCGGGTCGGGCCAGCTCCGGAGAAACTTCTCCGGGGACACGTCAGGTCGGCAGGCCAGGCCTGGAGTTTGTATAGCAATTGGGGTCCGTCCGAATTTGTCCTTGACCGTGCCTTCCTTTGGCGATAGTATTTTCCAACAAATTTCAAACTACCACCTTTAGTGAAAACGGCGAACTAAACCTTAAAATAAAATAAGCAATTGTATTTGATTGGGGTTAATAAATAATCCTTGTATGCGCGATACGATTGTTCACAAATGTTGACCGTGTGTGAGTGTGTGTGGGAGCGAGGGCCCACCTCCCAGTGCGAGTCCCACGCTCTTCCCCAAAGCCGCAGCCCCACGAGGGGAGGGCGGGTACTGGGCGGGTGCGGGGGTGGGCCGGGGGCCTCAAGGGCGCTCCAGGCAGGCGCATCAGTCAGGTGGAGGTGGGCGCGTGCCAGGCCACCCCACACCACCACTCTCCAGGGCGTTGCGCAGCGTAAAATGTCCGTATAAAGTGTATGGCCGTAGAATATACGAAAATGCTTGATATATACTTTTAAAAAAATTATCACGGATATCTTAAATTAAAGCTAAAATTTCGCGCTGTTTTTACATGACTATTTCTCACTTGTCTGACGTCAGCAGAGCACCACCGTGCTGATGAGCAAGTGTTTGAAACCGCGCCCCCCGACGATGCGTATAGTGTCTTTGCCCTGCGATCTGTTGTGCTACCAACGCACAGCGCTCGGGTGAGAGGGGAGACAGGGGTGGAGCGGGGCCGGCCGGTCGCTGCCAAACTGGTTTGGAGCTATGCCGTCATCTTATGCTGATGCCCGCGGGGCGGGGCTGGCGCGCTGTGTGGAAGCGCCCGCCCCGCCCGCAGTGACTGCCGCGCCGCGCCGGTTATCTGCTTTCGGCCGCACTAATTGTACTAGTGTGGCGTCCGCAAAAGGAATTCCCACGTCAGGCCACTTCATTCTGCCTGGAGCGTTTCGGCGCTCGATGCAAAATACTAATAAAAAATAATATGATAGGAACTAATCATTGTTCCGAAGTAGACATACACTTTTGAAACAAGTCGCGTTAAAATCGCTGCATGCAGCAGGACTAGCAGCTGTGAGCTGTCAGGCTCGGTACTGATCGGACCGATAGGCGCGACGCGACACCCTCGACGCGGTCTCCGAGGCCGCGGCCCGGCCGGTGACACCTCCCTGGCGCCGGCCCGGCCCGGCCCGGCCCCGCCATTTCCAAACAACTGTCTGACCACGGTCACCTTGTCCGGTGTTGTCCAACGCGGTGCAGTGGCACCCCACCCGTTGTGCAGCCATAAGTCACGCCGCCGTTGCACAATCTCTCACAGAGGCGCGCGTGTTCTCGCTCTGCCCCAGGATGATGTCGAGGCTCGCGCTGCTCGTGGCCGCGGCCCTGGCGGCCCTGCAGGCCGACGCCGCCCTCAACAACGACCGCTTCAAGGAGGCGCTCAGCTGGAAGGTGCTGGACTACCAGTACCCGAGCGCCGAGGCCAAGGCGGCCGCCATCAAGTCGGGCGAGTTCGTCGCGGAGAACAGCAACCCGCTCGGCCTGGAGGTGTGGAAGGACAAGGTGTTCGTCACCGTGCCCCGTTGGAAGAGCGGCGTGCCCTCCACCCTCAACTACGTCAAGTACAGCGAGGGTGAGTACAGTAAGGCGACCCGGCAGTGCTGCAGCGAGCCCTTGACCTTGGCGGGGCGGGGCGGGGCGGGGCGGCCCGGCCGCGAGCTTCATGCACCAACGCCCCTGTGAATGAGCCGCGGGCCGGCCTGTGCGCGGTCCGGCAGTTGGGCCAGGCCACGTCCCGGGTTGGTGGCCGGCCCGGCCCGGCCCGGCCGTGGCCGTCCGCGGATGTGGGGCAGCCAGGAAGCCGCGCTCCATGGAGTACTTACTGTTCGCGAGTCCTTGCTCTCCGGACGCGCACTCGACACGCACGCGCTCAGCTGACTGGCCCTCATTTCCCTTTGTGCTCCCGGCCGCAGGTGACAAGTCCCCGGTGCTCGTGCCCTACCCGAACCTGGAGGCCAACACGCTCATCAAGGACAGCGAGAAGAAGGCCCTGAAGGAGGGCGAGCTGCCGCACAAGATCGTGTCCGTGTTCAGGGTGCGCGTCGACGCGTGCGACCGCCTCTGGGTAATGGACTCTGGAATCTCTGACCTCAAGGGCGACACCCAGCTCCTCGGCCCCGCCAAGCTGCTCGTGTACGACCTCAAGACGGACAAGCTGCTCCGTCAGTACGCCTTCAAGGCCGAGGATCTCAAGGAAGACTCGTTCTTCGCCAACGTGGTGAGTTGACGCGCCCTCTCCCGCTGCCTGCCGCTCAGTTAGCGCACCGCCCCTAACCCGCTCCTTGCGCCTACCCTCCCTAGGTCGTGGACACCACAGCGCAGACCTGTGACGACGCGTACGCCTACGTGCCCGACCTCGGCGGCTACGGCCTCGTCGTCTACTCGTGGAAGGACAACTCCTCCTGGCGCATCAAGCACAACTTCTTCTACTTCGACCCGCTGTCCGGCAACTACAACGTGGACGGCATCAACTTCCAATGGACCGATGGCGTGTTCGCGCTGGCCCTGTCGCCCGTGCAGAAAGAGGACGGCTACCGCACCGTGTACTTCCACCCGCTCTCTAGCACCCACGAGTTCAAGGTCCGTAGCGTTGCCAACGCGTCGGGTGGGTTGCCTGTGTGTCGGGCGCTACCCGTTCGCCTTGCCGTTGTGCTGTCTGCTCTAGCTGAGTCGTGTATGTGTTGCAGGTATCTTCGCGCGTGCTCCAGAACAAGACCATCGCCGAGCTGCCCGAGAGCTACTACGCCTTCAAAGACCTCGGCACCCGAGGCCCCAACACCCAGTCGTCCGCCTCGTACCTGGACGAGTCCACCGGCGTGCTCTTCTACACGCAGGTGAACCGCGACGGGCTCGGCTGCTGGAACACCAAGGCGCAGGAGTACAACCCCGACACCAACGCGCTCGTGGCTGCCGACAACGTGACCATGATCTTCCCGAACGATCTCAAGATCGACTCGCAGGGCAACCTATGGATGCTGAGCAACCGCATGCCCAAGTTCCACTACAAACACTTGGATTACTCGGATGTCAATTTCCGCATCTTCAAGGCGCCGACTAAGGACCTCATCAAGGGCACAGTGTGCGAAACTACCAAGGCTTAGGTCCATGGGTTGGGCGACATCTCCCAACGTCCGCGGCTGTGACTGCATGGCCCTCGGACCGCCCGACAATCAAAATTCAGAGCTTTAAAAAAATATTTTCACTTACTGATGAAATGTGTTTTAATTGTAATATTTTTGATAGACTTTGTAGACTTAATTAATAAATTGACCTAGTTTGTAAGTTTGTGATACGACTGTGACTACTTTTTATCACGTGAGACGCATTAAAAAAATATTTTTCTGTGAACTTTGTTGTTTTTTTCTCATTTTCTTAAAAATTTGTATTCCCGATATTTTTTAAGCAATCTTTGAGCGAAGCATTTTTCCCAGCTGCGACCTAATTGGCAACAAACAACTGCGTACGGCATCACAATACAGGGTGGCCCATTTACCCCGGCGTAGGTGTAAGTAGGCAACTCTTTCTACTTCAGCTGAGCGAGGGCGAGAGGTGAGGTGGGGATCTGGAGGGTCGCTCCCCTCCTCACCTCTTGTCCTCGCTCAGCTCAGGTAGAATGAGTTGCCTACTTACACCTACGCCGGGGTAAATGGGCCACCCTGTATTTCTTTATCTTCTTTACTTTCAAATAATTGGTCAAAGTAATTTATTTCACCAAGTTTGTGTTTTTCCGTTTTCTTCCTTAGCTGAACCGTTTTTAGGCTAACGAAACCGCGCTTTAGTTATACTCTCGAAGCCCGTCTTAACGCCGTGTGATAGGCAACCCATCGTGCTTCTCTGTCAGGTGGGCGGCCGAGAGGATCGGAAAGGCCGGCGAGGGTGGTTGTAGTGGAGGAGGGAGGAGGGGGGGGGGCGCTGGAGTCTCCGGTGATTCACGGTGGGCTCCCCCCGGCCCGGACCGGCCGGCCCGCTGCCGCTGCGCTGGAGGCTGGGCGCCGCGCCGCGCCGGGAGGCTGGAGGCTGGCTGGAGGAAGCTGGAGCTCCAGCCCGGAGCGCCCGGAGCTGCTGGAGCCGGATGAGTAGTTCCCGGAGCCGACGCATCACTCCATCAGCGCCCCTGGCGATGGGTAGGCAGGCAGGCTTCACTTTAGTCCTCTCATCATAACATGGCGGTGATGAAGTCAAACAATACCAGCTCCGTGTACTTCACTAGCAACTCAAATTCCAAAAATGGGATGAAAAGAGAGAGACTCTCCTTCACTAATTTAGACGCCGGTCTGATCATCTTCTCCATGGTGACCATCGTCGCACATCTCGTAACAGGTGGGTGACTGCGTTTGGTCCATCTAGCTCACGGGTCAGCTTTGAGGAGACAAGGACAGGTGAACTGAACTGCCTGAGGCATAATACTCACCACCTCTCTCTGAAAATCCCCGTTTCTTTGTTTGCCCGTACGTGTCTTCTCTTCATCCGAGCTGACGAAATTTCTCGCTTATGTTTAGCGAATTGAAGTTGGTTGAAGTATTTCGCACCGACATAAACATTAACCACTTGTTGACATTGTGAAGTAAAATGACTTTTTTGTATATATCTTGTCGCAACATCAAAGACAGATATTTTTTCGACTTTGATTTGTGACATTTTTCTGTTTATGCAAGTTTTCGAACATATTTTCATTCATGAAATTAAATTCGGCTCCTTTGTTTACCTTTCGGGAGGTTAGGGTGTATTATGACTTTTGGTATGAGTTTCACTACAGTCCTGCGTACACAAATTTACAGTCTACAGGACATTTTATGATTCAATTCAAGTAATCTATACACGAATTTTCACTGGATTAGGTAATAGATTTGGTCTTTTTTTTGTTAGTTTGTGTTTTTTGTGTTCCTTTGTTTCAGACACTATTCTTATCCTCAGCTATTACCTTGCTGGCCATAAATTTTGGGCCTGTAGTACTGTAGCATTGGCACTCATTCCAGCCCTAACTATCCAAGCATTCAGTATAAGGTGGCATGTGCTGGATGATGCTGCTTCACTGTCAAAATGGTTAAATCACTGCTGCCTCCTTGGAGTTTTCTTTCGGTATGTATACATCACACGCTTCTACCTGTGAGAGTTGCTATCTTACATTATGAATAATTATTTTTCACTTCTTCAGGCACGTGGATGCATTACAAACGGGACTAGAAGCAAGAAGAAGTGGGGATGTGGCCGATTTCCAATCTTTGTTTCACCAACAAAGTGATATAAGCATGTTACAATTGTTTGAATCTTTCATGAAATCAGCTCCGCAGCTGGTCTTACAATTGTATATAATGATACAAGTTCAAGATTGGGGACCTTGGACAGGTAAAAACATCATACTTATGATCCCTGAATCTACAGTTAATTGTTTCAATTAATATGTGAATGATTTTAATCATAAAGATTTTTGTATTTCATGTGTAACAAGGCATGTCAGCTGGTGCCTCATTAATATCTCTAGCATGGGCTATGGCTGCATACACACACGCAATGCGTCAGGCCCGGCCTGATAAGCAAAAGGCATCATTGTCAGGACTTGCATTACAAGCTGTTTGGCGTTCAGGACTTTTAATTGCAAGAATTGCTGCTTTGGTTCTGTTTGCAATTTGCTGCCAAGCCTGGTTATTTTTATTGCTAGGTAAAAACCTAACCAGCTGCTCTAACATAAAATGATAATTTTTATTTTTTGTCACGGAGCCATTCAATTTAAAAAGTAAAACTCTTTCTAAAGTCTTCCTTTATTTTTAAATCAAATTATTAATTGTTTTTCCAGGTCTACACTGGCTGGGAATGACAGTTTGGGTGGTTCTTCAAAAAACAGATTTGTGCTCCACACCTTGGGAAGAGTGCGCCTATAATTGTGTTGTTGGCGTAGTCTATTGCTTTTGCTTTTTCAATCTTCGTGAGGGTAGAGCTCGTGGAAGAATGCTTGCTTTCTACATTGTGACAGTTACCCAAAATCTGGCCTGCCTCTACTTGTTCTTAGCCTTAGCCCAACACACTCACCCACTTTTGGCAACTGTTTCTGCTGCAGCAGTGGTTGGTGGAACTATTACTGGTAAGATCAGCATGATAACAGCAACACATATATTTTTATATTTTACCTACTTGATATTCATTGTTATTTTGTTGTTTTTTCCTTTTATGTTTAGGATTATGTGCCATGCTCACATATTATCGATTTTTTCATCCCTCCGGACCAATCACATTATTTGGTCCTCAAACCTCAATTACTAACTCACTCCCTCAATCAGCTCATGGTAATGAAAGATCGAGTGTCCAATCTGCTCCTGTGGGTGAAACCCATATATCTGTTATCAGATCCACATCTCAAGTACAGTTGGGCTATTGTCAGTCATCTCAGATGCCAAGTGATGTTGAAAAGTCAAACTCCCTTCGCTCTTTAAAACACCTTTGGAGTGTTGATCGAGATGGATCTCTATCCAGGTATAGATATCTGTTTCAAGTAAGTTACTGTAACTCCACGATCTAGCAGAATTTTAATTTCACTGTTATTTCTTGCAGTCGTTCTGATGATGTACCTCCTGCTGGTGGATCTCCTCAACCAGACGACAGCTGTACAGACAGGCGTCTTTTATTATCCTGCAGGGGGTCTACTCGTCGACCACCATCTGCTGATGGCGCTCAAATATCTGTAGCAGAAATGTCCAAGCAGTCAAATTTGGCAGGCTTGACAGTGCTGAACCCTGGAATATTGCCAACAAGTTGTGCTATGTCTCAAACAAGTTGTGGCACATCACAAACAAGTTGTGGGACCTCACATACAAGTTGTGGGAACCATTCCAGTATGTCAAATTTGACATCCCGCTCAACTTTAAATTCTCAATCACACCAGTCTCCTCCAACCACTCACCAAGGATGGACAACTCACCCCATCAATGTAACCCTCTCAAATCAATCAGTGCATTCAACCAACACTACTCATTCATCAACTTCAGGTAACTCTAATCTCATAAATAATTTATCTGTAATTCCAAGATCCATTCCACTAGCCAAACCACCAGCGACTGAAGAACCAAACACTCAAGGAGGTGGTGTTGGTATTGATATTGATGACTCAAAGCTATCTTGGAATTGCACAAGCATGATGGAAGATACTCAACACAGTGAAATAATTGACACTGTTTCTGCTGAGGTAGAAATTAATGGAACCTGTGGCATCAACAAAAGACGTGGGATTTGTTCCTCAGTGGAATTAGATCTTGATAAATTGGAGGACTCTGGTAAAGACCCAATACCAGAACTTGCAGAAGCTACTTCAAACCATAGTACAGTTGATGAAAGTTTTGCCGTGTTATGTCAGAAGCTGGTTGCCAATGCTGAGGTCAAACAGTTGGGAAGTATTGAATCTATTACAAAAGACATGGACAAGAAGTCAGTAGGTGTATCAAAAAAAGAAGAAAAAGATGAGAAACGAGAGTCAGATTACATTGACTCCAAACAATCTGCTATCTCCAGTGATGGAACTTCAAGTGAGGTGCTTTCAGCTCATGACTATGAAAATATTTGTGCTGTTAATATAGCTCGAGAGGCATGGGGACTACGTTCATGGCGTGGTTATTCCGACATAGAAACCTGGTTACATGATGACAGTATTGTTCGGGACAGACGGAGAGATACTCTTGCAAGTATAGGCACTACCACTACAGTGACTTCTGCCTCGTCAGAGATGTCTACAACAAGTGAATCACCTCCGCCAACACGCCAATGGGAAAATTGTGACACTAGTGCTCCTCCACTACCATCTCGCCGACCGAGACCTTCTTATAATAGAATGGATGATTATTTGGATACCTTAGCCTACGACCTTGCAGAGATTGAACAGAGAGAGACTGTCCCTAATAGCCAAGACAACATATTCATGGCTCAACCATATGTTGTAGGTCAGAATGGTATGCTCTATCCCCTCCCTGTGTCTTTAGACACTATTTTGGAAGAGCTAGAAGAATCAAGTGTTAGTGGCAGTACTATGACTGCTCCTGAAAGTGGCTCTATGGCTCCTGGGTGGGCCAGCTCTTTGGTTGCTACAATTGATGAGATCAGAATGGGCACAAGCAACACTCTGGAAGACACTGGAACTGTTTCTGAATCAGATTTTGATGTAGGAAGTTACAGATCATTACAACTTGACTCATCTGCTATGACAAATGTTGCTTGTCACGGTAGTCCAGATGGAACGACCAAAGGTCAGCAACGATTTTCTAGCAGTCTACCATCACTTCTTCAGGTCCCAAGATCATGGTCTCATCTTACTCCTGAAGAAGTTCTTTTTCTCTCTGAACTTAAATCACAGCCGGAGAGTGAAGTAGCAAAGGAATTTATGAATTCTAATGATCAGGGTGTTCGAAAGAAAAATGGTAGAAGGCCTCGTAGGAAATTCTCACTGATACGTGAAAAATTTGAAACCAAATCTGATGTTGATGACAAAAATTATTGTAATGTTGAAGACCTTAGACAAGAAATGAGAGATTTTAATGAGGGTGGAGGTGAGGATTTTGCTGAAAATTTACCTATATTTTTATCATCTGAAAATATTCCTCAAACTGAAAAGAGTATTGTAAATAACCTAGTGAACTTCAGAAGTGAAAGTTCTCCACCCCTTATTCCTTTAAAAGAAACAGATCTCAAAAGTCCAGGCTGGTCAACTTCAGAAAAGGTTTTGTCTTTCAGAGGACAAACTTTGCTTCAACAGGTAATAGGTCAACCAAAACTTATGCCTCACAATACAAAACTTGTTCTGGATAGTAATGCCTCTGCATGACTAGTGTAGCAATTCATATGATTATCATATGAATTGCATTTATGTTATAGATCAAATTGCTCATGAACTGTGTCATATCTGTTTTTTTCTTAAATTACTTTCCTTTTTATTTTTTATTAATTCAAAAGTAAAGTGAGTGCACAATACAGCTGTGGCTTTGCTCTATGAATGTGTTACCAATGTATTAGCTTTTAGGGAAAAAATAAATACAGTAAGTGTTGTGAAGGCCTCTAAAAGAAATTTTGGTCATGAAACTTTTCTAAACTAATGTTTAAAAAATAAGAAAATGCCTTGTTAATGGTTAGAGTATGTTGGGTTTTTTATTTAAAAAGTATTCTGTATAACTTTGCATGTCTAGACTAAACTATTTTGGCCATGATTTGTTGTGCCATTTGATGAGCTAAGTGAACTTTGTGAAATGTTCATCTCTATTTATACAAGCGTATCAGAGTTTATCATGTTGAGTATGTATATCAAATCTGTTAAATTGACAGGTGCTTTAAATGAAGTGATAACCTTTCATTGTATTTTATTTTAAATGGATAGCTACGTATTTGTTCTAATTTATATTCTATTACATGTTTTATGTGTTAAGAGATTGTAAAGAATATTTTATATTTTTTTAAATTGAATGTAGTATTTTTGTATGTATTTTGTCGTCTTGACCGCTCATAAAGTTCTGTATTTGGATATTGATCAAATTATTGAAAATGTGCCAATGAACTGTTTTTGCTATTATTTAGCAAATCTCAAATATATATTATCTTATGAACAGTTCTGTTTCTTATTTCTTATTGTATGGATTTTATTTACAAAAAGTATACAATTACAAACATGCTAAACTATCTTCTCCTATTGGTGAAATGTTATTTTTTCACTTAACAGATTCATCAGCTCTTCAACTTCGAATGGCCAGATATGCTCTGCCTCACAAGTCCTCTCTGATATGTGCATGAATTTCAGTGCTTCGACTTCTGGAGGTAGTTGAGAAGGAAACTTTACAGATGCAAGTATTCCACAGTAAGAGCCTAAATAAGAGCAAAATTGATTAGAAGAGGTTCGACTGCAAATAACAAATTTTCTTAAAAGGAAAAAAAAAATGATCAAGACCTTGCTTTATCCAATTATATCCTGGCGACCTGGCACATTTTGTCACCCTTACTTCACCAGTACCATCAGATAGCAATATGTTGTCACCTTCATTTTCACAACTCTTTACCCAGCCCTGGAGCCAAATCTGATTGAACTGTATTGAAAGGGACTGTTTATCGCCATTTTTGATCGGACTCTGAATCTTCCATGGGTAAGTTTGTAGCTTACTTCTCAAAATATTTCTGATGTCTCTAACCAACAACTTAAGAGGTGCATCTTGAGACAGGACAACTGGCTCAAGTGTCATCATGCAAAGTGGGCAATTCGAACCCTATCCCGACGACCGACTAAAAAAATTCTATATTCTCTAGCATTAGAACAAATTACAGTTAAAAGATGTACAAGAGAGAATGTTTTCGAACAGAGCGCCAGAGCGCTTTCAGACGAACAAAAACAAAGCATCCGAAGTATGAGAAGTACACTCTACGTAAAGCAATCAACTAATTTCTCATATCATGAGAACATGCCTCATGCCTTCTGCTTTTGTTTCGCTTGCCTGCTTGCTACGAAAGTGCAGAGCCAGAGCCTAAGTTTCCCTCAGTGCACTCTGCAGCTACAGCGAACGTTGTTCCGCGTATGTCACGCCTGTTCATGACGTGACGTGGGATCACCGGCGCTATCTAATCTGGTGAGTGCCTTCTCCGTTGCGTTCGTTTTGGCGCTGGACGACTGTCGGTATTCCCCTCCTCAAGTGTACATTACTTCTGTTCAAGATCGCCCGGCAGGCGAGCACCAGCACCATGGCTGTGAACGGCGCAATACCGCAGCAGTCGCTGTCCAACATGTCTTTCGGCCCACCTTCATCAGCCAGGGACGCCGATGCCGATCACTCTTTCATTGTACCGCAGCAGTCGCTGTCCAACATGTCTTTCGGCCCACCTTCATCAGCTAGCGACGCCGATGCCGATCACTCTTTCATTGTATTGGATCGAATGACTGCCGAGGATAGTGAAAAAATAGTAAACGAGTTGACTGCCTCCGTGTGTGCTTTCAACATCAACACAAACCTTGGCGACAGTGTCACATCTACAAATCATTTTGGTGAAAATCCTGCTTCAACACCCTCTACATATTGTAATGGGGAGGTAATATAAATAAAATATATATAAATATTAAAATAAAAAATTTAACAGTAAAATGAGGTGAAGTTAATTTTATTCATAGATATAACTGTTTGTTTGTTCTGTTGCAGCTCCTATCCAATCTGTCCGACGGTAGTCTTTCATCCGAAGTAAGGCAGAGAATGAATTCTCTTGTTCTAGAGAACACAAATCTTCAAGGTAAACCTGAACCCTTCTTTGCATGAATTCAAAGATACATAACTTTCGTATCATAATGCTTTTTTCTTCTATTGTAGTAACTGTTAATCAAACGAATGTTGCATTAAAACAATTGATGACAACTCTGGAACAATGTAGGGGAGAAATGGATCAAGTTCGGCAAGAACATAAAGAAAAGTTTCAAGAGACACGAGACTTAGTGTTAAAGGTATTTAATAATTTTAACCTTACTCTTAAAAGGTTTGTATCAGTATATTTGAAAAGACTGTGCTGAAGTACCATTTTTAATTTGTAAAGCTCAAAAAGGAAAAGGCAGAGATGCGGATAGTAATTGAGGAGCTACAAACTAAGGTTGAAGAACTTCAAGGCCAAACACCAAGTGACTCCCTTCGTGATGATAATGTTCGCTTAGGAAACGCTTTGCAAAACCTGAGTTCTGTGGTAAGTTATAATCACTCCAATATAATTCAGGAACTTGGCTGAATCCTTTTTAAATTAAATGCGAAATTGTTTGAGTGGATTGCTTTATCTCTTTTCATTTACTCTAGGAAAAGCATTCTCAAGAATACCAAGATGCTCAAGTAAAGGGCTTTATTCAGCGTGTTGATGAGTTGACAGCTAAGCTAATGTGTACAGAAGAACAGTTAGCTAAGGCTAAGTCTGAAATAGCTCAGCTGAAAAGCTTTGAAATAGTACAGCATGCGGTAAGTGTAATTATTTTTCTGAAATACAGTATATGTTCAAAGCTTTTAGATTATTGAAATTCCATCCCAGTTGTATGACTTATTTTACATATGTATGCTTCATTACAGGAAAGTACCATGACATTGAATGAGGAAGCTTTGAGCAATGTAAGCATGTGGAACTCAAACACTTCATTTTCACAGTACAGTTTTTTAGTTTGAAGATGATCTCAAAGTCAGCCAGAGTTTTTGTTACTTCTTGATATCTTCTTATGCAGGCCAAAGCTACTGTGGATAGACTTCGCCTGAGAATTGATGAAATGACAGCTAAAATTGTTGAGCTTGATCAGAAGTGTGAGAACCAGGCACAAGAAATATCTAGCTTACAGAAGGAGAACTCTAAGCAAAGCGAATTGGTTGGGATCTTGCAAGCCCAGGTATTTCACAATTTTTGAAGCGATTTTTTTATCCTTATAAACATATTAAACAAAATCTGTGTGTTTTGGGGTATGTGAATTTTTCTGTCCTTTTTCTTTTCCAGGTGGAGGTTTATAGAACAGATTTTATTGCTGAGAGGGACTGCAGAGAAAAATTGGCTGGAGAGAAAGAACAGCTTGCTTTAGATCTGAGGCGTTTGCATCGCCATAATTTAGAGTTACAGGAACAAAGGTATGCAAATTAAATCACAGCTTTCTTCTTTCCATATGGTTCCTTTAGAGCTGATGTCTAACTTTCTCTCTTTCTAGGACTGTGACCCAAGAGCAAGGAGGTCAAACCAGCAACAGAAGTGCAGGGCAGGTAAGTGTACAATTGCTTTCTATTGTGAATAAATTCATCTTTTTCAGAAAATAGCTTTTGCCATATGTACTATTTGATTCTTCTTTGTGTTTTAGCGTGAGGAAGAACCACAAAATTCCTCATACAGGTGTCCAATATGTCAAATAATGACTTTCCGTACACTCCAGGCTCTCAATGAACATATTGACCGGTGTATGGAAAATAACAGTTTGTCTTAAACAATGTGGAAAGTAGAAGAAAGTCAGAAATTTTCACAAGTTTATTATAATTAAGTTCATATGTATTTGTGAAATTATTTCATTACTTTGGTTTATTTGTTATTGATTCTGGACTTGGTTGTTTATTCACAAGTTGTGATTAATTTCTCTTTCCACTTTCAGTATATATTATTGTGATATTTCATAGAACATCATTTGTCATATTTAACTGTAGAAAATGTAGTGATTGACTCAGTTTTTGTTGTAGTACTTATTGTATAATATCTTTTTGTGTGACACCTTATCCGAGGCTAAGAAAATCAAAATCCTTTCACTCTGTTCATGTGAAATATTGGATGAAATAGATAAATTACAAACTGAAACGATTAATATGTAAAGTTCCTTTTGCATTTTTGCTGTATTCGTCCAAAAAGAACTTTGCTCCTAAATGACGGGGTTTTGCGGGGGGCCCTAATGTACCCACTGATCAATCCCAGAGGGCAGATCGCTTTTGAAGGGTGAGTGTGCAGCTTTGACTATTCAGTGTGACGGTGTAACGCGTGACTATAAATGCCCTCCTGTCCTGCCGGGCCCGGGCAGCACGGCCGTGTCGCTGGAGGGCTCGGGCGGCGGCGGCTCGGGGCCCGTCACGCAGGAGCAGATCATCGAGAACCTGCGCGTGCACAAGGAGGTCCTGAGCGGCGTCAAGATGCAGCCGTGGGGCATGCGGAGCAAGCTGCGGCTCGTGCGCCAGGCCAAGACGTACGTCAAGCGCCACGAGGGCCAGCTGCAAGAGCGCTTCGCGCACTCGCACGCCACCAAGGACATCGCCGCCCGCTTCAACCTGTGGATGCTCAAGGTGAGTTTCGGAATTCTAAACTGTTATGTATTTTTTGGACAAGCTAACCCTCGAAGGTCGATCTAGGGATACATCAGAGTCCCCCTGCACAACCGCCGTCACTTTGTAGCAAAATTTTTTATCCGCCAAAAAGCGTAAAAATGCAAAGGCTATAGCCTTTGAATTTTTAACGATTTTCGGCCGAAAACGAATTTGCTCCAAAATGACGGGGGTTGTGCAGGGGGACTCTAACGTACCCCTAGACCAACCCCCAAGGGTCAGTTCGTCCGAAAACCCGGTTTGTCTGCGAGGGAATGCAGTATTCCTAATAGCGCGCAATGTGTTTGCGCGAGGTGGCTTAGGGGCCTATTTTCTCACTAACGAAGTCCGGTATAGGACTCCTAGGACGTGCTATGTGTTTTTTGGTCCCAGAAGGAGGTAACCTGTGAGTTTGGTCGAAATCCGAGACAATTTATTTTCGACCGAAAATCGCAAAAACGCAAAGGCTATAGCCTTTGCATTTTTATGATTTTGGGTCGAATTTTTTTTTCTCTCCAAAATGACGGGGGTTGTACAGGGGGCCTCTAACGTACCTCTAGACCAACCCCCAAGGGTCAGTTCGTCCGAAAACCCGGTTTGTCTGCGAGGGAACGCAGTATTCCTAATAGCTCGCAAAGTGTTCGGGCGAGGTGGCTTAGGGGCCTATTTTCTCACTAACGAAGTCCAGTATAGGACTCCTAGGACTTGCTATGTGGTTTTTGGTCCCAGAAGAAGGTAACCTGTGAGTTTGGTCGTAATCGGAGACAATTTTCTATTCGCCTGAAAATCGCAAAAACGCAAAGGCTATAGCCTTTGCATTTTTATGATTTTGGGTCGAATTTTTTTTGCTCTCCACAATGACGGGGGTTGTACAGGGGGACTCTAACGTACCCCTAGACGAACCCCCAAGGGTCAGTTCGTCCGAAAAC
This sequence comes from Frankliniella intonsa, assembly GCA_033675135.1. Lineage (NCBI taxonomy): Eukaryota > Metazoa > Arthropoda > Insecta > Thysanoptera > Thripidae > Frankliniella > Frankliniella intonsa. The sequence goes on from CM066248.1 coordinate 5,258,322, forward strand.
CGGGTTTGTCTGCGAGGGAATGCAGTATTCCTAATAGCGCGCAATGTGTTCGGGCGAGGTGGCTTAGGGGCCTATTTTCTCACTAACGAAGTCCGGTATAGGACTCCTAGGACGTGCTATGTGTTTTTTGGTCCCAGAAGGAGGTAACCTGTAAGTTTGGTCGAAATCCGAGACAATTTATTTTCGACCGAAAATCCCAAAAAACGCAAAGGCTATAGCCTTTGCATTTTTATGATTTTGAGTCGAATTTTTTTTTCTCTCCAAAATGACGGGGGTTGTACAGGGGGCCTCTAACGTACCCCTAGACCAACCCCCAAGGGTCAGTTCGTCCGAAAACCCGGTTTGTCTGCGAGGGAACGCAGTATTCCTAATAGCTCGCAAAGTGTTCGGGCGAGGTGGCTTAGGGGCCTATTTTCTCACTAACGAAGTCCAGTATAGGACTCCTAGGACTTGCTATGTGGTTTTTGGTCCCAGAAGAAGGTAACCTGTGAGTTTGGTCGTAATCGGAGACAATTTTCTATTCGCCTGAAAATCGCAAAAACGCAAAGGCTATAGCCTTTGCATTTTTATGATTTTGGGTCGAATTTTTTTTGCTCTCCACAATGACGGGGGTTGTACAGGGGGACTCTAACGTACCCCTAGACGAACCCCCAAGGGTCAGTTCGTCCGAAAACCGGGTTTGTCTGCGAGGGAATGCAGTATTCCTAATAGCGCGCAATGTGTTCGGGCGAGGTGGCTTAGGGGCCTATTTTCTCACTAACGAAGTCCGGTATAGGACTCCTAGGACGTGCTATGTGTTTTTGGGTCCCAGAAGGAGGTAACCTGTGAGTTTGGTCGAAATCCGAGACAATTTATTTTCGACCGAAAATCGCAAAAACGCAAAGACTATAGCCTTTGCATTTTATGATTTTGGGTCGAATTTTTTTCTCTCCAAAATGACGGGGTTGTACAGGGGACTCTAACGTACCCCTAGACCAACCCCCAAGGGTCAGTTTATCCGAAAACCCGGTTTGTCTGCGAGGGAATGCAGTATTCCTAATAGCGCGCAATGTTTTCGGGCGAGGTGGCTTAGGGGCCTATTTTCTCACTAACGAAGTCCGGTATAGGACTCCTAGGACGTGCTATGTGTTTTTTGGTCCCAGAAGGAGGTAACCTGTGAGTTTGGTCGAAATCCGAGACAATTTATTTTCGACCGAAAATCGCAAAAACGCAAAGACTATAGCCTTTGCATTTTTACGGTTTTCGGCCGAAAATAAATATTCTCCGAAATGACGGGGGTTGTGCAGGGGGACTCTAACGTACCCCTAGACGAACCCCCAAGGGTCAGTTCGTCCGAAAACCCGGTTTGTCTGCGAGGAAATGCAGTATTCCTGCTGAATCGTATTTTGAATGGCACCAAACCTGGCGGGCGAGTGACGTTAGTTTTTGCAGCCGGAGCCGGAAGTCGGAGGTGTTCGTTGTTTTCCGAGAGATCATGGCGGACGCTGGTGTGCCGCCGCTGCCGACTTTGGTGAGAGTAATTGTGATATTATTTTTTAAACGTAATATTCCTTTTTTAATTAAAAATGGGAGGAGTGTGATGTTTTTATATATAATTATCACATATTTTATTGTGTCGGTGAGGACAAACTGAACATCCTCGCTCCTGTAATGGTTCGTCTTTCTGCTGAGTGCCTACCGTATAGTGCTTTGAATTAATCGACAGTTTTGGGTGAAACTCTTTAATGGAATTAATGGAAGCGACATTTTATAATTTCCTTAAAACAGTAGACGGTGGTAGCCAATAGTGGCTTAGCGTAATGCAAAGCTAAACCAAACGACATAACCTGATCGTGTAACCCTGCCATAAGTAAAAGGTTTCTGACCTATTATCGAATACATTTCCGTTGATTGCACGCATATTGTAAGATTAAAATTAATTTAAAATATACTTCTTCGAATGTCAACGAAATTTTTCCATGCAGCTTTGTGCTGTTGTTGTGTAAAATTCATGTTTGCAGCCTGATTTTCTATTTCTCTTTATGTTCCTTTGTATAAAATAACATTTGATACAGTGTGTTGTAATTTTTGATCGACTTTGTCCTGCTTGCTTGTTTGAAGTAGTCTCAAGTTGTGAACCAACACATTTCTTTTTTCTTCCCAGTTGTAAATGTTGTCTGTATTATGCGCACTTCTGTGAGAGAAAAATTTGGTTACGGATCCTTCAAAGTTTTCACCTTTTTTCCTTTATTTTGTTTTTGTTTCAGATTCTACTGAAAGAGTATTTGAGGGAAAATCCACTTGCTACTCGAGCTCTCAAGTTATTGTCTCACCTCCACCAGTATATGAATCTCAATGCATCCCTTCCCCTTCCACCTTCTCCGGTAAGTTTACATTAGTAATTATTTAATTAGTCAACTCTACATCAGGTATGTTTGCTGAGCACAATTCGAGAGAGAGAGAGAGAGATCTAGTTTTGTCCATGCCTCTTCCTAGCTGAAGTGAGCCGGCACTGCCGCTCCGGGCGCGCTGTGAGCCGGGAGGGAGGTCTGGTCTCGGGTGCCAGTGCCGTGGTTGCGCGATATTCTGCTGCACATAATTTTTGTCAATGTTAGCACATGTTTACTCTAACCTAATGTTTGCTTTAGGTTACCGAGATCATAATACTCCTGGTACAGTATCAACATGGGAGGTCCTCTTGAGTTGAATGGTCAGGAAAGAAGCTTCTGCCCTCAGTTGTCCTTGGACGTACCAGCCTTCAAAAGTGTACCGTGTAAGTTATTTCTCTAACAATTTACGAGTCTCTTTCAGTTTGGTGTGCAAACTTTAAATATTCTTTTCTTTTCCAGCTGGTTGTGTTCATGCGACGACTATCCTGCTTACTGGAGATGGATATAGAAACCTGGTCTACGAGATTCCTCAGGTATGTCATGTTGTTCAATATTTATAAATTTCACATTCCATGGCATCAAAAAATAATGAGACATATGATACTGCTGGTCAAAGATTCACTCTTATTTTTATTTTATTTTTTATTCAGGAGTGCTGCAATGCTTTGAGACCCATCACCAGCCAGAATGGAGTGCTCCTCGATGTTTCAAGAACATTTCATATCAGAAGCCCTTGTCATTGCAAAAGGAAACTGGTGTGCATAGGGCGTATAAAGATTTAGTCCACCTGAAGCCTGCTTTTTGCTAATTGCAGACCTGTGGAAATCACCCAACTGTTCACGCAGTAAGTTATATCTCTGTCATCTTAGAACTGTAATTCAATGCATGATCAGATGTTAATTGATAATATTTCCCCACTGGGGTATGGCATTAGTCTGTTCAGACTGTCCCAGTAGATTTCATTTATTGAACAGCTGTGGTTGAGAGGACCCTATGAGCGATGCAATGATGCTTTTGTAAATTGAAATAGTTTCTGCCTTTTGGTTTTGTGTATTTTTCCTATTTTGACATGGGGCTTGAATTTACTGTGTTGCTAAAATTGTTGAGATGGAAAGTTTGATGGGCTAACTGTAATATTGCTTTGTGCTATTTTAAATACAATGTTTGTTTTCTCTTTTATGGCTTGAATAATCTAAAAAGCCTAAATTGCATAAATAAATTAAGTATCTTATAAATAAAGTAAAGTTTATTTGCTATTGCTACCACCCAAAAATTGTTTTTAACTAATGTTCTGCCTCAATAATTGCTGACCTTCCTGGTTAGTGTGCTCATTGTTGGTGAGTTACAAGGATTATTTAAGGAAACATGCTGTTTCAGAGGTGTTTTGAATTCTCTTATTGATACAAATGTATACAACTATTCCGGGCGAGGAGCAGCCGTGGGAGGTAACCCTTGTAAGCTTTGTAATTTTCCTTCTACCTGACCTCGCTCGACAGATTGTTGAGAAAACTCTGTTCTTATCTTTGTTAACTCTGTGAAAACGTTATCCTTTTTTATCCTGTTAAAACGCCATGTTAATGCCAATTTTATGTGCTTTTCTACCATGACAAAATATTTCTTGTATTTCTGATTTCCATGGTTTTAGAAGTAACCCTTGTAAGCTTTGTAATTTTCCTTCTAACTGGCCTCGCTCGACAGATTGTTGAGAAAACTCTGTTCTTATCTTTGTTAACTCTGTGAAAACGTTACCCTTTTTTTTCTGTTAAAATGCCATGTTTATGCCAATTTTATGTACTTTTCTACCATGACAATATATTTCTTGTATTTCGTATTCCATTGTCGTCATTTACTCAAAAACGCTGCTCCAATTCATGAGTTTGCTATTTACGAGTTTGTTTGTGAAAATTCACCAAAGTCAGAGAGCTTGACTAATAATCTGAGGCATGAAATGATTTGCCGCTTGAATGTAGAATGGGAGCAAAGCCACCTCAACCAGAGTCACAACAAAGCCAAGATTGGCTTCAGCTATTGACTCATTGGTTGGGCTCTGGGAGCAGAGCAGAGTGGCCATCTCTGAGGCCGGGAGCCGCCAGCGCCTAATCGCCCTGGTCTGAGCCTTGGAAGCCTGGCGTCGGCTCGGCTGCTTCGACTTTTCCCGCCGCCGGCAGCCTTGACTATATCAGTTAGTTCCAACTTGCTACTGGTACGAAGGCGTGTTAGCCGAGACGGCTAAGGCGCAACAAGTGAAGTGACTCTGGAATCAGGGGTTCTTGGTTCAACTCCCCATTTTTCGCATTTTTTCGTAAAAATCGCTGATTTCTGCGGATTTTTCGCCTGGCCAGCCGCCCGGTCGCTCCAGGGGCCCCTGCCCGGCCGGTCCGCCGCGCTCGCCGCGCTCGCCGCGCCGCCCGCCGCGCCGCCCGCGGGTCCCCGCGCCCGCGGGCGCCCGCGGGCCGCGCCCCCGCCCCGCGCCCCGCGCCGCGCTCGCGGGCCCCGCCCCCGCGGGCCCCGCCCCCGCGGCCCCCGCCCCCGCGCCCCGCACCCCCCGCAGGTCCCGCCCCTGCCGCGGTTGCAGCACCCCCTCCCCTTCCCTACCCTTATCCCCACCCCTACAGCCGGGAACCTGGTTCCGGTCTGGCTTTCCCCTTCCTTTCTCCTTGTTTAGTATTATATACAGGAATTCAGGAAATATTGCAACAAAAAGGTTAAATTTCATGTATGTTTATTGACCCCATTGAAATAAAACAGTTCAGAAACAATACACAGTATAAATTCAATGTTAACAATAATGCTTAGGACTACAAAAAGATATTTACGAAAATACAAATCCATCACGCATGACAATGATCCATATAGCAAAATGTTATCGCAACATTGTCAGAAAACAGCAATTTTAGTTTATGGAGGTGCGTATTTACCAAGAGTCACTTCATCCCGTACAGTTCCATTCAAAACTTCACATGGTATTACAGCCAAATAACGATGGATCATTCTTTAACCGGGTTTCAGATCATAATTTCCAGCGAGGTGACAAAATATACGAAAAATTCAACAATTTTAAGTTGATACAAGTGGACAGCAAGAGAGAAACGGCTTATTTTTTATACCTCAATTCAGAATAGTTTAGAACATTGATGATAAAGCACAGCAGAAATCAGATTAGAGATGAAAATAGCTTTGCATTACAACCACACACACCAGAATGGTGTTCCAATAAACTCAGTAGTCTTTGGCAGCAGGGGGAAGATATGACTGAAGTACAAGAGTACACCTGAAAAAGAACAACACTATTAGTGACAGGAAAGATCGGGGCCAAATTGTCAATGAGATGGATATCAGCAACCAACATCATACATACCAGGTGTAACATGTGCAGCCAAGGCCAAGAACTCCGAGCAGCACTTATATCAGCCATAGGGATGGAGATCAGAACTGACTAGACCACCATATGTACTAATCGTCAGGTCTCCATCCTCCTTGCTCCTGATCCATTCCACAGTCCAAGTCCCATAGTAAAGGAACCCACAGTGGGCAGCTTCAAAAGCGTGAGGTTTGAACTGAAGTGAAGGTTGATGCCTAAAACAAGAACAGTAATATTAGCACAAAAGTAAACATCAGGATCAAGTGGTCAAAAACAAGTGGATCATCCAACACTACACACCTGGCTTAAAAGCACATTGAAGGCGAATTCAGTTAGGTATTTAGCAGCATGGTGAAAGATATTGATGATAATGGAAGTGCTAGTGATTCAGATTCATTTATTGATCAATCAAAATAAATAAGGTATGAAAAGTCTTATATTAAACCTGGAATTCCACCTGGAAAAGAAAATAAACACTATTAGCGTGACAGGAAACATCAGATCCAATAGTTAATGAGATGGATATCAGCAACCAACATCATACATACCAGGTGTAACGTGTGCAGCCAAGGCCAAGAACTTCCTCATTGACTTCTCTCAAACTGTTTTCATATGTAAGCTTTTTGGGACCAATAAAAATGAATGAATGAATGAATGAACTCCGAGCAGCATTTCATCCCAGCCATAGTGAAGGCGGGAACCCACAGTGGGCAGCTTCAAAAGCGTGAGGTTTGAACTGAAGTGAAGGTTGATGCCTAAAACAAGAACAGTAATATTAGCACAAAAGTAAACATCAGGATCAAGTGGTCAAAAACAAGTGTATCGTCCAACACTACACACCTGGCTTAAAAGCACATTCACCTTTTTTCTTTTATTTTGTTTCTGTTTCAGATTCTACTGAAAGAGTATTTGAGGGAAAATCCACTTGCTACTCGAGCTCTCAAGTTATTTTCCCACCCACAGTGGGCAGCTTCGGAAGCGTGAGGTTTGAACTGAAGTGAAGGTTGATGCCTAAAACAAGAACAGTAATATTAGCACAAAAGTAAACATCAGGATCAAGTGGTCAAAAACAAGTGGATCATCCAACACTACACACCTGGCTTAAAAGCACATTGAAGGCGAATTCAGTTAGGTATTTAGCAGCATGGTGAAAGATATTGATGATAATGGAAGTGCTAGTGATTCAGAGTCATTTATTGATCAACCAAAATAAATAAGGTATGAAAAGTCAAATACTAAACCCGGAAGTACACCTGGAAGAAAAAAAAACAATATTAGCGTGACAGGAAACATCAGATCCAATAGTTAATGAGATGGATATATGCACAGCCAACATCATACATACTATGTGCAGCCAAGCGGCATTACATCCCAGCCATGGGAATGGAGATCAGAAGCGACTTAATGCGGCATTGCAACACACCAGTGGTTATCAAAGCAACTCCGACTATTCCATATATTCTTTGGAAGTTGTGAGGCAGCGTAGGGGCAAGATATGGGGTGACTAAAGTAAAGCTGTATACCCTGGAAAGAGAGCAACTGTTAGTTTACAGGAAAGATAAAAAATATTTAGTTAAAAATGTGGATAATAAAGCACAGGATGACTCACATGACAAACGTCAACTGCTTAGCAGTGGCAGCGGATATTAGATGAAAGCAGAATTACAACTACACACACCCGAGTGGCAAGTCTTTGGCAACATGCAGCAGGATGACAATTGGTAACTGAAGTACAAGTGTACACCTGGAAAAGAAAAAACACTATTAGCTTGACAGGAAAGATCAGATCCAACTAGTTAATGAGATGGATATCGGCACAGCCGACATCATACATACCATATGTAAGACCTCCAACAGTATTTCATCCCAGCCATGGGATTGGAGATTAGAACCTCAATGAAGTAATCGTCAGGTCTCCATTCTCCTTGTTCCTGAAGGCGGGAACCCACAGGGGGCAGCTTCAAAAGCTTGAGGTTTGAACTAATGTGAAGTTTGATGCCTGATAAGAGAGAAAGGTAATATTAGCAAAAGAGGAAACATCAGGATCAAGTCGTCAAAAACAAGACTGATCATGGTGCATTGCATTCACCACATTACTACATACCTGGTTCGAAAGCATATTGAAGGCAAATTGCCACCTCAATAACGGGTCCTTGTTCCTCATCCACTACACAGACCAAGTCCCACAGTTAAGGTGGGAACCAACAGTGGGCAGCTTCAAAAGCGTGAGGTGTCAACTGATGTGCCTAGTACAAGATAACAGTAATATTAGCATGAGAGGAAAAATCAGGATCTAGTGGTCAAAAACGGATCCTGGAGCATTGCATCCTCCACATAACTACACACCTGGTGCGAAGGCATATTCAGGGCTTATCAGCACTGCAATGGCAGACGACAGATCTAAGCAGCTCCATAAACTCCAGAAGTAAAGTGGGAGCCATCAAGGGCAGGGTTTAACGGAACGAATGCAACTGGGCTACCTGAATGAAACACACTAATTATTAGCAGGGCAGGAAAGATTTGGAGAGGGACGAACAGGTAGCAAAGAAATATGGTGGATAATAGAGCACGGCATAAGCCAGTAAATTAAATACACACCATGAGCTATTGGTCATGTTGCAATGCAGCCTCTAACATCAGAGAAGGAATCCCAAGCAGGTCAAAATATTCCAGCATGGATCAGATCAGCAGGCTCTTCAGTGGAAGCCAAACGAATGAAGGAATCAGCATCATCCTGAAAAATAATAAATGATAACATTAAATTTGTATGTTGAATGTTAGAAATAAAAGAAAAGATCCCAAACTCAAATGCGTTACTCCTCTCCTGTCCCATGAACAGCCCTTAACCTAAATAATGAAACACGAGGCTGGCATTCTAACCTATATGTGAACTCAGAGCTCATGAGCCATCTATCAGGGCTCCACCATATCAAGAAGCGACACCTGCATTTCAGAAGAGTCAAGTGCAACTAATGAACCAAGGAAACTTGAGCTGAAGACCAAATCCTAGAGCCCGCGAAGGATATGCGCAACCGTTACGAGAATCTGACAAGCCAGACAATCAGGGTAAGAACGATTACAATAAAGAACCAAAAAAAGGAAAGCTATAGGTTATCCGAACATCACCATGTGCACTTGAAATGAGGAGGTTAGGCCATGTGCTCAAGAGGTTATTTCTCAATCAGAATTAAAACTTCCAATAACTCACCAAAATTCATAGTGCAAAAGAATCCTTATGAAATACCAATAAAATCTTCTTCTATAAAATATCTTCTTACACTGAAGGATTACTCAGATAAAATTGGATAACTATAACCTCCCGACAGCAGAAGCGAGACGAGACTGATCAGACGATCAGACCGGAACTCGGGGAGCGGAAGCTCACAGAAGTAGTCCCCAGGTGACAAGACAAGGAAGTAGTTCCGTGACGTACTGCAGCGGCGGGAACTTGAGGTATGAGAAGAGTATGAGAACCGGAGCGTGCGGAGGCGGGAAAATTCAAATGGAAGCGGAGAGCAGACGATCGCTACAGCTGGGAGGCTGGGCTGGCTGGCCGGAGGCCGGCAGGGGTGGGGAGGGGAGGGGAGGAGAAGAGAGGGGAAAAGTGGCGCTATCGTGTGGCGAGAAGCGGCTCCAGTGCGTGCAGCAAGGCACTGCCCCGCGCGAAATTTTGAACCAGAGAAACGCATGGGCCCTTCGGTCTGCGTCGATTCGACGCAATTTTTCGCAGTAGATCCCGGTTTCTCGCCAACCCAACCCTCAGGCCTTTGCGTTTTTGCGATTTTCGGGCGAAAAAAAATTGTCTCCGATTTCGACCAAACTCACAGATTACCTTCTTCTTGGACCAAAAAACACATAGCAAGTCCTAGGAGTCCTATACCGGACTTCGTTACTGAGAACATAGGCCCCTAAACCACCCCGCCAGCACACATTGCGCGCTATCAGGAATACTGCATTGCCTCACAGACAAACCGAGTTTTCGGACGAACTAACCCATGGGGGTTGGTCTAGGGGTACGTTAGAGTCCCCCCGCACATCCCCCGTCATTTTGGAGCAAATTCGTTTGGGGCCGAAAATCGTTAAAAATGCAAAGGCTATAGCCTTTGCGTTTTTGCGATTTTCGGTCGGAAAAAAATTGTCTCGGATTTTGACCAAACTCACAGGTGACCTTCTTCTGGGACCAAAAAACACATAGCAAGTCCTAGGAGTCCTATACCGGACTTCGTTAATGACAACATAGGCACCAAAACCACCCCGCCAGCACACATTGCGCGCTATCAGGAATTCTGCATTGCCTCGCAGACAAACCGGGTTTGCGGACGAACAGACCCATGGGGGTTGGTCTAGGGGTACGTTAGAGTCCCCCCGCATAACCCCCGTCATTTTGTAACAAATTCGTTAGGAGCCGAAAATCGTTAAAAATGCAAAGGCTATAGCCTTTGCGTTTTTGCGATTTTCGGGCGAAAAAAAAATTGTCTCCGATTTCGGCTAAACTCACTGGTTACCTTCTTCTGTGACTAAAAAACACATAGCAAGTCGTAGGAGTCCCATACCGACGTGCCCGTGCAACAACAGCCTATCTGCTTCGCCGCTCCGAAAGACTAGCCTATGTGCTTTTCTGGCGCTCTCTGCAGCACTGCCTTCTTTTAATTTTAAGTTCACTTTTATCGATAGTAGAGAAAAATTTAAACTGCTATGTGTCCCTTGATCTTTTAACAACACGTAGCAATTTTTACTTTTTCTCTACCATCAGGTGTCAGTGGTAGATGCATCTTTCAGTGGCAGTTTTAGGGTAAATTAATCTTTGAGATATGTAATACATAATATAAATTTTTATTTTGCACCAGAACAGTTTGGCACAAAACATAACTATAATAGTACATTATTTAAAAAAAAAAAAGTAACATAAAGCAACTTGAAGGTGTCCAAAATACCACAACATAACTACAATGATACATGGCCGGCCTCAAAGTGCCATGGCAACTGAGCAATTAAGGGCCGACTTTCTCTACAAAAACTATTTATATAAAACTTTTTAAAGAAACGAAGCACAATATTCAAGTGAATTGAAAGCACATACGAGTTAAAATTCATGGAATGAATATAATGAGAGTCAAATTTTCCTATCACACATTGAGTACAAAAATATAGGTTGTGCATACCTTTCTTGTTGCTGCTGTTTAAGCAAGATAGGTCACTATTTGTACTCAAAATAATATCTATTTACAACAATGCAATACATACAGTGGGATGTTTCTCATATTCCTGAAAATCTGATTGTTAATTTGTTAAGGCTATAATACCTCTATAATTTGTACATTTTGGTTGCTAGGCGGAACAAATGGTCAGCACGACTTCCTTTTGTACCTCACTTCACATTATGTTGCCTGCTCACTTAAACCTACACGGCCACTGCAGTCTATAACATTATGGCAGAATATGTTTGATTTCAGTTCACTGCAAATGCAATGTATTCCTAGTATAGGAATCCAATTTTATAGCTCTAACTGATTACGGCACCATTTTAAATGGTTATTTTAGTAAATCAAAACTTTATCAATTTAAAGGCATTGCCCTTAGAAATGCTGCTCTAATTTAATATTTTTGGCACATATGACTCACTGCAAAGACAGCTTGTTTTAGAAATCCTACAAGAATATAGAAATATAAAATATATAGATCTTTCTATAAAGACAAAAGAGAAAGAGATTCATTCATTTACATAATTACAAAAACAACATTTTTACAAAAGTAGCTTGTTATAAAACTGTTAACAATTGATATTTTAAAAAAATAACATTCTGTGATAACTTGCTCAGAAAACAAAACAAAATAAAAAACACTACTGAAATAAATTAGACACTTACTGTACAAGAGCATAGTGGACACTCATGGTACAACAGTCTCCACACCTCAGAATCCCTGCAGGTATTATGGCGTGGATATTTGAGATTGAGCATATCTGGGCCAATTGAGACACTATTAACTCAGATATTTAGCCTATCATATGTCTTTTTTTTATCACAAAGACAATGTTTTGAGCGAATGCTAACGGCACGCAGTCTTGTTCCACGTTGAGCTTGGGCCCCAAAGCATGACTTAGGGCTTTGGGCACCATCATAATGAATGTAACTTAGACCCGTTGAACAGCCTCAGTTATTGCACTACATAATTGCTTTTGATTGCTGTCGAGAGACAGGTTTCATGAACCCACTCAAAAATGAACTTCCACTTATTTTGAGATCACACTTCACCCTGAAGAAGGATTATGTTTGACATATTTAATACAGTTTTCAATTATAATCTAAATAGTAATCTGAATACTTATCACTTGTTTTTTAGAACAAGGCATATGTGACTATTTTAAGTGACCAACCACTGAGCAACTCATTGACCATTTATTTGTTGGCGGCACAATTGCAATGTCTTATATTTGCTTAATGTGCCTTTTTTTATTTAAAACAGAGAACCTCTGCATTGAATGTAATAAATTAAAAAATAAAATCCTACAATACATCAGAAATCACAAGTACAATCACAAGCAAAACAATCAGAGTCCCTGGGCAATGCTTTGCATTCCCATTTATATTAAATGTTCATGAGGGTAGTGTCTGAATCGCAACTGTTAACATTGTTCAAATTTTCCTCCAGCAAGTTAAATTGCGATCTTCACAGCCGCTCATTTCACTCAACAAGATCCTGCAGTCCTTACAGTTGGTTTCTTGTTGAGGCTTGAAGTTCCTTTGTAGCTAGTGCATCTGACAGGAAAATGTCAGGTATTGTCCAAACTACTCCAGCTACAAGCGGGACCTCACTGTTTTACTCTCTTCATGGATTGGGAAGCTCTATGAGAGTGACCTCATACAATTCATCTTCTTCTGTATGGCTGTCTTGTTTAATCTCTATGATGAAGAGATCTTCATTGCAGTAATGTTTAACCATTTCATCATCAATTTTGACCGTAATCCTGTAAACATACAAAATAGAATTGTTAGAACTTAAGAAAATATAGAGAAAAGTGTAGTTTCAAATAGGTGAACATAAAACACAAGGCAGTTATTTATAATACCAGTAATACTAGAAATTAGAATAATGCAGTGAAAAAGTTTCAATTTTTTTTAAATCAAAATCTTTTAACATGCAACCAGACACCAGCGAAACCACTGAGACAGAATTCACTTTGTAAATAACAGACAATTACGTTGGTGAGAAATCTAACACACATCATTACAAGATTCCTTTTCATATAATTTTTACAACCTCATGCAATAATTATTAAAATAGAAATTCCTCCTACATGCATTGTATTGAACTGTCCCAAAAGTGAAGGAATTTATTTATACTGGATTATATGTTGTTACACTAGTTAAGCCAAACAGGGAAAAAAGATATATGCTGTATCCCACTCCTGTTAGTAATATAAATAAAACTATTTGAAACCTGTGTGCACAACTCAGAATAGGAACAAGAAAACTAAAAAAAAATAAAAAAAATACGAAAATGAGCGCTCTTGCAGCTCAACTTACCCTTTTTTGTTTTTTCGATACAAGTTACTTATGCTTGAAGGGGAAATTTTGTACTTAATCTCAATCTGGAAACAAAAGGAGAGGAATGTGCGCATTAGTTCTCCTGAACATTCTCTCAAAAAAGAATGTTTCCAAGAATTGTGAATCTAACAATAGGACCCATGCAAATCTTGGGCTCTTTCCTAGTCTTGAAAAGTAATTAAAAATCAGCAATAATCAAAACCAAACAACAAGATCTGTATTTAAAATTTTAGTAAGATTGATTTATTCTGCAAATTTTGAAAGTAGGTCCCAAGTCATGCAAATAGGGCCAATTGTTAGCCACAACCCACGCAACATTCCATGCAACACAGACTGAAGACTGCACGGACAACATGCACTGGAACCAGACCCCACAAACTTAGCAGGGCCATATATGTTAGTAAAAGTTACATGTAGGTTTGCTTCAAGCCTTATCTGAAGAGTCAGGGCCACCAATAATGTTTCATTCAAATATTTTTCAGGTTTGCTTCAGCTCAATTTTCAATCAAATGTTTTGGGGGAAAAACAAAACAAATAACCCACTCTGAACTGCTTCCATTTAACATGTGGGCAGAAACCAGCCTTGAATGTTGCATACCACAGAAGATACTCTCCTCTCCCGACATTTCTCTTAAAAATATAGCGTGGGTATTCCCTTTGAGATATGTACAGCTCTGGTTTGGTGCTTACCGCCTCGAGCAGGCCCTGGGTGGTGGGGGGGATGACGTGCAGCGGGTTGAACACGGCCTCGGGCTCCTGCCGCACGTACAGCATGACCCGCTCGCTGAGCGGCGGCTGGTTGGCGCCGGGGTGGCCGGGGTGCCCCATGAGGGGCGCGTGGGTCACGTGTCCGGGCGCGGGGCCCAGCCCGTGGTGTAGCTGCGGCGCCCCCGGGGAGCCCATCCCAAGGGGAGCCCCCGGCCCCGGCGGGCCCAGCAGCCGCGGCCTCTTGAGCGCCGGCGAGCTGAACAGGCCACCGTCCGTCGACAGCGGCTCCGCCTCTATCGAGTGCTCCTTCTTGATACTGCGAGGGGCAGGAAAAGAGGAATGCGTCAGTGAGCGGGTTCTTTCCACAGGGGTCTGCGGACCCTGATCGGTTTAAGTTTTGTGGAATGTTGAGGGAGGAAAAGGGTCGGTCGGGGTGTGACACGAGTTGAAAGCGCTGCGCATGCAAAACAGGAGACGATGGAGAAGAAAGGTAGCCCGTAGAACGCGACAAACCATGTGGCAAACCAGTATGCAACGAAAGCAGCACCGCAGCGATTGTGCAAACAGAGACCACCGAAATGACATCTGAGGACTAGGGGTAGTTTGGGAGTTGAAGGGTGGGTGCACTGGTGCACTGGTGCACTACTGCGTGTGGACGGGTGACCATGACTCACCCGGGCGCATCTGGTGGGAAGTGATTGTGAAACTTGAGGGTCTGGTGCGCAAGGGGCTTGGTTGAGTGCAGCAGGAAGGGCGAGCCACCGCCGGGGGCGCTCTTCAGGCCGCCTTCCCCGTTGGACACGCTGTGACAGAAGAGAGAGAGAAAAGAGTGAGCAACAAGCACCCAGTCCCAAGGCCGAGCAGCGCTGTGCCAGCAGAGTCCGAATAACGACAAATCGAAAAAATAAGCACATGGAAAAAAAAAATGAAAGGACTATATAAAGTTTGGCAGGCAGCAAAGCTGAGTAAGTACACTGCCGAACTGCGAGAAAGAGTTTTGTGAACCCGGTGGATCTATATCAGTCCCACCGCTGCGATCCAAACATAAAACTGTTATCCTTTTTTCATTTAAAAAAGAAGGGTGATGCGGTTCCGGACATCTTAAACAAACGATGTCGTAAAGTAGCTGTTAAGCTACAAATATGTCACAGGTACACAAACTGGTACTTCAAAACTAATAAATCGCATAACAGAATGATATTCATAGTTTTCATTTTTGCGAGCCATCGCGAGCCCCCAACATGCATCAAGCCAAGATAGAGAAATAAGGAGAAGCCTGACGTGGATGTGATATGTCGATGTGAAAAGGACAATAAAATGAAGTGCTAATAAAATTTGAGAAAAAAAAAAATCCCCGAGTAGGACCAACCTTGAGTTATCCGTGTCGTGACCGTAGAATCCTTGTAACTCCATAGTCGTCAGCTGAAAAAAATGTTTAAAAAATCATAGTTGTACAAATCTTTACTCTGCATGACTTCCATGCATACGTGGTTTGAGAGTCGGCCTGGGCTTACCTCCTCGCTGGGACTGAAGAGCACGGGCGGCTTGTGCAGGTCCGCCATGTGGTAGAACTCGGTGCGCTCGGCCGCGGGGTGGTACAGCTCGTCCAGCTTCTTGCGCCCCGTCGCAGTCATCTTCCGCTTGGCCGCTCTCCTCTCCTCGTCCCGGGTCTTCCGCTCCGCACCCTGCAATCAGACGCGAGCGCGCTGCTTTGGTAACATTGTCTCTCGCTGGCTGCCTGGCCTGGCCTGCCTGGCCCGGCCGGGGCGGGGCCGCCACTCTTCTGGCGCGCGTTCAAATCCCTCCGGGTCCGCCTCATAGCTCCCTGCGCCGGGCCGGCCCGGGCCGGCGGCAAGGCTCCTCCGGCAATAAAGACAGAGAGGTATCGACAGGTCTCCCCCGCCCCGCCCGGTGAGAATCGCTTACGCAAAACGCAGCTCCGCGCCTCTCCGCGGACATAAGGAAGAGTTGCCAACTTTCGATCGAGACACGTTTGGGGATCTTCCCGTCGCGCCGTATCCCGTCTGTCGGCGTCCACACACTCACATCAAGCCTTATTGGAAATCTCAAATCCCGCGCGTTTATCGACCGGCTCTTAAACTCTACAACACCGCCTATTTCTCCGCCGTGCCACCCTAAGGAGACAACACCTCCTGCTCCCCCGAGCCACCCAGAGCCCGAGCCCAACATGCAAAAGAGCA